>OZ012674.1:7074653-7546177 GCA_963942505.1 Lordithon lunulatus
CAATGAAGCCCATGGCCATACCCTAGTTATGACTCTGCTTATCAGACGCTGCGTAAAGCCCAATTCACACATAGGAGGCGATGAGGCGAAGGCGCAGTGCCGGCGCGGCGAGAGGCACGACGCTTTCACGCCCCCCTCTATATAAACATATGGTGCAATGCCCACTTAGGACGCGGCGCGGGCATTTGCCTCGTGCCTCTCGCCGTGCCGGTGCCGCGTCTTAGCCTCTTCGCCTGAGATACGGTGGCTACGAGGCGAGAGGCACAACTCTTCCACGCCGCCTCATATGGTGCAAAGTCCACCCCTTCACTGCGTATAGACATCACAATCGCCTGTGCGACGTCGCGCCTACACCGCGCCTCCGCTGTGTGAATTGGGCCTAATGCACCCTTGTGCCATCGTTATGGCTTGAAAACGATTATTGTAATCAAACGCCAACATATATAGACGTGAACGACTGAACGGATTGAGGGGACTGGAATGTGAGGGTGGGGCAGTTGGAAGGAGGAATCGCAGAGGGCGGATAGTGGAAATCAAGAAGGAAGAGAGTGGATGTAATGGGTGGAACAGGCGGGGTGGGGTGTTCTAAATGAATGTACTGGGATTGCAAGGGAAAACGATATTCTGCAGCTAGGGAGACGGTTCTACATATCAGTCAAAGCGATCGGAAGGGCTGAGCAGGGATTAGGATGAAATGAACCGGGGTGTAAGGGGGTGATGACACTGATATGTCAACCCAAAGGAGAACCTCACCTGCACGAAAGGAGGAATCGCAGAGGGTGGATAGTGGAAATTAAGAAGGAAGAAAGTGGATGTAATGGGTGAGAAAGGCGGGGTGGGGTGTTCTGAATGAATGTACTGGGATGGCAAGGGAAGACGATATTCTGCAGCCAGGGAGACGATTCTACATATCAGTCAAAGCGATCGGAAGGGCTGAGCAGGGATTAGGATTAAATGAACCGGGGTGTAAGGGGGTGATGACACTGATATGTCAACCCAAAGGACAACCTCACCTGCACGTGGTACACCCTGCCAGATAACCAACGAGGCTCTGTCGACCGAATAACTACCGGTATAAGTAGTCCCTCTTGCCAGTCAACAGCTTCGGGTGGAGGAGCTGGCAGGAGTGGGGCAATTCCTAGTCCCGGGAGTGAGAAATCACTCCCAAAGGCGGATGAACCGACAAACTGGTCAGCGGCGAGATGCGGAAAGAAACAGGAAACCGCATTATAGGTCTCTAAGACATCGCTAGTATAATCATCATTATGACGGACAAAACTAAAAACGGGCCCGAGTATCGGCGTCCCTTAAATGGGGCAGGGGTGCAAAGAATCTCCGAGTCCAAAGTAAAGAAGCACAGTACACTACAGCATGAAAACACAACGAAAAAGACCAAATCAATAGGAAAAAGCACATGGAATGTGCGGAGAGCGTATGAAGATGGAAAGATCCACAACATAGTACAAGAAATAAATAGGATGAAGGTGGGCATAAGTGAGATGCGTTGGAAGGGCTCGGGTTGTAGTACAGTACTTGATCACTTCATATACTACGCTGGTAACGACGAGAAACAAAATCGAAATGGGGTAGCCATCATAGTAACCCGAGAAATCAAAAGCTCAGTAAAAAATGTAATATTCCAATCAGATGTTGTTCAACTGGAAGCAAGCTATTTAACATAAACAACATACAAGTCTACTTTCCAACTACAGACAAGGACGATACAGAGGTAGAAGAACTATATGAGCAGATATGCCCTAAGATCAACCAAGAAAAACGAAGTTACACTGGTAATGGAAGATCTCAATGCTAAGGTTGGAGAAGGAAAAGAAGACAAGATAGTCGGAGCTTATGGACTTGGGTCACGGAACAATAGAGGAGATAGATTCGTCCAATTCTGTAGAGAAAAAGAACTTGTTATAACCAATACGCTTTATAAACTTCCACAGAGGCGTCTATATACTTGGACATCACCAGCAAATACAACTCAAAAAGTAGACAGAAACCAAATCGATTACATAACTATCAATCAGAAATTTCAAAACAGCATAAAATCTGCAAAAACATATCCGGGAGCAGATGAAAACTCTGATCACAATCCTCTTGTGGCATCATTTAAGACGAGACTTAAAAATATAAAAAAGAAATAGACCCTATATACGACTTAAGAAAGGTGAGAGAAGACGTTAATCTCAGAACTGTTATAACCAACTCGGTAACCAAAACCTTCGAAACAATAAACACAGGAGATTTCAGTGTAGTGCAGCAATGGGAAATCATCAGAAACGTACTTTGTGACATAATTAAAGAACACGTACCAAAAAATAGATGGGAAAAACATAAAGAATGGATGACATTTTAAAAATGATGGTTGATGCTTAAAGGAAAGGGCCAAGACAAATACAAAAAACTAAATAAACAAATAGGGGAAAAAATCAGGAATGCTAAGGAAGAACTGATGAGAGCGGAATAACTAGAAATAGAAGAACTACAAAAGAAATCACTTCAATATGCATCGTAAGGTAAAAGAGGCCGCGGGCACTGGAAGGAAAAGACTACAGGAAAGACTTGTGGATGAAAGTGGAAATGATATCACAGACACACAGACATCAATATATATATATATATATATATATATATATATATATATATATATACTCTGTACACAAGCTTTTTGAAGATGAGCGACCAGAAGAACATCGTATGAAGTATGCTTATACTGGACCCCAAATAACAAAGGCGTTGCTATGTTGCGTTGCTATGTTTTCTCAACACTAATGTACGGCGTCGAATCCTGGATTTTATCAAAAAATACGGAGAAAAAACTGGAGGTCTTCGAATTATGGGCATATCGTCGTATCCTAAATATCTCATGGAAAGGGCACATTAGTAACGAGGAGGTTCTGCAGAGAATTTGGCAAGGAACGAGAAGTATTGACCGCTGTGAAGGTTAGGAAATTGGAATACCTCGGGCACGTAATGAGACATAGTGATAGATACAGAATACTGCAACTGATTCTGGAAGGAAAGGTCCTGGGAGGAAGAGGCCCAGGAAGACGACGAATTTCCTGGCTAAAAAATCTACAGTGGTTTGGCATGACATCCCTGCAACATTTTGGCAGTGCAGTAGACAAGGTGCAGATCGTGATGATGATCGCTAATATCCGGAACAGATGAAGCACGCTAAGAAGAAGAAGAGAATAATTTAAAGGACGTGAAGTGGGAGGAGGTACACACGATAGAGCAGTTGGAGAGGTTGATGCTGGCAGCATTGGTGGGGAAGAAGAAATAGCTGGTTTGATATGGAGTGTAGACAGAAGAAGGCGATATGGCTCTCCAACTCACGTCACCCATATCTGTGACGTGAGTTGGAGAGGTACAATCAGGCTAAGAGCGATTTAGAGTTCTGTCTATAGTGCAGGCAACTGATACTACAGGCGGACCCAGAGCCGATCCTGTAGAGTATGGTATGGATGGACGATGAAAGTACTCAAAGTATCAATGAACAGAAAATAAGCCTTTGAGATGTGGCTCTATCGAAGATTGATCAGAATCTCGTGGACTACAAGAATAACCAATGAGGAAGTCTGAGACGGGTAGGCAGACGTCATGAACTTTTGACTGCAATAAAAAGAAGGAAGTCTGCATATCTAGAACACGTGATTCCAAATCAGATATATACAATAATTTATTATTGAAGGGAAAAGAAGAGAAATATAAGGGATAAGGATCATCGGAAATTTTCTTCATACTGCCAAGGAAATGCGAAGAGATGAATCATATTGTGGCTAACATCCGATATTGATTGATTATTTGAAATAACAAAAGGTTGCTGGGGGCTCATCTGCAGTCTGAACTTAGTCCATTTGTGCATTCTCCAGTTGAAGTATCAGCTGTTATTCCTCCATCCATCTCACAGTTGTGAAAAACTGAAGAGGATGGGAGGATGACGCTTAGCGTGCGCTGGTCTAGGCTGAGGGCGCCAACCGAAGGTGGCATTCACAGAGAACATCCTGTCGATTACATCCTCTACATAGTGAATCGACAGCGTATCCATTAATGGATATAATCATAATAAGAGAAGAATAAAAGTCTCTACTGGCAACAATAACTCCTCCAATCCTCAACATATAGGTAACAAATTTTATTTCCATCGATACTATTTGAATAGCCACTCTCATCTCATTGTTTTTTAATAAGTATGAAAAATGTAATACTATTTACATATTCAACTGTCTTAACCTGTCATCAGTTGTACCTTATTGTACAGTGGATATACTGTAACATCGCCTACTGTAAAATTCACCACTCCAGAACGTGAGTTCTGCCGAATGTATCTTATTTATAGAAAGCAGAAAGCGCATATTAAATTCGTTCAGTATATCACTATCGATTCCATTGTTTTGTCGCAGCAATGAAAACTGCATGAAGATATCGAGATGCGGTGCTCGCTGACGGGATGCAAATATGCAATGTGCCGCCGCCGCCGAGTGAATTGATGCGCACACATGAATGTTTGATTCGGTGTCATCCTGATTTTTACGGGTGGATAAAAATATTTACCCCCGATGAATCTTTATAGAGGGATGCGGGTTGGCTGGGCTGTCAAGCGTTAAATTAAGCGGGCTCTGGCGGCGCTTTGCATTCCCGAAACCCGCCGTAGCCTGCGGTTTAGCAGCAGGAAGACGCCCGCGAAGTTTCGGACCCATGTTCCTGCTGCACTGCAGTGGAACGCATACGGATTTAAACCACCTACATATTGTCACGATTGGCTCATCGGTTAATACATTTGACGTGATTTACGGGCGGCCACGGACACAAATTCACCACAGCCGCGCCGGCCTGCATAATGATTTATGTAATAGCCTCCGGGGGGCCTGAATTATGCATTTCAGTAAGATATTACGTGCGTTTTCATTTCGCCGGGGCGCCAATCAAACCAGCCCCTGGTTCGTGTAATTGCCAATCAATCTTACTCGATTAGTATGATAATGAGTATTACAATTGCCTGATCTTCGGCGCGTGTGTGTGTGTGTGTGTGTGTGTGTGTGTGTGTGTGTGAGCAATTAGGGGTTACGATTATAATGGATTAAATTACGACAAAAAATTAGATTAATCACCGCGACGCGCGGTGCTGAAAAAATTATACGCTCGCCGTTTTAATTGAAGCGTTTTGTTATTGCCGACATGATTTGCGATGGCGACGGTATCGGCGGCGTAATGCCTTAATCAAATTTATACCCACGCTTTCGAGCACTAATTAGCGTAATTAGGAAAGCGGCGTCCCTTTTTTTCGTGTGTAAAATCCGCATGCACACGGCATACGTTTTTAATTGGCGCGCTCTTTAATCCCGGCCGCAGAAAAATGTACTTCAGTAGTGCCAAAGGGCTGCGTAATGATACTACATGAAGCGCATGTGTTATTTAATAAATTTATTACGGCCGTAATTTTTAAGTGTTATGATATATATGCAAACAATGCGGGGGTGACTGTATAAGACGCAGTTATGCGCGGAATTGTTTGCCAGGAAGGGTTTAGCGTTATTAATTTATTATGAATTCAACCGTTTTACAAAGAGGCGGCTAGTTTTAACTTTTATTACATATGAAATATTTGTTGAGGAAGCTTTCATTATGTAATTCTTCACGGTTGTAAAATATGGGTGATGATTTAACATTCATTAATTTTTCAATAAAGCAAAATGCATCAAATATCAATTCTGTTCGATTTAAACTAGTTTTAGGCATTAACAAATATAATTGCGATCGATTATTCAACAACAATAATTACAAACACACAAAATTACTGTATATTTTCGCATGATAAAGCTTTCGCATTACGCTCACTACATAAAGCCGCTTTGCTGTCGAGGTGGGTTTCACACAAAAAAAAGTCCCGCTTTAACTTATCAGTGATAACATTCGATGCACAGGGGACACTAATAAATTAATTAATATAGCTGTGTTTGGTGCAATTATATAAATTAATTAAATAGTTCATTAGAGGAATTTAATCATCCCGGGTATGAATTAAGACGAAAAGTTTTGGAATTGTTTGGGCGGAACAATGGTCCGCGCGCTTGGCAGCGATTCAACGCCGAGTCGAAAAAATGATTTTCCCACCGGCGGCGGCGGCGGCGGAAAAAAATCGCTTTAATGTACTATCTAGTTTGCGAAACTTCCCACATGTCAAGGGACGGCTGTTTTTTTTATGTTGCGGGAAGTTTATTGTATTCGCGACGGGGCTGGAAAGTACGAAAAGTCGCAAAATACTTTTACTATAAAATACCTGTTTAAATCCTCTGTACATCAACTGTATTTCCTTCCTGCTGAACTTGGTCCTCGATGCCAGCTTATGCAGCTGCTCGGGCCGGTAGCGCGTGATGTGGAAATTGAAGCATTCACCGTCCTCATCTGCAATTTAAAGCGAGGAATATATTTAAAAAAATATTTTATTAATTAGCAAACGCTAGCACAATGTCCGTTTATAATTTACGGGCGCAATAAATTCGCGATCGCGGCTGAAAATTACAATAAGAACGCGCTGCTGCTGCTGCTGCTGCTGTAGAGCTTCATTATTTAAAAGGGACCTGGGCGCGAGCTTTGTTCCAACCCTTTTGTTTTTTTTTCTGACAAATTGAATTGTTTATGCGGCGCATTGTGAACGTTTTGTCATTTTTTTGTTCACCTTGAGGCCCAAACAAATGCGAGCAAATAAATTTCCTCGACGGCGATCGCTTTTATGCGATTTTTTGCCCTCTTGTGCGTCTAGGAACTTCGGGACGCTCGTTATTTAATGCTGTGCAATATAATCACGTTAATGACTGGCGATAAAATTCCAATATTGTTATCATAACGTAGCGTAGAGTACAAATAACGGTGCACTTATGGGTAATATAGCGTCCGTTTGTAAAATATGACTGTAATTGGAAATATGTGTGTGCGTTTCGATTTCGCCGAAATTGTGCCATCAAACTAAATGGTTTAGATTTACGTGCTCAGTTGAAATCAATTTTATATAATATTCTGTACATATAATAGCAAATATCGGATAAATTCCCATAATGTTATATACTAGTACCAACTAATGGGGTTACTTTTGAGTAGCCTCGAGTACTACACAAAATAATCATCTTTAAACAAATTAATTCTTGTACAAATCTAAATTAAGCATTTATAAACAAATATTTGTTTTACTTTTCTTTTTAAATTTAGTAATAAGGGTATAATACGATTTATAAAACAAGCTGATAGCGCATGGTCGCTTTAAAGGGCATTCTTGTCAAACGGCAACTGTACGGTATCATTTTTTTTGACCGGCATTTTTGAGTAGCGTCGAGTACCACACAAAATAAACATCTTTAAACAAATTCATTCTTGTACAAATCTAAATTAAGCACTTATGAACAAATAATTGTTTTACTTTTCTTTTTAAATTTAGTAATAAGAGTATAATACGATTTATAAAACAAGCTAATTGTGCATGATTGCCTTAAGGACATTCGCCTCAACTGGCACTGCTATACGGTCAAGGATTTTTTTGACCAGCCTTTTTGAGTAGCGTCGAGTACCACACAAAATAAACATCTTTAGACAAATTCATTCTTGTACAAATCTAAATTAAGCACTTATAAACAAATATTTGTTTTACTTTTCTTCTTACATTTAGTCATAAGGGTATAATTCGATTTATAAAACAAGCTGATTGTGCATGGTCGCCTTAAGGGCATTCTCATCAAACGGCAACTGTACGGTCAACAATTTTTTTGATCGGCCTTTTTGAGTAGCGTCGAATACCACACAAAATAAACATCTTTAGACAAGTTCATTCTTGTACAAATCTAAATTAAGCACTTATAAACAAATATTTGTTCTACATTTCTTCTTAAATTTAGTAATAAGGTTATAATACGATTTATAAAACAAGCTGATTGTCCTTAAGGACATTCTCCACAACCTGTACGGACAACGATTTTATTGAGCGGCCATTTTGAGTAGCGTCGAGTACTACACAAAATAAACATCTTTAAACAAATTAATTCTTGTACATATCTAAATTAAGCACTTATAAACAAATATTTGTTTTACTTTTCTTCTTACATTTAGTAATAAGGGTATAATTCGATTTATAAAACAAGCTGATTGTGCATGGTCACCGTAAGGGCATTCTCATCAAACGGCAACTGTACGGTCAACAATTTTTTTGATCGGCCTTTTTGAGTAGCGTCGAGTACCACACAAAATAAACATCTTTAAACAAATTCATTCTTGTACAAATCTAAATTAAGCACTTATAAACAAATATTTGTTCTACTTTTCTTCTTAAATTTAGTAATAAGGGTATAAAACGATTTATAAAACAAGCTGATTGTCCTTAAGGACATTCTCCACAACCTGTACGGACAACGATTTTATTGAGCGGCCATTTTGAGTAGCGTCGAGTACCACACAAAATAAACATCTTTAAACAAATTCATTCTTGTACAAATCTAAATTAAGCACTTATAAACAAATATTTGTTTTACTTTTCTTTTTGCATTTAGTAATAAGGGTATAATTCGATTTATAAAACAAGCTGATTGTGCATGGTCACCGTAAGGGCATTCTCATCAAACGGCAACTGTACGGTCAACAATTTTTTTGATCGACCTTTTTGAGTAGCGTTGAGTACCACACAAAATAAACATCTTTAGACAAATTCATTCTTGTACAAATCTAAATTAAGCACTTACAAAAAGGAATTTGTTTTCTTTTTCTTTTTAAATTTAGTAATAAGAGTATAATACGATTTATAAAACAAGCTGATTGTGCATGGTCACCTTAAGGGCATTCTCATCAAACGGCAACTGTACGGTCAACAATTTTTTTGATCGACCTTTTTGAGTAGCGTTGAGTACCACACAAAATAAACATCTTTAAACAAATTCATTCTTGTACAAATCTAAATTAAGCACTTATAAACAAATATGTGTTCTACTTTTCTTCTTAAATTTAGTAATAAGGGTATAATACGATTTATAAAACAAGCAGATTGTGCATGGGTGTCTTCAGGACATTCTCCACAACCGGCACTGCGTTCGGTTCAACGCAACGATTTTTTTGACCGGCCTTTTTGAGTAGCGTCGAGTACCACATAAAATAAACATCTTTAAACAAATTAATTCTTGTATAAATCTAAATTAAACAGCTATAAACAAATATTTGTTTTACTTTTCTTTTTAAATTTAGTAATAAGGGTATAATACGATTTATAAAACAAGCTGATTGTGCATGGTCGCCTTAAAGACATTCTCGCCAACCGGCACTGCTGTACGGTCAATGATTTTTTTGACCGGCCTTTTTGAGTAGCGTCGAGTACCACACAAAATAAACATCTTTAAACAAATTCATTCTTGTACAAATCTAAATTAAGCAATTATAAACAAATATTTGTTTTACTTTTCTTCTGAAATTTAGTAATATGGGTATAATACGATTTATAAATTGTCATCAAACGGCAACTGTACTGTCAACAATTTTTTGGATCGGCCTTTTTGAGTAGCGTCGAATACCACACAAAATAAACATCTTTAGACAAATTCATTCTTGTACAAATCTAAATTAAGCACTTACAAACAAATATTTGTTTTACTTTTCATTTTAAATTTAATAATAAGGATATAATACGCTTTATAAAACAAGCTGATTGTGCATGGTCGCCTTAAGGACATTCTCGCCGCTGTACGGTAGAAGATTTTTTTTGACCGGCCTTTTTCAATAGCGTCGAGTACCACACAAAATAAACATCTTTAAACAAATTCACTCCTGTACAAATCTAAATTAAGCACTTACAAAAAGTATTTGTTTTACTTTTCTTTTTAAATTTAGTAATAAGAGTATAATACGATTTATAAAACAAGCTGTACGGTCAACGATATTTTTTATTTGACCGTCTTTTGAGCATGTTAACCGTAATTTGCGTTAATTTATGAATGTGGAAAGCTTCAAAATATATGTTTTTTTAAAACTTTTTTTCAATTAGTACCAAATTTATTTGTATATCATATAATAAACGCTTCTGATAACACAAGAACTGAAAATTCTCAATCTGTGCCGCGCGCTTGAATAATTCAGGGTGCGAAAGTGTGCGAGGGCCATCGGCAAATATGATCCGTTAAATGATGCAGGGGGGTTGCAGTTAAGCCGGAGCTAGGTGGCAGTAACTTCATGATCCCATAGATCACCGACCGCCGCCGCCATCCGGCCAAATGTCCGCCCTGAATAATTGCCGATTTTCACGCCCGCATTAAATATTTACGGCACATAATGGAGATGGATTCTTTCAGCGGGCACACACATTCCGGGGCTGATATAATTACGGAATTTCGATGGCGGCTATCGTAAATAAAAATTAAATCGCGCGGCGGCAAACAGCCAGCCCCCCACCCCCGAGCGGTGCACTCGAACAAAAAAAAATCCTTGCTTTGACATACGTATAAACATGGTTAACTAAGTAGGTCATGTGTTAAGGGCATGTCAAAAACACATAATATACACTCAAGCTCAGACGTGGAGTAACTGCAACCGTCAAGTTATAACGAGAGTACATGTGTGTAACTTTTGGCGGGATTGAACTAATGAAGGAAATTATACATAATGTAAAAGATGAAAGATTAGGTTTATGGCGTATCATGAAATCTATTATCTAGTGTATTTATAGTAGCTATTTGTATGATTCAAACAAATTTCATCATAATCAGATCTCGCATTGACTATTATATGCCCCATAACTGTTTATGTAATGAATTGTAGCTTATACAATAATACTGTAGGTAAATTAAAAATATTCTATGCAACTATTTTAGCCAATGGCTGTCTGGATCGAATGCAGAAAACTAGAAGTTCGTATTTCATTTCGTTTTTGAGATACATCGTTTTTTCTCAAACGCTCATTTGGAGACAATTTGAAATCATCTACATTCACGATTTCGGGTTTTAGAAAAATGATTCACTTTTTTATGCTGGCATCTATTAGATATCATCCCAATACACGGAGAATGTCTCAATTGAATAAACACGTCCCTATTAGGTCTATTTTAATCTACTTCTCGTGCATACTAGCATATACCCTCAGCTGCGCGGCCAAGGGAAATTTTTAAAATCAATAATATTGCATAGAACTATTAAAGTCAATGGCCGTACGGATCAAATGCCAAAAACTAGAAGTTCGTATTTATTTTCGTTTTTGAGATACATGTTTTTTTCTCAGACGCTCATTTGGGGATAATTTGAAATCGTCTAGATTCACGATTTCGGGTTATAGAAAAATGGTCCATCTTTATTATGCTGACGTCTATTAGATATCCCAATGCATGGAGGGTAGTAAGAAATGTCCCAATTGATAAACGCGCCCCTATTAGGTCTATTTTCATCTACTTCTTCTCGTGCCTACTAGCCTATGCCCTCAGCTGCACGGCCAAGGGAAAATTTTAAAATTAAAAATATTGCATAGAACTATTATAGTCAATGGCCGTACGGATCAAATGCCAAAAACTAGAAGTTCGTATTTATTTTCGATTTTGACTTACATGGTTTTTTCTCAAACGCTCATTTGGGGATAATTTGAAATCGTCTAGATTCACGAAAGTGGCTTTTAGAAAAATGGTCCACCTTTTTTATGCTGACGTCTATTAGATATCCCAATGCATGGAGAATAGTAACAAATGTCCCAATTGAACAAACGCGCCCCTATTACGTCTATTTTCATCTACTTCTTCTCGTGCCTACTAGCCTATGCTCTCAGCTGCGTGGCCAAGAGAAAACAATATTCATTAAAATAACGAACTGCAGGAAGAGGTAGGCGATGTACTAAGGTCATTAGGTTTGTTTGTGAGTTGTAAAATTCTTGGACCACTCCCGTCAGTGTTGGGTGCATATAATTGAATGATGTTAAGTTGATGGATCAAGTATTTAATTAAACTATTATCAGTCTTTCCGATACCGGGATGAAGTATGTTACAAATGTTTTCGCTAAGGATAAATCCTACCCCATGCTGCATCGTTGCCAGAATAGAAAACGCTGTCTTTATATATGGTGGAAAGAAGTATTTAGGCGGAGAGGCCGATAGCCTACTAAAGATATGGTGCATTATCCTGGCCCTGTCCATCGCACCTCGCCAATACCCAGTATATTTATTCGCATTCTATCCATTTCCTGTGTAGCGCTATTACTGTTTCCGTCTTGATACAGAGTTCTTACATTAAAGGTGCTTTAACCGCCCCGTGGCTTGCTGTATCGCTCCAAGTTTTGCTGTCGTTTGCAAGGGACGAGGTTATTGCTTTTGACTGCGATATTACATTCGCAACTTCTGTGCCTTGTTTATCTTTTTAAATCTCCGTGGCGGTTTTCTTTTTTTTTTCTTCGTCTCTCAAGCACCGTCGCCTTGATTAATCCCTGAATTATGCGACTTAAAAAGAGCGCCTGCGTGATAATTAAACTTGCACCGGTTGTAAGGGACGAGGTAGACTTGTGCGCATCGGGAGCAACACGCCCGGAGCATCAAATAGTGATAAACGAAAACAGCTTATATATAGCTAATCTTATTTTCTGACCCGGGCAGCCTCTAACCAGTGAAGGTCAACCGGGGACTAAGGCCCATATTTCTTTTTGTTTCTATTTTCATAGTAGAGAGAATCCTCTAAAACACAAACATATTTGTTGTGTAAACAAGACGCACATATATGGAATATACCTTTTGTGCGGTTTTAAAATAATATAGTGCAGGAATATCAAAAGGTCGCTATTGACAAAAAGAATATCCCGACATACTGCTATTAAAAATTAAATTTAAGACATCCCGTGCACTTGGGCTATGTCGGAGAGGTTTTCAGGAAAAATAATATTTACAGTCTCCATTATATTTCATTTCCTCCCGCAAGGACGAGATATCTGATTTAATTATTCCATATAGCGTCGCCCTAATGTGGTTTCCGCGATACGCGGCGGCGTCTTTTAGTAGTTGGAACTTTGTCCGCAGTCAGTTTCAAGAACAGTTTTAATAATTTCCCGTAAGATATATTTTCTGTGCGGCATCAGGTAGGAAAACGTAACAGGAATCTAATAAATTGAGAATATACTTTCGGGGAATCGTGTATATTAAAACTTTATTGCTTTTGACTGCGATATTACATTCGCAACTTCTGGGCCTTGTTTATCTTTTTAAATCTCCGTGGCGGTTTTCTTCTTTTTTTTTCTCCGTCTCTCAAGCACCGTCGCCTTGATTAATCCCTGAATTATGTACGAAAAATGTTAAGCGCGCGGCTTAAAAAGAGCGCCCGCGTGATAATTAAACTTCGGTGGAAATAAATTAACCGCACTAACGTCGGCTCCTGTTCGGTTTTAATTAAGCACCGCGAAAACTGATCCGATCTCTCTAATTCTAAAATGCAGCAGCGGGCTAATCCGTGTTGTCGCGTACATTTATGTCAATAAGCCGTTTTCGTTGGGATGCCCCCCCATACGTTTTGTGTAGTAATTAAAGATCGATACACTTATTAAACCCCAGGTGTAATTAACGGCTCTATTATTACGATGTGTGCGGTTTGATAGGACTGCGGGGTATACACACATGGACGCCTCTGATGAATAGCATACGCTCATCAAACATATTCGCTCGTTAAAATTCATAAACCTACGTCTGGCTGGAAACACCATTCGAATTCATTTAAGGTCAATGCAATCAAATATAGTACTTTTTTTTAGTGAAAATTCTGATAAACATGTTGACCATCAAGTTAGATATGTATGGCGCTGTTCACACGTGCGGTTTCAGTCAGGGCTGAATGTATATATTATCTATTTGCCTTTTACCTTTCGGTTTAGGCTAGCGATCTATTGTATTTGGTTTCAAAACTGTTTATTTATGTGACAAACTATGGGGTTGTAAGACTATTATATATGAGCTTATAATGTTCATATAGTATGTAACTAAAATTGTACGATGAAATATCTCACTTTTCCCATGAAATTTTTCAGTCAGCGACTGTTTTTGAAATATCGCTTTGTTAGTGCTAGAAATTGCATAAAGGTCTCTAAATTAAGTATAATACATATTAGGGGTAGCGGGTAGGCACTTCTTTTCGAACCTGGAAAGAGAACAGGCCTACTTCAGGGATGCGACCCTGCCCACGCGAGCTATGGTTCTCCCATCTTATTGTACCGGGGAGAACCATGTCCCGACCTTGTTTCCTTCCACTATATACATATCTTTCCTACATCCATACCCTACCCATTTTCAAAAGCGTCTAGTGAGCATGGAAGATTAAACATGGCGAATCTGAAAACGATAGAAAGAAGACCCCAGATGGGTGTAGCATTGAGTCTAAAATCCATGTGCTATCCTCCAGCCTATGGCTCTATTTTCAATAGAGAAATCCTACTCTACTACTATATAATTTTGGGCGATTATATAATCTACCATAAACTCATCATTTCCATCACTAACTCTTTTATTATTAGTGATTATCACAGTTATAAATTTCCGAGAGTAAGTTACGAGAACTTTATGAGGAAACTCTAACCAGCTAAATCATTCAAACTCTCGTAAGGTTAAAGATGTAAACAGTCACCGGCTCGAGAAAGGGTCGTCGCCATGTTGTTCGAATTTAAATAGTTCGGAACTACAATTACTCGCATCCCTCACTCGTCGTTTGAGCAAACGGTGGCCGCAAAAAGGCAGCCCGTGGTTGTTATAGGAGTCCGTTTGAAGCGCATGCTACACGCACCTGTACACCCAGCCGCACACGAGTAAATTTGCACTGTTGATTGTTAATTTTCGCCGCGGAAACATTAGTTACACACGCCAGCTTAACTGAAAAAGCCTTTATAGTAAATGAATGGATGCTCCAAGATATAAATTAACATCTCAAAGTAATTGAGTAGCGCGCACTCCGGCTCTCGATCATAAAATTGGGAGTCTATTAAGTGCGGCCTTTTAAAACGAGCAGTCCTTAGCGCGGGGTGTAACAAATAGCGGCAATTATTGCGCAAAATCCCCCCTAAAACCATAAAACCTAATGGTATAAACCCTCTTACTTAACAGAGCTCCCACTATGCTGCCAAATCGTTGTGTTTGGAATGAAAATTGCTTCAATTGCCATTAATCAATATTTTAATTAATTCAAGCTTTTCCAGCCCTACACACAAATTATCATAATATAATTAATATATACGCAACACTGTTGATTTCATTAAATGCTCGCTTACTAAACCAACCGCATTACAACAATTGGCTAGTCAAACTTATCGGCTGAAACTTTCAGTCGCCACAAATCCACCCAAACGACGAATATTAGAGCCGGCCGCAATCAGCGGGACGCTCATTAATATTGATAGGGGATACTGGTTTTGATGTGCAGCGCGGAGAGGCACGCTTTTTGTTTCTCAGCGGAAAGAAAGCCTTTGTCATTCTGCACGACGTAAAAATCTAATTGGCAACCCCGAATGAATAATTGAAGGATATGAATAACAATTGTAGTGTTCGGGAATTCGATCGTGCAGTTCACTCATTAATAATATGAGGGCGCATTAGAATTCGAACAATATGGCGACGACCCTTTCTCGAGCCGGTCACTGTTTGTATCTTTAACCTTACGAGTTTTAAGGTTTACCACTTTTAATGTTTATTTGATGTATTGTAATCAAGCAGAATTTAAAGTTAAGCGGGAGAATATTTTATGCATACTACTTTTACTCCCTAGGGAGAAAATGCTATGATTTAAACGTTTTCTTTTGGTCAATAGCCTCATCAATTTCGTGTACATTCAATTAATTAACGCAAACCATTTATCATTCAGCATTTACCTAGATTTCACATCAGTTAGTCAGATTGATTGACATAGGCTCAATTGGAAATGCATAATACAACACATACATATTAAATGACAATCGAACTTTTAGCAGGAATCCTATGTATAATAAAATTAACGTCCAATTAGTTTTATTGTTCTTCATTAGTTTGCGGAGAGGATTAAATAAATCAACGCTAAGAAATCGTATAGTTATTAATTTATATAAAAAACCTTTTTTTGGCATAAACCTTACATAATATAACTATTAAAAATCTAATCCATCCTAGTACTATGGATGAGGATTAGATCCCTCTCTTCGTCACCCATTTCTTCTCCTACGCCAGCCATACATATACACATGTTTATACATTGTGATGTTTTGTTGTCAATTTAGCACACACTATTATAATCAGTTAATTTATTTAGGTAGACTGATATAAGTACTGAGTATATATAAAATATTTTAAATATAACTTTTATTACAAATAATGCCCTGTTTATATAATTATCCTTGAGTACCCCTGTACATATTACTAGCAAAAGGATGTTTCAAATACATCTACAGTTGTTTGTGCATAAAATATCTATCATCTCAAGCCTGCGTCTGCATCTGAGTTTGATTATATTTGAGTATTTGTTTTGTTTGCAAATCCTGTCGTAAACAGATATATTTCCGCGGATCCTGAACTGTCAGGTTACTGGCTCCCATCGAACTCGTAAAGATTTTCCATGTCGCACCCGCGCAGTTCGCAAGCACATTTTCTTAGCACACACACATGCACGCTCGCAGGCTAATAACAGCGCGCGTAATGTGATTGCCGATTTATCAATTTCAAGCCGATCGACCACCACCGGTGATACTTTACGGCGTCTATAATAATTCATGGAATTGTTTTCGATATTCGTTACTGGGAATTTTGTGGTAATGATTGATGTGGTGCGAACGCGGAAGAAGGTTTATTCGTCCTCAATGAAATCGATTATTGGCAATGTATCGGGGTATAATACTTTTGTAGCTCTATTAATTCTAATTTAATATTTGGCCCGACATTAATGGGGGAATGGAGTGCTTGCCAAGTTTGAGTGTATAAATTAAACATTTTATGTATATTTATGTTTATATCAAATTCATTTCAGTTTTGAATCGGCTAATGAACATATTCAATCCCAGTTGTACTTAACTGGGATAGTCAGATCTATTTATACCAATGGACATGAAAACCACAAAATACATCAAGTAGGGATACGATTTGTATACCTAAACTTCATAGAAAATGTATACTACACACCCGCAAATGAATTTCGTAGTGGAAATTGAATGGTTTTGGCGTCTACTACGTGGTAATTCATTTTCAATAAAGGAGAATAAAACTACTATGTTTTTTATCACTTGTTCAATTGTTTGTGCTTTATCAAGTTTTTCCGGATGACTCGGGAAAAACTTGATAATGCCTAGAGCTTAATCGAAACTAGTTGTTCATACAATTAAAAAAGTGGTAAAATAGATAGTAGTTTAATTCATCTCCTTTATTGAATTTCGTAGTGTATTAAATATTTTTCTATTTAAGGAAAACTAGGATTAATTTATTTACATAAATTATATGACATTTTCTATTTTCTATATCACATTTTCTATGAGCTTCCAGTCCTTTACTCCTCCACTTGCTGACTGCTTTCATCCATGCTAATCGTCTTCCATCCTCATGCAATACTATCTCTCTACATTAACTAAATTCGTTGAGTAGGTGATCTAAAGATTCCTTTTCTATTCCACACGTTATACATGCTCTTGCTTCTTCATTTTTCAAAAACCTATTCTCCCTCTTGTCATTCCCACATCTAAATCTAACAATCATTCTTCTTTAGAAAATATAGAAGCGCAGAAAAAAAAGAAGAATACGGGACTCCAGGTACAATGCGGAATAATAGACCTAATAATTGAGGGATAGCCTATACCAAAAGGTAAAAAGCAAATAGATAATTAAATTACATTAATCATTACAAATTTTGGGGTAGTATATATTTTCCAAAAAAATTATTATGACTTTATTCAATTACTGAGATATTGTAGATTCTGTTACCATCAATACATTTTTCGAAATCCCAAACTTTGATTTTATACGAATTTGTAAAATAAAATATATTAAAAAAATTTGTAAATTTTAATGAAAAATTACAACTTTTGGGGTAGTATATATTTTTTTTAAATAGTCATTATGACTTCATCCAATGACTGAAATATTGTAGATTCTGTTACCATCAATAAAATTTTCAATATCCAAAAATTTGATTTTATACAAATTTTTAAAACAACATATATTGATACATTAAACATTACAAATTTTGAGATGGTATATATTTCTTTAAAAAAGTCATTATGACTTTATTCAATAACGGAAATATTGTAGATTTCGTTACCATCAATAAATTTTTCAAAACCCAAAAATTTTATTTTATATGAATTTTTAATATAAAATGTATTGATTACATTAATCATTACAAATTTTGGGGTAGTATATATTTTCCAAAAAAAATTATTATGACTTTATTCAATAACTGAGATATTGTAGATTCTGTTACCATCAATAAAATTTTCGAAATCCCAAACTTTGATTTTATACGAATTTGTAAAATAAAATATATTGAAAAAATTTGTAAATTTTAATGAAAAATTACAAATTTTGGGGTAGTATATATTTAAAAAAAAAAGTAATTATGACTTCATCCAATTACTGAAATATTGTAGATTCTGTTACCATCAATAAAATTTTCAATATCCAAAAATTTGATTTTATACGAATTTTTATAACAAAATATATTGCTACATTAAACATTACAAATTTTGAGATGGTATATATTTCTTTAAAAAAGTCATTATAACTTTATTCAATAACGGAAATATTTTAGATTTCGTTACCATCAATAAATTTTTCAAAACCCAAAAATTTTATTTTATACGAATTTTTAATATAAAATATATTGATTACATTAATCATTACAAATTTTGGGGTAGTATATATTTTCCAAAACAAAAATTATGACTTTATTCAATAACTAAGATATTGTAGATTCTGTTACCATCAATAAATTTTTCGAAATCCCAAACTTTGATTTTATACGAATTTGTAAAATAAAATATATTGAAAAAATTTGTAAATTTTAATGTAAAATTACTACTTTTGGGGTAGTATATATTTTTTAAAAATAGTCATTATGACTTCATCCAATGACTGAAATATTGTAGATTCTGTTACCATCAATAAAATTTTCAATATCCAAAAATTTGATTTTATACGAATTTTTAAAACAAAATATATTGATACATTAATCATTACAAATTTTGAGATGGTATATATTTCTTTAAAAAAGTCATTATGACTTTATTCAATAACGGAAATATTGTAGATTTTGCTACCATCAATAAATTTTTCAAAACTCAAAAATTTTATTTTATACGAATTTTTAAAATAAAATATATTGATTACATTAATCATTACAAATTTTGGGGTAGTATATATTTTCTAAAAAAATCATTATGACTTTATTCACTAACTGAGATATTGTAGATTCTGTTACCATCAATAAAATTTTCGAAATCCCAAACTTTGATTTTATACGAATTTGTAAAATAAAATATATTGAAAAAATTTGTAAATTTTAATGTAAAATTACTACTTTTGGGGTAGTATATATTTTTCAAAAAAGTCATTATGGCTTTATTCAATAACTGAAATATTGTACATTATGTTACCATCAATAAAATTTTCAAAATCCAAAAATTTGATTTTATACGAATTTTTAAAATAAAATATATTGATTACATTAATCATTACAAATTTTGGGGTAGTATATATTTTCAAAAACAAGTTATTATGACTTCATTCAATAACTGAAATACTGTAGATTCTGTTACCATCAATCAAATTTTCAATATCCAAAAATTTAATTTTATACGAATTGTTAAAATAAAATGTATTGATTACATTAAACATAACACATTTTGGGGTGGTATACATTTTCCAAAAAAAACATGATAACTTTCTTCAATAACTGAAATATTGTAGATTTTGTTACCATCAATAACATTTTCAAAATCCAAAAATTTGATTTTATACGAATTTTTAAAATAAAATATATTGATTACATTAATCATTACAAATTTTGGGGTAGCACATATTTTCAAAAAAATGTACTTATGACTTTATTCAATAACTGAAACATTCTAGATTCTGTTACCATCAATAACATTTTCAATATCCACAAAGTTGATTTTATACGAATTTTTAAAATAAAATATATTGATACATTAAACATTACAAATTTCGAGATGGTATATATTTCTCAAAAAAAGTCATTATGACTTTATTCAATAACGGAAATATTGTAGATTTCGTTACAAAACCCAAAAATTTTATTTTATACGAATTTTTAAAATAATATGTATTGATTACATTAAACATAACACATTTTGGGTTGGTATACATTTTCCAAAAGAAATCATCATAAAAAATTTGATTTCATACGAATTTAAAAAGTCTTCAATAACTGAAATGTTGTAGATGTTGTTACCATCAATAAATGTTTCAAAATCAGAAAATTTAATTTTATACGAATTTTTAAAATAAAATTTATTGATTACATTAAACATAGAACATTTTGGGGTGGTATACATTTTCCAAAAAAAACCATTATAACTTTCTTCAATAACTGAAATATTTTAGATTTTGTTACCATCAATAACATTTTCAAAATCCAAAAATTTGATTTTATACGAATTTTTAAAATAAAATATATTAATTACATTAATCATTACAAATTTTGGGGTAGTACATATTTTCAAAAAAAAGTCGTAATGACTTTATTCAATAACTGAAATATTCTAGATTCTGTTACCATCAATAAAATTTTCAATATCCATAAAGTTGATTTTATACGAATTTTTAAAATGAACTATATTGATACATTAAACATTACAAATTTTGAGATGGTATATATTTTCCAAAAAGAGTCATTAAGACTTCATTCAATAACTGAAATATTTCAGATTTGGTTACCATCAATAAATGTTTCAAAATCCAAAATTTTTATTTTATACGAATTTTTAAAATAAAATTTATTGACAAAGGTTGGGGTAGTATATATTTTCAAAAAAAAGGTGGTATACATTTTTCAAAAGCATTATTATGACTTTATTCATTAACTGAAATATTGTAGATTCTGTTACCATCAATAAATGTTTCAAAATCCAAAAATTTAATTTTATACGAATTTTTAAAATAAATGTTAGTTACATGAAACATTACAAATTTTGGGGTGGTATACATTTTCCAACAAAATTCATTATGACTTTATTCAATAACTGAAATATTGTAGATTCTGTTACCATCAATAAAATGTTAAACATACAAAAATTTGATTTTATACGAATTTGTAAAATAAAATATATTCATTACATTAAACATTACAAATTTTGGGGTGATATACATTTTCCAACAAAATTCATTATGACCTTATTCAATAACTGAAATATTGTAGATTCTGTTACCATCAATAAAATGTTAAACATCCAATTTTATACGAATTTTTAAAATAAAATGTATTGATTACATTAAACATAACAAATTTTGGGGTGGTATACATTTTCCAAAAGAAATCATTATAAAAAATTTGATTTTATAAGAATTTAAAATTATGACTTCAATAACTGAAATAATGTAGATTTTGTTACCATCAATAAATGTTTCAAAATCCAACAATTTAATTTTATACGAATTTTTAAAATAAAATTTATTGATTACATAAAACATTACAAACTTTGGGGTGATATACATTTTTCGAAAAAATTCACGATGATTTTATTCAATAACTGAAATATTGTAGATTTTGTTACCATCAATAAAATTTCAAAATTGAAAAATTTGATTTTATACGAATTTTTTAAATAAAATATTTTGATTACATTCATCATTACAAATTTTGGGGTAGTATATATTTTCAAAAAAAAGTCATTATGACTTTATTCAATAACTGAAATATTTTAGATTCTGCTACTATCAATAAAGTTTATAAAATCCTAAAATTTGATTTTATACGAAGCTTTAAAATAAATTATATTGATTACATTAAATATTACAAATGTTGGGGTGGTATATATTTCTCAAAAAAAGTCATTATGACTTCATTCAATAACTGAAATATTGTAGATTCTGTTACCATCAATAAAGTTTACAAAATCCAAAAATTTGATTTTACACGAATTTTTAAATTAAAATACGTAACTAGAAAACGCATTTGACCCGCGCAGGGCTCTAGTGCTGCAATTGATAAGAACAAAATCAGGTAACCCTAATGTCTTGTTTAGTCTAATACTAAATCAAGTACATAACGATTGGCTTTGAAATCAAATCAGCCACCTAATAAAATTTATGTTTTATTATGTTTCCGTAAATGATTTAATACTCCGCTTTGACCCAGCGCCAAAATTATATTTAAAGGCCAACGTTTTGCTAAGCATGAAAACTGCATGTGATACAAAAATAAAAATGTAATGACGAAACTGCATTTTTATGGCGGGATCAGAATTTTCCTCGTGCGCAGTAAACCCCGTCATGAAAATAACGAGTGGCGAAATTGTGCGGCGCGATATGATGGAGTAGCGTTAATTTAAAATTGGGTGTGCGACACATACTACTGTTGTCGAATTTGAAATTCGATTTGTTTGACTAATAACGCGCCGAGGACAATGTGTGTGATGCGCACCGTCATTTTTTCCCCAATTTGGTTTAACGGTTACAAAGAGGCGCATGGCGTGTAATCGAAGTGCCTCTCGCAGGAGACCGTTTTAAATAATCGAGATTTAACGCGGATATAGATAGTTCTATAAATCTTGCGAGGCGGCGAACTGTTTTCGCTCGGCCTAATCTCGCCCGCCGGATCTTGGGGGAGAGTAAAAAAAACCGCCCTCGCAAGGAGGGACGAAATGATACAGCTTGTATCGGCGGTGCTCGTATTTATTTCCAAGCTAATTTCCTGTTCTCTGATATATATTATGCCCGAAAGAAACCTACGAATGCGTGAAACGGGGATGTAGCAGGTTGCACATATATCAAGCAACATTCAACCGCCCCTTGTTGTTTATCATTTTTATATACTGCGGACTCGTTAATATCTTTTTATATTTATGGTCTCATAGAAATGTGTTTTGTAATATCAAAATACAAATGTTTAGGGATTATTTCGTTCAGATTTGTAATTACTACAAGTAAGATTTTGTTGTGAGTTGTGAGTGTACTAGAGGGCTTTTCGATTATCACCCTTGGCGGGTAGGGGCTTATTGTTTCTTGTTCTATTTCCCGCTTCCGATGCGCATAATTCTACCTCGGCCCTTACAATCGGCGGCGCACGACCGCAAAACCTGAGCGATACTGCACGCCACGGAGGCAACTCGCAATGATAAACCATGCTAAACGAAAGCGCCCTAGGGTTGCTAATCTTCCTACTTTTGGGTGGCTGCAGAATTGACAAAAGAGCCCCGTATTCTGGCTATGGTCTCAATTATCCCCACATCTTTTGGTGTAGGGTTTGCTACAACTATTTTAGACAATCCTGCATATCCCTCTCATTGTCTTCATCCACCTGTCACATTGCGCCTTCTATTTATATCAGCCATGACTATTCCGCCGGTCATGGGATGAGTTTAATCACCTTAACTTCACAGAATCCCTCTGAAAAACTGTGAAAAGTGAAAATCCCGATGGGGTTCGAACTCCGGGTCCTCAATGCTCAGTACGAGATGGACGCCTCTAACCACTCGGCAACTGAGTTGGCTGAGTAATTTTTGTATATTGATGAGTATGTCGAAACAGGCTGGAACTTGATTTTTTTTCTGCTGCAGTTTTTTATATGTGAGGATAAATTAGTGCAGCAAGCTGCATACCATTACTCTTATTTCTGCGAGCAATTAAATGTTTTATAAAATGATAAATTCCCCGGAGTTACTAATGATGACAGGCTAGCTGGGGGAGGCTGCATGGATGCAACAGTTGCGGCGCCGCGGCGCTCTTATCCATCAAGGGCGTCTCGTTGGGGATTTTTTTTTTGCGAGCGCTCTCTCCTCCTCGCACATTTATTTATTTATCAGCCCTTAGAAAAATTCTGTATTTACCTCGCATTTTTAATAGTATCACAAACTAATATCATGATGATATTTTTCTTTTGATTTAATCCGATACCTTCTGCCGTAGTACCAGGCGTAGCGAATTTTGTATAGTTTCTTAAATTCTGATACAAACTACTACAATACAATATAATAAATTTATAGTAGTACTGTAGTAGTAGATATACATAAGTTAGATGGGGTAATATGAAATGGGTTGTAATAAATCAAGGTAGCGCAAATAGAATCTGTCCGCGTGCACTTGAATTCTGGCAAAACCACCCCATTTTTGCGTGCCGTGTTTTGCGTTATTTTTTAGTCGCACGCCGCGGGCCGCCATTAATTACGTCAGTGCAGAATATTTTGTTTTGGCTGTTTTTCCCCTGCAGCAGCACCCGTCCGCTATTTTCTTGTGTATCGCCGAAAAGTTTCCGTTTCCATTGTTTGCGGAATGTTTGATCATTACGTTTAGGGTTTATTCGAGCGTTAAAGAGGCCACAGCATCAAAGACAGTGATGTTTTTTTTTTCGTTGGAAATATTAGTTTAATGAACCGTTTAATATTAATGGGGGAAATTTGGCGAACAATTGAGGAACATTTTATTGTTGTTATTGAATCACCATGCTCGCTGAACAAAGTCAATTGAACTACTTGTCAGTTTAGCATGGTTTATCATTGCTAGTGGCCCCCGTGGCGTGCAGTATCGCTCAAGTCGTAGAATTATGCGAATCGGAAGCGGCAAATAGAACAAGAAACAATAAGCCCGTACCAGCCCAGAGTAATAAACGAAAGACACTTATGAGCACAAACCAGCTCTAAATGTATTAAAAAAGCTAAATACATGTCTTGACAGTTTGAAAAAGCTACATAACAAGCTAGAAATTTACTGGATCTAAGGCTATAGTGGATAAATATATCCAGGACCTCACTGACAGCAGAGCTTCTCTAAATGGACTATGGGCTAAGACTTTTCTACCAAAATAACTAAAATGAAAGAGTAGGGTAGTTTTGGCCGAAAAACTATTTAGGTAAGACGCTAAGAGTTTCGGGGTTACGGCAGCGGGCTCAATAAAAAGGAAACTCATTGTTAAATTCAATCTATAATAGAATATAGATAGAATTTAACAATAAGTTTCCTTTTTATTAAGCCCTCTGCCGCAATCTCGAAACTCTTAGTGTCTTACCAAAATAACTAAATGCATGTCTCCTCAACCTGAAGGACCTACATAAATAGATATACATTTGCTGGATTAAATGACATAGTGGGTAAAGCAGCTCTAAATGCACTACATCTAATAACTTTGCATCAGAAGACCTATATGCATGCCTCCACTGATTGAAAGAGCTATGTAACCAGATAGAAATTTGCTCAATTTAAGGACATATCTTTACTATCAGTGAAACTTTGGGATATGTTTATGCACTATGTCCTTTAATTCCGCAAATTTCTATCTTGTTACGTAGCTCCTTCAGACTGTAGAGACATACATATGCTATTCTGATGCAAAGTTATTAGCTTTTAGTACATTTGGAGCTATCAGTGAGGATTTGGATATGTTTATCATGGATAAACATATCCAAATCGAAATCCTATAATCGGCAAAAAGCTGTTTCAACAATAATCTGTTGGCAAAACAAGCCAATAATCGAATGAACAACTAAACAGATCATCTCATCGTGAATAATCCTAATACAAGTATAATCATCGTTTAATATTCACGGGAACTACAGTATTTACCATCTCAACACTTCTGTTTACTCCAGCTCAGTACGTCTTATATTAATTAGCGTCGTGTTTGCGTAATGCGCCGCTCTCGGAATTAATGAACGTAATAAAAGGATACAAATAATATAAATATATTCACAAGAAAGTTCTCACAGTATCAATGCACTAAGCGCCATTAGCATACGCGCAGTGTTTTGCGAACGAGCAAATAAAAGCAAGCGAATTGCGCGAGCATAAAAGATTACTCCCTCACTAAAAACCCCTCTCAGCGAGCAATTCTTTTCGTTTGTTTTTTTTTATAAGCCTGCGCAATTAGCAAAAAATAATACTAGCCGCATATAAACAATTCTTTGATGGCGCTCGAATAGAAAACTACCCGCTGCATTAGTATAATTAGGCTCCCCCTGCTAGCACACACAAGCGGTATTTGTGAAGGCATACGTTTTATGTGAAGTTGGAATTATGCGCGCGTTTTATAACCCGTGGGGTTTGTATTTTGAAATAGTCCTCGAATCCGGCGCGGGTCCGCATTCAAATTATAATCGAGATTTGTCGCCTTCTTGAATCTCGTTTAACAGAGCGGGACCAAGAAACGCGGTCGATACATTAGCGGATTAAAAGACTTTGTGTTTGTTGCACTAACTTATTTTGTGGGGTTTGTCGTAAAATGAAACATAAAGTTCTGAACTGATCGAATTAGGGGGCAGTCACAATAGGAGTCGGAGTAATAAATATGTAAGTGGATGACATTAAAAATGCGACCACCTAAGATAGTGAAAAGGGGCGATGGGTTGTGATTTTCTTGTAATGTATTGTATTGGATGGATTTGGAATACTACATATCTAGATTTCGATCTTATTAGATCTCATCAGTGTAGCTCAGCTAGTGAGGGTGAATTTACACAATATATTGAGTGGTTATATACAAAAATGATACAACCAACCCCTTAGGAGGAAAGTTAAACGCCATCTGGCGACACCACATCAATTCTTGTTTGATATCTCAAGCACTCTTTTGTAATATTATTCCATAGAGGGCACTAACCGGTGATCCTGATGGCATGAGGATATTGACGGTTACTACCATATGCTTGTGCATTGCTAATTGATGTGGTGCCGCCAAATGGTGTTTAACTTTCCTCCTGTATCATTTTTGTATATAACCACTCGAGATATTGTGTGAATTCACCCTCACTAGCTGAGCTACACTGATAAGATCTAATAAGATCGAAATCTAGATATGTAGATTGCTAAATGGATTCACACTTATTTATGCATATGTATTGTTATACGGAGCGAAATACAACAGAAAAATAAACATAGAATTTGTAATTAACATAAAAAGAGTGTAAGATGGACAAAGTAAATTGCTCGAGATTGCATACCAAGGATCGGAAGTACTTGATCAAACACCGCGTCGCTACAGCAAGAAGTGGAGCTAGGCGCAAGTTGTTCACAACCATCCGGATTGTGCGCAAAGCCGCGTATACATTGCTATGCATCCAAATGTGTGGTGCCGCCAAATGGTGTTTAACTTTCCTCCTAGGGGGTTAGTTGTATCATTTTGGTATATAACCACTCGAGATATTGTGTGATTTCACCCCCACTAGTTGAGCTACACTGATAAGATTTAATAAGATCGAAATCTAGATATGTAGATTGCTAAGGGGTGGATTCACACTTATTTATGCATATGTTTGTTATACGGAGCGAAATACAACAGAAAAATAAACATAGAATTTGTACTTAACATAAAAAGAGTGTAAGATGATCAAAGTAAATTGCTCGAGATTGCATACCAAGGATCGGAAGTACCTGATCAAACACCGCGTCGCTACAGCAACAAGTGGAGCTCCGCGCAAGTTCACAACCATCCGGATTGTGCGCAAAGCCGCGTATACATTGCTATGCATCCAAATCAACATGAGAATTTACTGAAACTGTACAACAAGAAAAAGTACATGCCCTTGAACTAATGTACTAGAAATTCCGGGCCTTCTGCATGACCACGACACCAAGGAAACCTAGGAAAGTCGCAAAAGCTTATTTTTCACAAATCAAGAAATTTGGCAATTTCGGCTTTAAATAATAATATTTAAATTTAAATTTAAACTAAGTTTAAGAAGAATATAAACAATCACATCTGGCAAATCAATTGACCATCAGTGTATGAGTAGCAAAACATATTCGAGGTTTTCCCAGAAACTGCTGCAAGGCTTCTGCCAGAATCAACAATTTTACATTGTGCATACCTCTTTCAGAAATATCGAATAGAACAAAATCGTCATATTCGAAAATCATTATAACTATCAACTCAAGGGCTTTGAAGGTAAAGGGAGAAATTTGAACAACAAACTCCTCATATTCGAAAATGATTATACCTATCAACTCGAGGGCTTTTCGGTTAGTAAAGGGAGAAATTTAACAACAAACTGGTGATATTTTAAAATTATTATACCTATCAACTCGAGGGCTTTTCGGTTAGTAAAGGGAGACATTTAACAACAAACTCGTCATATTCGAAAATTATACCTATCAACTCGAGGGCTTTGAAGTTAGTAAAGGGATCAATTCAACAACAAAATCGTCATATTCGAAAATCATTATACCTATCAACTCGAGGGCTTTTCGGTTGGTAAAGGGAGAAATTTAACAGCAAACTCGTCATATTCGAAAATCATTATACCTAACAACTGTAGGGCTTTGAAGTTGGTAAAGGGAGAAATTCAACAACAAAATCGTCATATTCAAAAATCATTATACCTATCAACTCGAGGGCTTTTCGGTTGGTAAAAGGGGAAAATCAGAGGTGCATAATCACCCGGTATTTGCCTTAATTTCACTGAAAATCACAAAGGGGTTTACGCTCTCATTCCTTAAAGCTCAATGCAAGACGAATGGCGTCTGTAACCACTAGAATACTGAGCTGGATTCGGATAGACTATGTATTTGGGTAGTATATAATCGCTTTTAAATTATTTATAACAGTTGCATTAAATATAGGTGCATAGAGAACTACAACTACTACAAATAGAAAATAAACTAACAAACAGCATACAGCAATCAGTTAAACACCCCTATTCAATTTAATGTTACACATATCAAATGCATTTGCAATGTACAGCTTTTTGATGAGTATGCAGTTAGTAGCTTGTTAATTAATTACCACCGTTTCAATAGTATTCATCAGGGGATGGATGGCACCAGTAAAAAGAAAAAATCACCAATTCAATGACTGATGTGGTATTACGGATTAATTTATTTCGATGTCATATATTAAAAGCTTTTTATTAAAATATGAATATGCAAGAAGATTCAACACTATTGATGATATATTTATCATCAATAGTGTTGAATCTGCAGAAGCGTGAGAGCAATCCCGAAACATTTTTTTTATTAAAATAGTAGAGCAGACCATTTTTCAAATATATTTCATGTATAAACATTTTTTTCCTTTGTTTTTTTATCACACTTCAGTTACACGTTGCAAAGTGTGAAGTGTGATAAAAAACAAAGCAAAAAAATGTTTATATATGAAATATATTTGAAAAATGGTCTGCTCTACTATATAGTTTCGGCTAAGCTCTAGCCTCCTTAAAAATGAATTATCACAAATTAGACGCCTTAACAGTCCAATATTTCATATATGATTCGTGCAGTGTCTGTCGGCTATACAGAGACACTGCACGAATCATATTCTTAGACTTTTTGAAATTATTTACCACTTTTTTTTTAACGTTTAATTTTTAATTTTATTTTTCTTTACTTATTTTGATGGTATTTTACTTCCCCCTAGGGGGTTAGTTGTATCATTTTACTTTTATTTTAATTTGTTAACTTTTGGGAGAATATTTGTTTCACATTATACATATCATATAGTGCATTTTTTTAATATTCAAGGTAAAAATAAAATCATTCGTGCCATAAAATATTTTGCATTTCTATTTAGTTATTTAACATAGTTTTTTTGTTCAGTTTACTCTTTAAAATTAATGTATCTTTGTTATATTTCATGTTGTGCAGCTGGCGCGAATGAATTTTTAAAATATTTAGGATTAAAGTAAAATCATTCGTGCCATACAATATTTTATATTATCATTTAGTTATCCATCATAGTTTTTTTTTAGTATACTATGCAAAATTAATTGTGTTTTTATTATATTTTATGTTTTATACCTAGCTGGTTGCGCTAATGTATTTGAATAAAATATGAACATTTGTACTCAAGCAGACTACACAAAAGATTCTGCGATATTGCTTTTTAATTAGTAAGTGGCGGGAATAAGTAATATTGCCCAGGATGTTAATCTTAACGTCTGGAATGATGTTCTAATTTCCTTTTAATACAGCCTCCCCCAGAATTTAGACAATGAGAGCTAAAAGGGTTACTCGAAATTTAACAAATGAAAATTGTGTGTCGTTTAATGTTTCGCTTGGGGTGTATAAATACACGAGTGGCATATAGAAAATATAATAAAAATAGATGTACACGCACTATTCCTTCTTTCTTAATTATTTCCTCTTTTCCACAATGAGGTGTCGATTTATTTCGGTTTTCCCTATCCTCATTGTTTGTTAGAATTTGATCCACTCTTTCCTATCCGCTGTCATCTTTCTTGACGTCTTGCCAGGACCGTAACTAGTTTTCTTTTGTGGCAAGACGTCATAACTGTGCCCCTACTATACATTTTATGAATTAAATAAAGCTACTTATTTCCCTAAAAAAACTAAAATTCAATTTTTCATAACGCGCCTTATTGTTTGCCTTAGGCTGAAAGACCACGGTCGATGGCCTCTTGTTTTGAGGGTTGTAGACTTTAAAACCGAGTTCTAGGCTTATATATACCGAATTATAGGCAATAAAATCGATTTGTAGCCTTTATTATCAAATTATTGACCTTAAAGTCGACTTGTAGACTGTATTACTGAGGTCTAGGCTCTAATACTGAGTTGTAGACTTTAATAGCTAGTTCTATAGTTTGTTATAATGATTTGTAGGAAATAAAATTAATTCGTAGCTTTATTATCAAATTTTTGATGGTTGTAGACTTTAATACCGAGTTCTAGGCTTTGATTTATCAAGCTATAGGCTATAACATTGATTTGTAGCCTTTACTATCAAATTATTGACTTTAAAGTCGACTTGTAGACTGTAATACTGATTTCTAGGCCCTAATACTGAGTTGTAGACTTTGATACCGAGTTAGAGGGTTTGATATACCGAGTTATAGGCTATAACATCGATTCGAAGCCCTTACTATCAAATCTTTGACTTTAAAGTCAAGCTGTAGGCTTTAATACTGAGTTCTAGTGTCTAATACTGAGTTGTAGATGTTAACTATCCTTTGTTATACCGAGTTCCATGCAATTACATTGATTTGTAGCTTTGTAGGCTTTAATACTGAGTTCTAGACTCTAACACCGAGTTTTAGACTTTAATACCGAGTTCTACGCTTTGATATACCGAATTATAGGCTATAACATCGATTGGTAGTCTTTACTATGAAATGTTTAACTCTAATGTCGAGTTGTAAGATTTTATACTGAGTTCTAAGATCTAATACTGAGTTGTAGACTATAATACCGAGTTCTATGTTTTGTTATACCAAATTGTAGGCAATATAGCTTTATTATCAAATTTTTGACCGTCATAGACTATAATACCGAGTTGTAAGCTTTGATATACCGAGTTATAGGCTATAACATTGATTGGTAGGCTTTACTATCAAATTATTTACTTTAAAGTCGACTTGTAGGCTGTAATACTGAGTTCTAGGCTCTAATACTGAGATCTAGATTTTAATACCGAGTTCTAGACTTTGATATACCGAGTTATAGGCTATAACATCGATTCATAGCCCTTACTATCAAATTTTTGACTTTAAAATAGAGTTCTAGATTCTAATACCGAGTTCTAGAGTTTAACACCGAGATCTAGGCTTCAATATGCTTTCAATATACCGAATTATATGCTATAACATCGATTAGTAGCCTTTACTATCAAATGTTTTGACTTTAAAGTCGACTTGTAAGATTTTATACTGAGTTTTAACTCTAATACTGAGTTGTAGACTTTAATACCGAGTTCTATGCTTTGTTATACAGAGTTGTAGGCAATAGTATTGATCTGTAGCTTTATTATCAAATTTTTGACGGTCATAGACTATATTACCGAGTTCTAGGTTTTGATATACCGAGTTATAGACTATAACATTGATTTTTAGCCTTTACTGACAAATTATTGACTTTAAAGTAGACTGTAGGCTGTAATAAAGTTCTAAGCCTTGTTACTAGACTTTGATACCGAGTTCTAGACTTTGATATACGGAGTTATAGGCTATAACATCGATTCGTAGCCCTTACTATCAAATGTTTGAATTTAAAGTCGAGTTGTAGGCTCTAATATTGAGTTCTAGGCTTTAATACTGAGTTGTAGACTTTAAGACCGCGTTCTACTATCAAATTGTTGACTTTAAAGTAGAGATGTATGCTTTAATAGTGAGTTCTAGACTTTAATATCGAATTCTAGACTATGAAATACTGAGTTATAGGCTATATATACCGAGTTTTAGGCTATAACATGGATTCGTAGCCCTTACTATCAAATGTTTGATTTTAAAGTCGAGTTGTAGGCTTTTATACTGAGTTCTAGGCTCTAATACTGAGTTGTAGACTTTAATAGCGAGTTCTATATTTTATTATACCGAGTTGTAGGAAATAACATTGATTCCTTGCTTTATTATCATATTTTTGACGGTTGTAGACTTTAAAACCGAGTTTTAGGCTTTTATATACCTAGTTATAGGCAATAACATTGATTTGTAGCCTTTACTATGAAACTATTGACTTTAAAATCGAGTTGTATGCTGTAATACTGATTTCAAGGCCCTTATACTGAGTTTTAGACGTTGATACCAAATTCTAAGCTTATATATACCGAGTTATAGGCAATCCAATCGATTCGTAGCCCTTAGTAGCAAATGTTTGACTTTAAAGTCGAGTTGTAGGCTTTAATACTGAGTTCTACTGTGGAAGTCTATGCAATAAGGGCTAAACAAGAATAAAGGCCATTGTTACAAGCGACTATAATTTCTAGTACATTTTTATTCTAGTATTCTTCAGACACTTTTTATATTTAATTAAGTTTTAATATATATTTCCATTAACAGTGCTATGTTCTTCTTCGTCCCTAAAATAATAGTTTTAACCAGTAGTACAACCAGTAAAACAAATTATGCAGGGAGCTAATTTTTTTTAGCTAGGTATGTTTCCATTGGTTTCTACAAACATTTTTGAAATGTATGTAAAATACACATACGTTTCAAAAATGTTTGTAGAAATCTTGTTTTCTTTTGAGTCGTGGTAGGGTGTGCCCCCACCTAAAAGTTGTTGAATGTGTTTTTTAATATAATGCGAATTATTTCGATCTTTCTGTTGCCTTTCTGGGGTCCCCTTCGCTCATGCCCCTGTTGTCCTTGCCTAGTTTCGGCCCTGCGTCTTACCATGTACATGTGCATGTACATAAAGTCTTATTTTGTAATTAACAATCATCTCCCTTCGGACAATGGTGAAATTATTATATATTACACCGGAACATAACATAATACACCGGAACCACACAAGATCTTGGCTTTAATTATTTCTCCTGGCCCTTGGTTTCCAGTATTCCCCGTTTGGACTTCTACCCGTCATCCACATTATATATATATATATATATATATATATATATATATATATATATATATATATAATTGAATTATATTAATGTATGCCTTAAACTCTTTATTATATATAATGAGTGTATTTTCAAGTGATAATTACAGTTTACAGTTATTTGTTTAAATAAGACTAAGGTATAATAATATATACAAAAGTAATACAGATTGTTCCTGCAAGCAGATGGACCATAGCTTCCTCGGTGAAGGGCTCGTCCGTCTGCTTGGTTTAGAATTGTCCGTTGTCTTGGATGGTTGGTTAGATGGTCAATTGTTATGTCCTTTTAACAAGAAGGATTTCAATTTATTCAATGTTCAATTTGTATTGTTCGTAGCGCAATCAAAAGAAATTGCTGCGTTATCCAACTGACGTGTAAATATAATTGCACCTAGTTTCCTAGGAGCTTTCAATATACGTAATTTGTAACTTCAAAGAAATGCAGAGTACTGTTTTAAACATCCGAGGGTTTATTAAAAAATACCCTTGTTTGTTATGAGCATAATAAAAATTGTAACGCGTTTCGCTGAACAATTTAATTACAAACGGCAGTCATAATCATTTCCCAAATAGTATTCTCGCAACTTGTATGATTATGAATACCTAATCATATTCGGATGAAATAGTTCATTTCATAGCCTTTTAAACCTGATCCGGTTGTAAATTTCTTCTGAAACATGCGCGGTGTAAATGGAAATCAGTCTGCACTCTTCCATTTACCAATGTATTACGCCTCTATGCTGTATTAAATATAAGAGACCAAACTGGTAGTATACTACACTTTACAAACTGTAAACTCGATTGAATTTATTTAAGTTTATAAACAATTTTTTATTCATATATAAGTGTTACCCATATGGTAATAACCGTCAACATGCTCATGCCATCAGGATCACCGGGTAGTGCCCTCTATGGAATAATATTCCAACAGAGTGCTAGAGATATCAGCACAAGGCCAATCTTATAAAACATATATAAGTGTGAATCCACCTCTTAGCAATCTACATATATAGATTTCGATCTTATTAGATCTCATCAGTGTAACTGAGGATGAATTCACACAATATCACAACAATTTAGGGGGTTAGTTGTATATAAACACTCGAGATATTATGTGAATACATTCTCACTAGCTGAGCTACACTGATGAGAGCCTAACCATAGCCTTTGAGTTGGGTTGTTTATAAGAAATTCAATTTAAAGTGAATTTGAAAAAGCTAATAGCAAACAAAAACAACGCGTTCGATTTTAGTGATTTATTATTTCCATGGTTCGACCACGCAATCAATTCGGCCGTATTTAATTAAATTTATCCACCCAGGTCGATTATTTTCAGAGGTCCGAAATGATATAAATTAGAGCGGGGGCCATTTGTCTGCGTCCCGCTTCATTCGCGGATCGCCTAAATTACGAACGCCAGACACATGCCGGCAAGGGTGAAACAAGGTCTGTTCAAAGGGCGATGTGTAAATCTCCCATTAGGGCCAAACTTATTTCAAATGGATTTACTTTGCTAGGGCAGTGCCAAAGATTAATCGATATGATCGTGTTAGGCTGGGTCGGTGTTATCAATGCTCTGTTTGGGTCGTTTAGCAATCGCGTGCGGTGTTTTAGGACGAGAGGGCCCAACAACCAAAAAAAAAACTTGATTTAGAGTTTTTACATGTGGTAAAACTACTGTAATGTGTATAATCTACTATATAGTGAGACTAATATCCAAGGATGTAATGAAGGTTATCCGACGTATATCTTCTGGTTTGTTTAAAAAAAAGTATACACGCCGGCGCCGGTGTTTAACTTCCCTCCTAGGGGGTTAGTTAGTTATCATAGTTTTTCCAAAGTTCTCTGTGAAGTTAAGATAAATACAGGGTGAGATTAAGCTCCCTTGGCCGTCAGAAAAGCATGATAACCCTGTAAATATAGTAAAAAAACACTTCTATCTTTATAGGGCTATCAGCCGGTCAAGGGAGAAGCCCAGAGGACTTTAATCACCCGGTATTTACCTTAACTTCACAGAAAACCTCTGAAAAACTGTGAAAGGTGATTTGCGAAATTAATTATATTTTTGTCCATATATTGATCGAGTGAGGGTTACTTAACGGTGCCTACCATGCGTCATTTGCTGCGCGTGTGTGACTAATGTTTGTAATTTTATTACCATTTATTTAAATCGCACACGATATAAATAATCCTATATCACTAAATATTTCCATGTAACATTGATATTTATTTCGAGCGTATAGACTTTGAACCCTTTTTTTGTGGCTCGCGCTGCGCTGCGCTGCGATGCGATAAGGTTTTTGTGACTCGCGCTCTGCGCCGCTGCAGTCGCAGTCCATCTTCCTTTGTGCGCGTATGACTTTGCATAAAATGCATTGTAAATTAATATTACTGTTTTAATAGTGCGTGGTTTAAGTGGTACTGTGAATAGTAGTGAAGTTGTGACATACGTGCAATTAGGTGAGTTAGTTTTACATACTATTGCAATAGTTTACGCGAATTTAATAGCGACGTACAGCGTTATTTATTTCTAAGTAATGGCGAGCAGCTGTTTTATTTCATCAGCTTGCATCTTGAATGATTGTGAATACCTAATTACGGTGATAATGGACTTAAATTTACATTTTATATCTAATTTTATTTCATCAGCTCGCAACTTGTATGATTTTGAATACCTAATTACGGTGATACGTCACTTAACCTTACTTACAACTCAATTTATATCAAATTTAATTTCATCAGCTCGCAACTTGTATGATTGTGTATACCTAATTACGGTGATACGGCACTTAAATTTACATAGAACTCAATTTATATCTAATTTCATTTCATCAGGTCGCAACTTGTATGATTGTGAATAATTACGGTGATACGGCACTTAACCTTACATACAAATCTATTTATATCTCATTTTATTTCATCAGCTCGCAACTTGTATGATTGTGTATACCTAATTACGGTGATACGGCACTTAACCTTACATACAACTCAATTTATATATACTTTTATTTCATCAGCACGCATCTTGGATGATTATGAATACCTAATTACGGTGATACGGTACTTAAATATACATACAACTCAATTTATATCTAATGTTATTTCATCAGCTCGCAACTTGGATGATAGTGAATCCGGATTACGGTGATACGGCAGTTAAATTTACGTACAGCACAATTTATATCTATTGAAATGATGGGCTACAATTTTATCAGATCGCATCTTGCGATTATTGAGTGTTATCACTAGAGAATTATATTAAAACATCATCTGCATTTTACATTTTGTTGGTATGTGCACAATGTGACTAACTAACAAACCGCTGCAAAAAAAAACTACAGAGCAGCAGAGGATAGACAGAGATGGAGACAAGAGAATCAAAACTACACATATGCCCTGTTGCTATTTGACTTGTAATGACAAATGATGACGTGACGCTATACTATTAGTATGAGCGTGACAAATGCTAACGTGACGCTACAATATTAGTATGAGCGTGACGTCTGCATGTGTCACTACTATTGACTAGTAGTAGCTAAACGGATCATGACACCTCATGCATGAGGTTAAGACCAGGAAGGCCTATAGTTAACGAATCATGACACCTCATGCATGAGGTTAAGACCAGGAAGGCCTATAGTTAACGAATCATGACACCTCATACATGAGGTTAAGACGAGCAAGGCCTATAGTTAACGTATCATGACACCTCATGCATGAAGTTAAGACCAGGAAGGCCTATAGTTAACGAATCATGACACCTCATGCATGAGGTTAAGACCAGGAAGGCCTATAGTTAACGAATCATGGCACCTCATGCATGAGGTTAAGACCAGGAAAGTCTATAGTTAACGAATCATGACACCTCATGCATGAGGTTAAGATCAAGAAGGCCTATAGTTAACGAATCATGGCACCTCATGCATGAGTTTAAGACCAGGAAGGCCTATAGTTAACGAATCATGGCACCTGATGCATGAGGTTAAGACCAGGAAAGTCTATAGTTAACGAATCATGACACCTCATGCATGAGGTTAAGATCAAGAAGGCCTATAGTTAACGAATCATGACACCTCATGCATGAGTTTAAGACCAGGAAGGCCTATAGTTAACGAATCATGTCACCTCATGCATGAGGTTAAGACCAGAAAGGCCTATAGTTAACGAATCATGACACCTCATGCATGAGGTTAAGATCTAGAAAGCCTATAGTTAACGAATCATGACATCTCATGCATGAGGTTAAGACCAGGAAGGCCTATAGTTAACGAATCATGACACCTCATGCATGAGGTTAAGACTAAAAAGGCCTATAGTTAACGAATCATGACACCTCATGCATGAGGTTAAGACCAGGAAGGACTATAGTTAACGAATCATGACACCTCATGCATGAGGTTAAGACTAGAAAGGCCTATAGTTAACGAATCATGACACCTCATGCATGAGGTTAAGACCAGAAAGGCCTATAGTTAACGAATCATGACACCTCATGCATGAGGTTAAGACCAGAAAGGCCTATAGTTAACGAATCATGACACCTCATGCATGAGGTTAAGACCAAAAAGGCCTATTGTTAACGAATCATGACACTTCATGCATGAGTTTAAGACCAGGAAGGCCTATAGTTAACGAATCATGACACCTCATGCATGAGGTTAAGACTAGAAAGGCCTATAGTTAACGAATCATGACACCTCATGCATGAGGTTAAGACTAGAAAGGCCTATAGTTAACGAATCATGACACCTCATGCATGAGGTTAAGACCAGGAAGGCCTATAGTTAACGAATCATGACACCTTATGCATTAGGTTAAGACTAGCAAGGCCTATAGTTAACGAATCATGACACCTCATGCATGAGGTTTAGATCAAGAAGGCCTATAGTTAACGAATCATGACATCTCATGCATGAGGTTAAGACCAGAAAGGCCTATTGTTAACGAATCATGACACCTCATGCATGAGATTAAGACCAGAAAGATAATTATGGGTTTAATGTCTGTTAATAGATTGGATTAACTATGATGAATTGGTTATGTTGCGGTTTGAGTGGATTTATTAGCGAAATGCTAAGTAATACAAACACGCCAATTTTCACAGTTTTTCAGATGGTTTCTGTGAAGTTGAGATAGATACCGGGTGAGATTAAGCTCCCTTGGCCGTCGGAAAAACGCGCCAATTATAATATTGTCTTCAAAATTGTGGCAGTACAAAAACCACTAAATAAAACTAACTGTTGGCAGCAATATAAAGCACATCAGTGTTTGTTAGCACATTAAAATAATGCAATTTTTCGTACTAAAACTTAAAAGCAATTTAATAACCTAATAAATAGTCCAAGTTTCTCAACTGTCGCATTTCGCGAGTACAGTGATAATTTACTTTAGAAAGTACACATATTTTACTTCGTATTTTAATGAGGAATGCATTAACCGAAATACGAGTTCTAAATTCTATTCGGGTTTGTTCTATTTTTTATTATTTTTTGTTTGTCTTTTAATGTTACTTTACGTACGTCTTCGAAACGTTTCATTTATTGGAAATTAAGATTATTATTATTATTATTATTATTGGTGATACTTATAACGATATATACGTTTATTGTGTAAGTATCAACAATAATAATAATAATCTTTATTTCCAATAAATGAAACATTTCCAAGACGTACAAGTCCAACTTGTATGTTATCTAGTTGCCTTTTACCTTTCAGCGTAGTAGGCAAACTAACGAATTAGAAATAACTTTAAAAAAAAACCGTGGCAATTTCTCATAGAATACAAATGAGAGTCGGACAATAATGCGTTTTTTTTTGCGACAATCAGTCCATCTCATATTGATAACCTCAGATATCTTCTCAGAAACCGACAACTAACAAGTTAAAAAATATATAAGTGTGAATCCACCCGTTAGCAATCTACATATCTAGATTTCGATCTTATTAGATCTCATCAGTGTAGCTCAGCTAGTGAGGGTGAATTCACATACCATATGGGTGTGCATTGCTAATTGATGTGGTGTCGCCAGATGGCGTTTAACTTTCCTCCTAGGGTGTTAGTTGTAGTTAAAAAATGTTTTATGCATATTTTACTTTCCTTTCAAACCCTATTGTAATAACCATACGAGGTTTATAAAATTCATTTTATTATCCATTATTTTATCAACAACAATAAAAATGCAGCTTCTTAAATATTTTTATATACAGTTTATAGCTGGATAATATCGTGGAGTATATAGGTTTTAAACAATTTGAAGTTTAAAGCCCAATAACTTATGAACCGAGTAAAGTATCTAAACGCGGATTGGAAATCTGTATCATCATCCTATTTTTTATTTAAAAAAAAACTGCAGTAACATAAATATTTATTTTTTCATATATAGACAGTTTATAGGGCAGTATGTGCGTTTTAACGAATTTTGAGTTTAAAGCTCTATAACATACAAACCTATTAAAATATAAAAACGCGGGCAGAATGACTCCGGTCGTTAGCCCAATGTGGTATGTAATGTAATGTAAATGTTATGTATCACAATAAATATTTTTATTATTATTATTATTATAAAAACGCGGTTTGCGAATTTGAATTTATCATGTTTTATATTAAAACCCCCGTGGTACTAAAAATATTTACTTTTGTATATGCAGTTTATAGTGTAATTATTATATATACTCCACGTTTTAATCATTTTTGAGTTTAAAACTTATTTGAATTCATCATCACGTTTTACATTAAAAACCCGTACTACTAAAAATATTTGCTTTTGTGTATCCAGTTTATAGTGTAATTATTATATGTGGAGTATATGCGTTTTAATGAATTTTGAGTTTAAACCTCTATAACAGGTCGATCGCTATCGATCGGTCGATCGCGAAGACAATTTTAGTCGATTGCTCGCGATGTCTTAACTTATACACCGATTAGAAGACTACTTGATAAATAGAGGAATAATGACAATTAATCAATCGCGACAAAAACAACAGGTCGATCGCTAAGACAATTTTAGTAGATTGCTCGCGATGTCTTAACTTGGACACCGATTAGAAGACTATTTGATAAATAGAGGACTAATAAAAACCAGTCAATCGCAACACATTTTAAAGATAAAAGTAGATCTTATGTTATCTTATGTACGTTTTAACGAATTTTGAGTATAAAGCTCTATAACAGGTCGATCGCTATCGATCGGTCGATCGCGAAGACAATTTTAGTAGATTGGTCGCGATGTCTTAACTTAGACACTGATTAGAAGACTACTTGATAAATAGAGGACTAATAATAACCAGTGTATCGAGACACATTTTAAAGATAAAAGTAGATCTTATGTTATCTCATGTACATTTTAACGAATTTTGAGTTTAAAGCTTTATAACAGGTCGATCGCTATCGATCGGTCGATCGCGAAGACAATTTTAGTCGTTTGCTCGTGATGTCTTAACTTAGACACCGATTAGAAGACTACTTGATAAATAGAGGAATAATGACAATCAATCAATCGCGACAAAAACAACAGGTCGATCGCTAAGACAATTTTAGTAGATTGCTCGCGATGTCGAGACCGATTAGAAGACTATATGATAAAAAAAGGACTCATAACAACCAGTCGATCGCAACACATTTTAAAGATAAAAGTAGATCTTATGTTATCTTATATACGTTTTAACTAATTTTGAGTTTAAAGCTCTATAATAGGTCGATCGCTATCGATCGGTCGATCGCGAAGACAATTTTAGTAGATTGCTCACGATGTCTTAACTTACCGACACCGATTAGAAGACTATTTGATAAAGGACTAATAACAATCAGTCCATCGCAACACATTTTAAAGATAAAAGTAGATCTTATGTTATCTTATTTAATTTTTAACGAATTTTTAGTTTAAAGCTCGATCGCTGTCGATCGGTCGATCGCGAGGACAATTTTAGTCGATTGGTCGCGATGTCTTAACTTAGACACCGATTAGAAGACTACTTGATAAATAGAGGACTAATAGCAACCAGTGTATAACGACACATTTTAAAGATAAAAGTAGATCTTATGTTATCTCATGTACGTTTTAACGAATTTTGAGTTTAAAGCTCTATAACAGGTCGATCGCTATCGATCGGTCGATCGCGAAGACAATTTTAGTAGATTGGTCGCGATGTCTTAACTTAGACACTGATTAGAAGACTACTTGATAAATAGAGGATTAATAGCAACCAGTGTATCACGACACATTTTAAAGATAAAAGTAGATCTTATGTTATCTCATGTACGTTTTAACGAATTTTGAGTTTAAAGCTCTATAACAGGTCGATCGCTATCGATCGGTCGATCGCGAAGACAATTTTAGTAGATTGGTCGCGATGTCTTAACTTAGACACTGATTAGAAGACTACTTGATAAATAGAGGACTAATAACAACCAGTGTATCGCGACACATTTTAAAGATAAAAGTAGATCTTATGTTATCTTATGTACGTTTTAACTAATTTTGAGTTTAAAGTTCTATAACAGGTCGATCGCTATCGATCGGTCGATCGCGAAGACAATTTTAGTAGATTGGTCGAGATGTCTTAACTTAGACACTGATTAGAAGACTACTTGATAAATAGAGGACTAATAACAACCAGTGTATCGCGACACATTTTAAAGATAAAAGTAGATCTTATGTTATCTCATGTACATTTTAACGAATTTTGAGTTTAAAGCTTTATAACAGGTCGATCGCTATCGATCGGTCGATCGCGAAGACAATTTTAGTCGATTGGTCGCGATGTCTTAACTTATACACCGATTAGAAGACTACTTGATAAATAGAGGAATAATGACAATTAATCAATCGCGACAAAAACAACAGGTCGATCGCTAAGACAATTTTAGTAGATTGCTCGCGATGTCGAGACCGATTAGAAGACTATATGATAAAAAAAGGACTCATAACAACCAGTCGATCGCAACACATTTTAAAGATAAAAGTATATCTTATGTTATATTATATACGTTTTAACTAATTTTGAGTTTAAAGCTCTATAATAGGTCGATCGCTATCGATCGGTCGATCGCGAAGACAATTTTAGTAGATTGCTCACGATGTCTTAACTTACCGACACCGATTAGAAGACTATTTGATAAATAGAGGACTAATAACAATCAGTCCATCGCAACACATTTTAAAGATAAAAGTAGATCTTATGTTATCTTATTTAATTTTTAACGAATTTTGAGTTTAAAGCTCGATCGCTGTCGATCGGTCGATCGCGAAGACAATTTTAGTAGATTGGTCGCGATGTCTTAACTTAGACACTGATTAGAAGACTACTTGATAAATAGAGGATTAATAGCAACCAGTCTATTACGACACATTTTAAAGATAAAAGTAGATGTTATGTTATCTCATGTACATTTTAACGAATTTTGAGTTTAAAGCTCTATAACAGGTTGATCGCTATCGATCAGTCGATCGCAAAGACAATTTTAGTCGATTGGTCGCGATGTCTTAACTTAGACACCGATTAGAAGACTACTTGATAAATAGAGGACTAATAGCAACCAGTGTATAACGACACATTTTAAAGATAAAATTAGATCTTATGTTATCTCATGTACGTTTTAACGAATTTTGAGTTTAAAGCTCTATAACAGGTCGATCGCTATCGATCGGTCGATCGCGAAGACAATTTTAGTAGATTGGTCGCGATGTCTTAACTTAGACACTGATTAGAAGACTACTTGATAAATAGAGGATTAATAGCAACCAGTGTATCACGACACATTTTAAAGATAAAAGTAGATCTTATGTTATCTCATGTACGTTTTAACGAATTTTGAGTTTAAAGCTCTATAACAGGTCGATCGCTATCGATCGGTCGATCGCGAAGACAATTTTAGTAGATTGGTCGCGATGTCTTAACTTAGACACTGATTAGAAGACTACTTGATAAATAGAGGACTAATAACAACCAGTGTATCGCGACACATTTTAAAGATAAAAGTAGATCTTATGTTATCTTATGTACGTTTTAACTAATTTTGAGTTTAAAGCTCTATAACAGGTCGATCGCTATCGATCGGTCGATCGCGAAGACAATTTTAGTAGATTGGTCGCGATGTCTTAACTTAGACACTGATTAGAAGACTACTTGATAAATAGAGGACTAATAACAACCAGTGTATCGCGACACATTTTAAAGATAAAAGTAGATCTTATGTTATCTCATGTACATTTTAACGAATTTTCAGTTTAAAGCTTTATAACAGGTCGATCGCGAAGACAATTTTAGTAGATTGCTCGCGATGTCTTCACTTAGACACTGATTAGAAGACTACTTGATAAACAGAGGACTAATAACAACCAGTGTATCGCGACACGTTTTAAAGATAAAAGTAGATCTTATGTTATCTTATGTACTTTTTAACGAATTTTGAGTTTAAAGCTCTATAACAGGTCGATCGCTATCGATCGGTCGATCGCGAAGACAATTTTAGTAGATTGATCGCGATGTCTTAACTTGGACACCGATTAGAAGACTATTTGATAAATAGAGGACTCATAACAACCAGTCGATCGCGACACATTTTTACGATAAAAGTAGATCTTGTGTACACAAAAGTTGGCAAGTTCCATCGTTTGTGAAAAAAGCTCAAGCAGTTAAAAACATAAATATCCTCTCCACTCCACAGTTTTTCCAATAAAATGTTAAATTAAATGTTGGATGCTTATGCAAGAAAAATATATTTGGCACCTTAAATTGTTCAATTGATTTTTCGGCACTAAAGCCTAAAAAATTTTCCCATTCCTGTACTATGTGACAATTAATTTTAAAGGATAAATAAAGCGATTTTTACTTTGTTTTTTACCACGTTAGTTACACTTTGCAACTAGTTTTGGCTAAGCTCTAGCCATTTTCGAGCTCTTCCGATAACAGTCATCAGAGCAGCTTGAAAATGGCCGAAACTAAGTTGCAAAGTGTAACTAGTTTCGGCCATTTTATGATAAAAAAAAACAAAGTAAACAATCGTTTTATTTATTCTTTAATTTTTTTGATATTTTGGTTATATTTTGCATATATTTTGCATATATTTTGCATATATTTTGCATATATTTTGCATATATTTTTCATATATTTTGCATATATTTTGCATATATTTAGGGCTCTGTATGGTGATACGATCTCTAACCATAGTTAGAGTCGCTACCCGGCCACAACTCAGTGAATAGATACATTTTTGTGGTTTTTAAAATACAAATAGTATATGATTTTTTTATTTTTTTTAGTTATATTTAGCATATATTTAGGGTTCTTTATGGTTTTCATGTAAAAAATGAGGAATTCAAAAATAGCTATTATATATATATATATATATATATATATATAAACTTTTCAAAAAAAAAAATTCGGGTATTTAATGTTTTTATTACATATGTATTTACTAATTTATAGGTATAGAATGAAATGATTGGCAACAGGAATGTATGTCCTAAAATGTTGGCCAAAATTTGTAATTAATTGTAAACAAATGTATTTATGTTCCTAAAGGGGTTTCACCGTTTATAATATATATATATATATATATATATATATATATATATATATATATATATATATAATATATATTATTATATTTATCAAAAATTTGTAATTAATTTTGGCCAAGATTTTAGATATAAATTCCTGTTACCAATCATTACATTAATACCTATAAATTAGTAAATACATATGTAATAAAAACTTTAATACCCAAAAAAAATAATTTGAAAAGTTTAAAATATTTTTTAATTCATATACAAAAAATCGACTAAATTCTGCTGATAGTTCGGTGACAGAAAAACAATGAATCCAATTTAAAACTGTGTGCACTTACCCATGTTGCTCGTTGTCGCGTCTGTCTCGCTGGTGGTTTGAGAGCGTCGCGGCGCACTAGAGCCTCGACGTCGTTGAACTAACTAGCTGAAAACTGTGGAGCGCACGGTGGATCCATCCAATGCGCATCGGCAGCGCATAACGTCCTCGTTATTTTTCTTCGCCCGGTGGATTTGAACGCTTATTTTCACGTACAACAAGCATGCGCGCACCCCCCACGATTTCAACCCCCCCGTGGCAATTTCTCATGGAATACAAATGAGCGACGGACAATAATGCGTTTTTTTTTTGCGACAATCAGTCCGTCTCATATTGATAACCTCAGATATCTTCTCGGAAACAGACAACTACAGCACTGCTGTATAAGGAAAGTATTGTATATATATATATATATATATATATATATATATATATATATATATATATATATACAATATATATATATATATATATATATATATATATATATATATATATATAAATTATTATGGCTCTCAACAGAAAATGTAATTTTTATGAGGGATACAATTAGCTCTTCCGCCTTGCTAGAATATTAATAGCAATAATATTTCACAGTAAATATTTTCGAAACAAGCGTCATTAATAAATCCAATAACAAGCACAGCAAACCACTAACAAAGAGTAAATATTGCAGTAATAACCTCCCAAAATGTCTTCTGCAGCAGCAGGTGATTCTGTATGCAGGAGGCGGCGGGACAACTTAGAGCCAAAGCCCACACAGATAATTCAATAAAAGATTACCAATTTCCCCGGCCCGTCTGACCGCAGCAGGTCCTTGCGGATGCGATGCACCCACCGAAAAATCATCCGCAAAACAGATTGCCGCAGAAAAAAATCCGCCCGGTATTACGTGAGCTCATAAATTGCCCTACGCGGCATTTGCTAAACTTAAAAAGTACATTTTTATCCCAACAAGGACATAAAGTCTCAAGATATTTCTGTGGCAAGTTTATCTTTTAATTAAAAAATCTAGTGCAGATCGCAGCCATGTTTAAGTATAATGCATCAGTAGTATAAATGGGGTAGATGCGTAAAAAGCCGCAATGCGGACCGTGGGGGTTCGCTTACGCACTCGATTACAGAATTTTAGTAGAGATGGGCTTTTAGACTAGATATATAAACCATAAACTCGTCTAAATTTAAACATATAAAGTAGAAATATAATTGTGGGTTTTCCACAATCTGTCAAAATCAAATGTTCCTATATATAAAAAACAGTACTTTATTTGGCATAACCACCTTCTATAAAAATCCCCCAATAAACAATACTCAAAAACAAAGTTAAAAGAAAAAATATATATTAACATAAAATACATATTCACTTATTCTTGTTATTGAGACAAGATAGCCCGCGATAAAATAGCCCACCGACAAAATAGCCCACCAACAAAATAGCCCACCTACAAAATAGCCCACCGACAAAATAACACAGACTACTGTTATTGATGGATAATATTATTCGTTACATATTATAATATCTAACGAATAAATTCCCTATATTATCCATCAATAACAGTCGTCTGAGCTATTTTGTGGGAGGGCTATTTTGTCGGTGGGCTATTTTTCGGTGGGCTATTTTGTCGGTGGGCTATTTTGTCGGTGGGCTATTTTGTCGGTGGGTTATTTTGTCCGAGGGCTATTTTATCGCGGGCTATCCTGTCTCAATAACAAGAATATGTATTTTATGTTAATTTGTATTTTAACGAATAAATTTCCTGTTTACACATTATAATATGTAACGAATAAATTCCCTGTATTACCCATCAATAACAGTCGTCGGAGCTATTTTGTCGGTGGGCTATTCTGTCTTTGGGTTATTTTGTCCGAGGGTTATTTTATCGCGGGCTATCCTGTCTCAATAACAAGGATATGTATTTTATGTTAATTTGTATTTTAACGAATAAATTCCCTGTTTACATATTATAATACGTAACGAATAAATTCCCTATATTATCCATCAATAACAGTCGTCGGAGCTATTTTATCGGTGGGCTATTCTGTCGGTGGGTTATTTTGTCCGAGGGCTATTTTATCGCGGGCTATCCTGTCTCAATAACAAGGATATGTATTTTATGTTAATTTGTATTTTAACGAATAAATTCCCTGTTTACATATTATAATATGTAACAAATAAATTCCCTGTATTACCCATCAATAACAGTCGTCGGAGCTATTTTGTCGGTGGGCTATTTTGTCGGTGGGTTATTTTGTCGGAGGGCTATTTTATCGCGGGCTATTCTGTCTCAATAACAAGAATAAACGAATATGTATTTTATGTTAATTTGTATTTTAACGAATGAATTTCGTGTTTACACATTATAATATGTAACGAATAAATTCCCTGTATTATCCATCAATAACAGTCTCGGAGCTATTTTGTCGGTGGGCTATTCTGTCGGTGGGTTATTTTGTCCGAGGGCTATTTTATCGCGGGCTATCCTGTCTCAATAACAAGGATATGTATTTTATGTTAATTTGTATTTTAACGAATAAATTCCCTGTTTACATATTATAATATGTAACGAATAAATTCCCTGTATTATCCATCAATAACAGTAGTCGGTGCTATTTTTCGGTGGGCTATTTTGTCGATGGGCTATTTTTTCGGTGGGTTATTTTGTCGGGGGGGCTATTTTATCGCGGACTATCCTGTCTCGGGCGCTTTCAAAAAATCGATTGTATTAAACTTGAAATCGCGTGTATAGTTCATTTTAAAATGTATAACATTTTTTATTATTAACCACCATCATCAGTACAACATCATTAAAACATCGACAGGTAGCTTGCTGTTTTCCAAGTAAATTTCCCGGATACCGTATAATGTGATATCAGTATAGTAATTCCTCGCTAGAACTGCGCATCTATCAAATCCAGCAATGCGTTTTTAGCGGCCATCTGTTGTGGCGGTTTTTCCCGCAGTTGCATGGAGAGGAGCTGCATCAAGGGAATTCTGATAAATCGCTAAGTTTTGTTTTTGCGAGCACATTAGTATTGCCAGCGATAGAAAAGTTCTTGAGGATAATTAGGATTTACGATGCACTGGGGATGCAATTTGTTACAAAATGTAATCGAACTATTGTTTGATTTTGATTATTTCTCATTTATAAGGAACATAGAAAAACAACTCATTATATCTGTTTTTTTTTATATGCTGATCGTTTTAATTTTGCAACCGAATGAAACTTATTATCTGTTACTATTTTTATTCATTAGATAAATAGAAAAATAACTGATTATTTCTCAAATATTGGATTGAATCGGCATCTACTTTGTGATAATTCATTATAATAAATAAATAAAACGAATTTTTCTTTGTTTTTTTTTATCACTTGTTTATTGCTGTTTATATATATATATTTATACATTTTGCATATTATTGTTGTTGTCCTGTAATTGGATTTTTCTTTCCGTAGGACAATAAAGCCTATTATTATTATTATTATTATTATTTATTGCTGTTTGCGAATATTTTCGGCTACGCTCTAGCTATTATCAAGCTAATCCAATGAATATAAAGAGCGATCGGTTACAATTTCTTTGGTCATTCGGATTAGCTTGATAAAAGCTAGAGCGTAGCCGAAAATATTCGCAAACAGCAATAAATAATAATAATAATAATAATAGGCTTTATTGTCCTGCGGAAAGAAAAATCCAATTACAGGACAACAACAATAATATGCAAAATGTTTAAATAATATATATATATATATATATATATATATATATATATATATATATATATATATATATAGGTATAAATATAAATATTAAAAAAGAAATTTGAAAATATATATATACATATATATATATATATATATATATATATATTATCTATTGCCTTTTACCTTTCGGTGTAGGCTAGTAAAAAGTAAAAAAATATAACATATAATATATAACATGTATTATAACTCGCTAACTATTAATTTTATTAATATTTTCTGCTGTATATTGAATACATCAATATTGTGCAAACAAGAGATAAATAACAAAGAAAAATTCGTTTTATTTGCTCATTATTTGTATTATATGGATGCTGTTCGATTTAATTTTGAAATTGTATTTGTTATTATAATTACAAAATGTAATTAAGTTATTGATTATTTATAATTTTCATATTATTTGTATTATGTAGGTTGTTTTAATGCTGCATCGGTATTATATAACATGAAGTTTATTAGCTATTATTATCCCGTAAAAGTTTGATAGTGCAGCCGGCAGCCCACATATGTTTACTTTCAGTCCTACGAGGCTTCCATTATTATAAAGTTTGCGTACCCTTGTTCTCTGTTGCATCTATCCATAAACTAGATTATGACCCTAAAAGCTGCTTAATATCAGATTTTAAATCGAGTTACTTTTGAAATTGGTGTTTTTAATACGTTAAAGTATTGATTATTAGATTATAAAAATGAGTCTGTATATTACAATACGACTCATTGACCCTTTTTATTGCTGGTTTAAGATTAGGGTGCTCTGGTGTAATGGTTTGTATGAATGAAGATAAGTAGTATTTGTATGATGATTACATGCTGATAAACAGCCGCATTAGAACACGTAGAAGTTGTAAGTTACAGCCTCGATTATAGCTACGTGCCTTGGATGTGGATATTCGCGGCAGCGCTTGTAATTAGCACTCTATCTCCAATACACGGGGATCTTCAATCTACACAAAGGGGGCCGATGTGTTAATGCTCACCGGCATAAAATCCACCCTCGCACATTTTTAAACAAGCACGGCTGCAACAAGTGGCGATTTTATCGCGTAATTTACTTTCCAATCGTTGGCAAAAGAAAGCGCTAATAATCGTGTGGGGGGCGGCGGCGGCGGCGACGGGGGATCCTTTTGTTTGGCAGCCGTGCTTACTACGGCTTTGTGTGTAGTGCGGTGCTACGAGTTGTTTGTCGGGGGGAATATTCTCGGTTAGCCTTTGAATAATCTCCAGGAAGAAGCTTTTTCGACGTGGGCGCCGCCGCCGGACCGCGCGTGTAAATAGCTCCCGCAGGACCGGAACGCGAATTACAATGAATTAGCATATTTCATGAACACTCGCAGTGATTGGACACTTGATTTGTTGCCTCCCCCGACTAACTTATTTTATTAAAAACAATTACTGTCATTAGTTTCATATTTACACTAATTAGTTCGAAATTAACTATTTTTTTTAGCAAAATATAATAAATAGACCCTGCTTAGTGGCCTAGTGCTTCTTTGTGCGTCTTGTACTGAGCATTTGGGGAACTAGAGTTCAAACCCCAACGAGGCGAATTTTCACGAATCACAGTTTTTCTGTGAAATTAAATACCGGGTCATTAAACTCCTCTGAATTTCTCCTATTACCATTGGAAAAGCCTCATGGCTAATAGCCCTATAAAGATAGAAGTTTTATATATATATATATATATATATATATATATATATATATATATATATATATATATATATATATATATATATATATATATATATATATATATGTATATATTTATATATATATATATATATATATATATATATATAAATAATACATAAATACAATTAAGTAAAAAAAATAAACTGAAATTTTGTTTTGTTTTTATAAATTCATCAGAAGGACCAAAAGTTCGATAGACGAGTACAAATTGTAACAAATAAATACAATTTGTAAATATAAAATAGTTTTTATTTCATAGTACACTTTCATGTCTTTAAAAGGTACTATAATTGTATGTAATATTTACACTATTGTGTAAATTGTATTGTCATTTTTTATTATTAAAATTAATGACGGTATAAAACCCATATTTACAGTAAGTGTTGGAGAAATTTCATTCGTAACCGTTTAATAATTTGAATGCACTTTAAGTATATACAATAAACATAAATTATATATTCACTTAATCCATACAACATAGAAAGGTGCATGACTCGTACAAAACAACAATCGACTTCTCACTGTACCTAGCAATAATAGCATTGTTAAACCATTATCCTTTCTATTCGAATTTATTATTAGTTCTTATACTTATGTTGTTAAATTGCCCATAGGGCTCTTCCTCTTTTTAAAGATGATGTAAATTAAATATTACACTTGTCGGCCAGTGGGAAAAGTTGGAAAAGCTCTAACTAATTGGATGCGGGCCGGCACAAATAACACATTTATAACTTGAATAAATAAACGGGTTAGCGGTCAGTGCGTGCTAATTGATTTTGTTTGAGGAATAGTTCTGATCGATACGGTGTTATTGTACTCAAACAGTGTCCCGGTTTTCTATATACGTACAAAACAAATCAATTCGTGGCATAGAATAAAACCAGCAAGTTTTTCCTTCCGGGCAGGATTTAGGTACGGGGTGTGTAATTGTGGCCGGGACAGCGTGAATTACGGTGAAAAGCGGCGAGATTAGCGCTGGAAAAAAGTATATTGCGTCGGTGACCAGGAGAGGATTAATGTACCGTCAAATATAAATAGTTGCCTGCGATGATGGCTTTTGTGAGCCGCCCCGGATTCTTAAGGGCTGGTACGTGAACGAAATTGCAAAGAGCCGCTATCCAAGCGGGCTTAATTAGCGTAATTACGGTCTTTTTTTTAGAGGGCCGCTCGTTTCATAACGTACGAGCTGCAACGATGAATAAATTTTGCACCGAAACATGCCTTTGATTTGATTTGATAGAGGCAAAAATAAACGCCACAATGCGCTAATTTGTAAGCGGGACTCGTACGAGCGATTTTATCATCATAAGGACACATTTATGCTACTTTTATCGGACAGTGTTAAAACGTGCTAGGATGCCGGTTATATTCAGGACATTGCGAGTCGGTTTGCATGTTAGTTGTGCGCACGAAGGGTACTTTCCGCGCCCGTATACGAGCGTTAATTTGTAGATTATATTTTTTAAACTACTTGTTATTCTCAATATCATATGAATTAAAATAAACTTTTGGGATTGCTGAATTATACGAATATCCTTTAATGTTTTTTTTTCTCAAAATATTTATAAAACAGGAAAAATATATTACTTATTAATCATTTTTCTAAGAACGATTTCTCATTATAAAGGTAACTCTTGTCAGATCATCCCATGAAGCTGTTTATTGACAAGAGGGTCCTTACATCCTGCTGGAAAACCAACAAGGTGTATCGGCGGAATAAGACAAACCTTGTTTGGTTTTACAGCAGGGTGTACCACGCGCAGGAGAAGGCACCCTTATAATCCTATATAGGGAAAATAAATTAGCACACACAATTGAGCCGCTATAAATAATTGTAAATAATTATTTTATTTTTAATATTACATGAGTTATTTTTTTACTTTAAAAAGCGTTAGTGTTTCCATTACGGCCATTGGATTCATTGGAGTTCTCCCTAATCCATCTCGTGCAGCTTCTTTAGGAACGGCTCGTATTCGCGTTTCGCCTAAAGAAAAACGCTTGTATTAAATCCACCCACATCCATCAAAACGTATCACATGCTGAATATCTTAATCCACTTAATCCATCACAACATTGTTGTTCTATGTGCATTCTTGCTGTTGCTGTGGGGGTAACAAAATATATTCCTTACTTGCGTTGAGAAGTTGTCGATGTCGTTCCATGGCGACTCGCCGTGTTTCTTCTGTGAATTATAATGTCTCATTAATTTCAGCGACATGTAGGGTATTGCGGGGTGCGATTGGCGTAACAGATTCGGCTTAATAGGGGCGCCGACAGGATCGCTAATGACGTAGGTTGTCTCGAGCGTTCGCGGCGCGCCGACATGATAGCGGCCTGCGTCAGCCACGAACCGACCCTCGCCCGGCACCCTCACCTAAAAACAACCACCTCAGTATACCCCCGACAAATTTAATTCCCATAAACAGACGCCCGATTTTTTGTCTACCTTCATGGTAGGCTTCTCTGGTTGGGCACGGTGTGGATGCTCTTTGTTCGGCCTATGCTCCAAATACACCCCTGTGGAACTATAAATTCCTCTGGCATTCAATTGATTCAGGGCGAGTCTGTCCGTCCAGAACGCGGATTCCGGCACTTTGCCGCCCGAGTGCGGCAGGACCTGCTCGCGGTAGAGCTGCCGCTTCTGCAAACAGAGTTTATTACGAATCCAAACTGAATGAAATTAGTAACCTTCCAAATCATTTTTCATATAAGGCGAGATGAAAGTGCATCCTGATTATTTAAGGATCGCGATTCATTAAACCCCCACCGCGCGGCCCAGAAAGCGGTCTTAATGAAGCCGTTACCGTGTCCCCTTTTAATTTGCCAAGTACTTTCGTTCCTGACAATATTCTTTTTTAACCGCCCGACCGTGGACGTTGAACTTCGTCGCGAGGCGCGCTTAACTGCAAACGTAATTACCGTTTAAATGTAAAATAATAATCGCAGAAGAGAGGAGAAATGCATTGCTGCAACAAAAGAACGTTGTTCCCGCAAGACAAAAACAACGCCATTATGTTTAATTGAATAAGATGTTATGGTTGAAAAGTTCTTAATAATAAGTTCAATACGCTCGAATATTCGTAGATTATAATGAATATCTCTTCTCGACAAAAATACTCCACATTTAAAAAACTATAGTGTTTTAAATGTGCAGTACTATTTTTCAGGAGAATATTCATGTTTATATACTATCACTATTATAACCTATATTAAATTAGGTTTTTTTATGAGAAACATGCTGATTTTTGTGTAATTCGTAGAGGTTAGTCCAATTTTTCATCGACTAAAATTTCTGAAAATATTTATTAAAAAGAGTTCTATCAAGAAAATATATGTAACAAAATATAGCCCTACAAGTTTTTGCGATATAAGGCTCTAAATATTACTATAAAGAAATTTCCATACATATGATACATTTTGATATAGAATTTTCAAATCTGATTAACTATGTTAACTAAAATTTCTGAAAATATGTATAAAACAGAGCTGTATCAGGAAAATATATGTTGCAAAATATAGCCCTACACGTTTTTGTGATATTAGGCCCTAAATATTAAGATAAAGACATTTCCATATACATATGATACATTTTGACATATAATTTTCATATCTGATTTAATAAGTTAACTAAAATTTCTGAAAATATTTATAAAACATAGCTCTATCAGGAAAATATACGTTACAAAATATAGAACTACACGTGTTTGTGATATAAGGCCCTAAATATTACTATAAAGAAATTTCCATACATATGACACATTTTGACATAAAATTTTCATATCTGATTAACTAAGTTAACTAAAATTTCTGAAAATATTTATAAAACAGAGCTCTATCAGGAAAATATATGTTACAAAATATAGACCTACACGTTTTTGTGATATAAGGCCCTAAATATTACGATAAAGAAATTTCCATATACATATGATACATTTTAACATATAATTTTCATATATGATTAACTAAGTTAACTAAAATTTCTGAAAATATTTATAAAACATAGCTCTATCGGGAAAATATACGTTACAAAATATAGACCTAGACGTTTTTGTGATATAAGGCCCTAACTATTATGATAAAGAAATTTCCATGTACATATGATACATTTTGACATATAATTTTCATATCTGATTAACTATGTTAACTAAAATTTCTCAAAATATGTATAAAACAGAGCTCTATCAGGAAAATATATGTTACAAAATATAACCCTACAAGTTTTTGCGATATAAGGCCCTAAATATTACTATAAAGAAATTTCCATACATATGATACAGTTTGACATAAAATTTTCAAATCTGATTATCTATGTTTATTAAAAATGTTGAAAATATTTGTAAAACAGAGCTCTATCAAGAAGATATATGTTACAAAATATAGCCCTACGCGTTTTCGTTACATGAGACCCTAAATATTAAGATAAAGACATTTCCATATATATATATATGATACATTTTGACATATAATTTTCATATCTGATTAACTATGTTAACTAAAATTTCTCAAAATATGTATAAAACAGAGCTCTATCAGGAATATATATATATATATATATATATATATATATATATATATATATATATATAGCCCGTAATATGATGTACTTTATTGAATATTTTGCTATACATAAAAATAACCTTATTGCAACAAATAAAACCACGTCGTCGTTTTCAGCTAGGTTTTAGGTTTGAATAAGATTCTTTCATTTCGCATTTACACCAATTATTTACAAAAACTTCTATCCAGAGTACAATACTCATGTGAAATAAATTTGATGCATACATTATCGATCGCACTCGTAGTGCATGTAGTGAGAGTGATTGAAATGCTCCTGACCCTAGCCGAGAGCTTAATTATTCGCCATAATTAAAACTTTTGGTTTCCAAATTGCAAGGGCGCCTTTTTTTTGGACCCCTCACGCCTAACGGGGCACATCATCATTATAATTTCATTACCAAACCGTGTGTGTACTTACTCTGATTATCCTTGCACTATTCGTTAGAACAATAACGGCAAGTACGAGCGCGTAGCGAAAGAACATCTTGCGAGTAAAAAAAACATCCGCGCTTGATTCAATCGCGAATAATTTGCGCGGCAGCGCCAAACTTTGACTAAATAGAAGAGGACGACGGGGAGATTCTATGTATTAGATTGCGGCCACTTTCATACCCATACCAGAAGGCTCGTGAACTCCCGCAAATATACATTCATTTGTAAATTCTTGTATGCACAAAACGCGACCTTTGGTGCCGCTCTCTCGCCAGCTGCAATATCACAACACACCAAAAAGGCGAAAAAATATTGATTGACATCTCGGCCGTAAAAAAATGACGCCGCGGCTAAAGTGAGCGGAAAATTTAATTTTAAATTAAAGCGAATTTATTGCGCACTTTTCATTTTTCGAGCGGGTTTATATTTTACAGTTCGCACCGGTGGGGAGAGTTTATGCGCCCTTTACAATATAATTTTATTGGCACGTTTGCAAATACTACTCACTTTATATTCACGCCGTACTCATAACATTCAATGGAAGAATGAAAATGTAAATCGGAATGTGCAATTCCGCTTGATAATGTATTTATGGCTTATCTTTTGAAGTAAAAAAAAATGGGAGATGGTATACTGATGGCGATGCAATAGGCATTTATTAGATCTCATCAGTGTAGCTCAGGTAGTGAGGATGAATTCACACAATATCTCGAGTGGTTATATACAAAAATTGTGATCCTGATGGCATGAGCATGTTGACGTTTATTACGATATGGGTGTGCATTGCTAATTGATATGGTGCCGCCAGATGGCGTTTAACTTTCCTCCTAGAGGGTTAGTTGTATAATTTTTACTATTATGGTTTTTCCACTAACCGATTCAATTTACTTTTACTCGGATTTACAAATTCGTATTCAATCAGAATTACATTTCAATGCGATTATTCGATTATAAACGCGACTACAGACAATAGTTAGCGAAAGTTCATTGTTTCGTTCTTTATTATTTATCCAAATAAATATAAAAAGTAATCGTGCGCGTGGCATAAACTGTCACTGTTTCTATCTTTGAAATGATTTATGGTCTCTAGTGAATGGCAAACAAAAATCAAATATAAACACAAGCATTGTTCTCAGGAAATGTTGTGTTGATTATCAGTATCTCGGATAATGTAAAATTACCGGCAACATACATTGTTCTAGAGAGGCGCCCGCACATACATTAAAACTTTTTTATATCGCGCCACTGTAATTCGTTCTAGCACGCGGTATTTCTTGTAATTAAGAGGAAATTAAACCTGCGCGAGTTTAGCACCAATTTTCGACGGTTTTAAATCCTGTCGTCTTAATTCACGAAGCCGTAAAGTCATTTTACACCCGATTTAAGGATAACAAAATTACTAGTAATACGCAGGGGTAGTAGCTTCGGCTGCTATTTGGGGAGTGACGACCCCACGGACCTCAGTCGTATAGGTGACATGTTTTTTTTGAAACCATAAATATGAATCGAAAGTAGATTATTATACCGTACTTCTTCGGGCATTGAAATTGCTAGCAAAATATATGGCAATAAAAAGTTGCATAAGAAAACCAAGTATATTATTATTATTAAAAAACTATCACAAATACAACGTAATAATTAATATATTAAAAATTATGCAACTAACCCCCTAGGAGGAAAGTTAAACGCCATCTGGCGGCACCACATCAATTAGCAATGCACACTATTATAGTAAGCCTTGTGCTGAATTAATATATGATTTTGTTGAATGTTAAGAATTTTAATTTGTTTCTTTGATATTTTATAACCTTTATTTTATATTATGCTATATGTAAGTATATAGCTCAACGAAATAAAGATCTTTCTCTTCTCTATTTCACGAATTAAATCAAATTTAACTAGTTTCATGTGAGGCTAATTACGTGAATTTCGCTGTAAGATACAAAGCGTGCAACCTTCTAGTAATTGAGACACAATACGTGTTATAAAAACTTGCCAGATCCGCGTTGGACCACTTTTACTACTTTTACTTTTACTAAAAAAAAAATACAATCACTGTGTGTAACTTGTAAAAAACAGCATTTACAAAACAATTGATTTGTTACTTGTAAATTAGTAGATTTACATTAATTATTCATTTTAATCAGGGCCGTAACTAGGTATTTTGCGCTCTCATTACTGGGCCCTCATATACTAAATTTTATAAATTAAATAAAGCTACTTATTTCGTACAACCTTACATACCTATTCTAAAAGATTTTAAACCTTTTAATTTTTATGGCTGATGCTAGCTACTATTTTGTTAGGACAGTAGTAGGGAGGAGGGTGATGCTCTACTATTTTCGGACAATTTGTTGAAAGGAATACAGTTTTTTTAATCTAATAAATTAATAATGAATTTGTTCGATCTTTCTGTAGCCTATCTGGGGCCCTCCTTCCGTCTGGGCCCTGGACACGTGCCCCTTTTGCCGACGGCCTCTTGAGATTTTTTTTTTTTTTTGAAATGTGTACAACCATAAATTAAAAGTATTTTCTAATTACATGACAGAAAAAAATAATACTATATAAAAATATTCGTGATCGGAGTATTCTTCCTACAATCTTGTCCGGCAGTTTGATTTTGGAAGATGTATTCTGTGTCCTCGGTTTTGTTTGTTTTCCATTTATCGTTCTTTTATTTGTTTGCTTACAATTTAATATTATAGAAACATGTATATTATGTGAATCTTAATAAATCAAGTTATGTATGTATCTACTATACATACATACATAATTTGATTTATCAAGATTCACATAATATTCATGTTTTTACAATATCCAATTGTAATCTAAAGAGGCCGTCGGCTCCGCGATTCGGCCAGATATTTGGATTATTATATGCTTAATAAATCAAGTTATATATGTATCTACTATACATATAACGTTATTTATTAAGATTCACATAATATTAATGTTTCTACAATATTCAATTGCAATCTAAAGGGGCCGTCGGCTCCGCGCTTCGGCCAGGTAGTTTGATTATTATATGATTATTTCTAATATTGCAATAAAATGATGCGTCTGTTGCCTGAGACGTGACACAAAAAGTAGCATATTTCAAGAGCAAATATTTTGCTCAATCGAGACTATGTTTGCGGAACAAGAAGTAGCAATAATGGCCAAGAAACGCGATATCCTTTTAAGAAACTACGACTTCCTTAGGTACAATTGTATGAAATTCAACAAATCATATCATTTTTAAACTAGAAGTAAAAACTGGTATGCGTTAAAATAGTTAATTTGTTCATTAATTAATTAATTTACGGATACGTACTGCTTAGAAATGCTATATACGGACACATATTCAATAAGGGAATGAACACGGTTAAAACAAGTTAAAAAATACTGCCTTTACGTGATAACAATAATAAGTTAAATACGGACACAGAAAATATATAACACAAACCCTAAATACCCACAGCCCGATGAGAAATCAGAACCACAAACCTCGCGGCGAGGACGGAGCGAATAATCTAATATCTATATAAAAAAGTTACAACTAACCCCCTGGGAGGAAAGTTAAACGCCATCTGGCGGCACCACATCAATTAACAACGCACACCCATATATATATATATATATATATATATGGGTGTGCGTTGTTAATTGATGTGGTATATATATATATATATATATATATATATATATATTATAACCACTCGAGATATTGTGTGAATTCATCCTCACTAGCTGAGCTACACTGACGAGATCTAATAAGATCGAAATCTAGATATGTAGATTGCTAAGAGGTGGATTCACACACACACACACACATATATATATATATATATATATATATATATATATGAAAAATTTTAATTTGAAATTTGTTATAATTATTTATTAAGCCCGTATGACATGATCTAGTTTCCTATATCGTTTTCTATATATGAATTGATATATTAAACTGTATAACTATTTCTAAATGGAAAATTAACATTCTGTATTACGGTGTTGTTATTGTTAAGTGAATTTATTATTATTCCGCCGCTATATAACTTTCTACATGTGTGTATGACACTATGTAATTTGTTTCTACATCTAAAACGATAGAAGAAACTAGATAATGTCATATGGGCTTTAGGTTATATGTATTGACAGAAAAAATAAAACAATAAACAAATCCAACTGAACATGGGGTGTATGGGGTCACTCCTCAGAGGTAGCACCTTTTATCACTAGCGGTCACATCGAGCGTCATAGACGGGAGATGGCTTGCGGTAACTGGTCCTCGAGGGGTGCCCAGCTCTCACTTATGGCTCCAAGTTGCCACACCCCGGCAAACTGTATTAACCTACAGGCTGAACTAAGTGAGGGTAGTTAGATATGACGAAAATGCAGCGTCTGTACCCAGAGGGACGGCTGTAAATGGAAACCAAAACTCGTCAACACGCAGGGCGAGCCAAACCCTTTCAAAATACCATGGGAAATGTCGAAATACAAAACCCCAGGTGGGTAGAATGTACAATTCAGAATCTGGATGGATAAATCGAACAGCCTTATAGATTCTGGACGAGGCAAGAAAGCGAATATCCATCCCCATACAGTGCAAAGCAAAATGCACCCACAAAATCTTCATACCAACATATAACATAAGGACAATGAGGACAGGAAATCTGTATTGATCTACAGGCTGAACTAAGTGAGGGTAGTTAGATATGACGAAAATGCAGCGTCTGTACCCAGAGGGACGGCTGTAAACGGAAACCAAAACTCGTCAACACGCAGGGCAAGCCAAATCCTTTCAAAATACCATGGGAAATGTCGAAATACAAAACCCCAGGTGGTTAGAATGTACAATTCAGAATCTTCAAGGATAAATCGAACAGCCTCATAGATTCTGGACGAGGCAAGAAATTGAATATCCATCCCCATACAATGCAAACCAAAATACACCCACAAAATCTTCATAGCAACATATATCATAAGGATAATGAGAACATGGAATCTGTATTGATCTACAGGCTGAACTAAGTGAGGGTATTCAGGTATGACGAACACGCAGCGTCTGTACTCAGAGGGACGGCTGCAAACGGCGTCTGCATCCAGAGGATCGCTCGAAATCAAAACTTAAACGACGCATCAACAAGGAAATCAAATTAATGATCTAACCGAAAATCATTGCTAAAATTCAAATACCGTAACCCATCGCGTCACATACTAGACCTAGGCAAGGAACAAATTGGACATAATACTAAATCAAAACTCCAACTGTCAACACTCAGGGCAAGTCAAACCTTTTCAAAATATCATGGGAAATATCGAAATACAAAACGAAGTTACCCCAGTTGGGTAGAATATACAATTCAGAATCTTCGAGGATAAATCGGACAGCCTCATAGATTGTGGGCGAGGCAAGAAATCGAATATATACAATGCAAACCAAAATACACCCACAAAATCTTCATAGCAACATATAACATAAGGACAATGAGAACAGGAAATCACCTGCATGAATTCGAACATGAAATGAGACATCGTATACATACATATACATATATACATATACATCGGAATATGCAAGAGATAGATGCAGAATGCATCCTTCCTGTTGCCATCTATGACTTAGAAACAATCATTAAAAAAGCAGCAGCGAAACTTAAGGTAACTCAAAAAAACATGAAACGCGCTATGCTAGGAATCAGCATAAGACACAAAATGAGAAATACGGATATCTGGGCAAAAACAAAAATAGCGGACATCATGGAGAGAACAGCGGACATCAAATGGTCATGGGTAGGATACGTGGCTAGAAAATGCGCAGATTTATGGACTCATAAAATTACCTTCTGGAGACCACGGGAAACAAAAATGAGAATAGGAAGACCCTCAGCAAGATCAACGACGTCAAGACCAAAGAAAAATGAACTTTATTTGGCATAACCCCACAAAAATTCTTTTCTACAAAATTCCCCATAACATAAATAACAGAAGAGAAGAAAAAAAGAAAAAAATACAAATACTAATAAAATACATATTCGCTTATATGCCTTCTTTCTCCACACTATACCCTCTGCACTAGCCAATTTCGTCTCCCATGATGATGGATGGAAAATGTGTGAAAATCTGCAGAATACTGTTAGTATCCTGCAGATTTTCACGTATTTTCCATCCTCTCCTAACCATTCATTCGTCTTTCTGCAATCTCCAACCCACTCTGCTTTCACTCCATCATATTATTTGCTAAGATGTCGCTCGTCTTACTACAAAGCGCACACGCGGTGTACCCTAGCCGCATTCACACTTTCCTTCCATTCTCTTCTGGCCCACATCTCGCTCTTGCTATGCACACTTTGTCCTCCCTGCTCCACTCTCCCCTGGGCTAAGTATCTCAGGAGTTTCCTCTACGCACATCAAGACCATAATGGATGAAACGACACACAAACATGGAAACAAATGACGCCTATATCCAACAATGGAAATACGAGGGCTAACAAGAAGAACTCAACATACTATCTAATAGTATAATATAATCCTCAAACTATAAACATACAAATGAGCAGTGTAGTATTTGTCAAAAATAGTTGGGAAAACGTCTGATTTTCGGTATACCGGGCTAGGACTTGAAGGAAACTCCTTTTAAATTGATCTAAATTTCTCCAACTGATTGACTTCATCAAGAATCGTTCTACATTGAAAAATAGTTCTAACTAGTTTACATATAGTCCGATATATCACTCCACGTAGAGTGAAATTAGCAACTGACATTTGTCAAAATGCGTTGGAATAATGCACAAACACATGAATAATACACAAACACACGAAAAATACACAAGCACAGGAATAATGCACACGGACAGGAATAATGCACAAGCGCAGGAATAATGCACAAGCGCAGGAATAATGCACAAGGACAGGAATAATACACAAGCACAGGAATAATGCACAAGTATAGGAATAATGCACAATCACATGAATAATGCACAAGGACAGCAATAATGTACAAGGACAGGAATAATGTACAAACACAGGAATAATGCACAAGTGCAGGACTAATGCACAAGTACAGGAATAATGCACAAGTGCAGGAATAATGCACAAGCACAGGACTAATGCACAATTACAGGAATAAGGCACAATCACAGGAATAATGCACAGGGACAGGTATAATGCACAAGCGCAGGAATAATGCACAAGCACAGGACTAATGCACAAGCACAGGACTAATGCACAAGTACAGGAATAATGCACAATCACAGGAATAATGCACAATCACAGCAAAAATGCACAAGGACAGGAATATTGCACACACGCAGGAATAATGGACAAGGACATGAATAATGCATAAGCACAAGAATAATGCACAAGTACAGGAATAATGCACAATCGCAGGAATAATGCAAAAGGACAGGAATAATGCACAAGCACAGGAATAACGTACAAGCACAAGAATAATGCACAAGTACAGGACTAATGCACAAGTACAGGAATAATGCACAATCGCAGGAATAATGCACAATCACAGGAATAATGCATAAGCACAGGAATAATGCACAAGCACAGGACTAATGCACAAGTACAGGAATAATGCACAATCACAGGAATAATGCACAATCACAGCAATAATGTACAAGGACAGAAATATTGCACAAACGCAGGAATAATGCACAAGGACATGAATAACGCACAAGCACAAGAATAATGCACAAGTACAGCAATAATGCACAAGCACAGGAATAATGTACAAGCACAGGAATAATGCACAAGTGCAGGACTAATGCACAAGTACAGGAATAATGCACAATCACAGGAATAATGCACAATCACAGGAATAATGCACACAAGCAGGAATAATGCACAAGCACAGGAATCATGCACAATCACAGGAATAATGCAGAAGGACAGGAATAATGCACAAGCGCAGGAATAATGAACAAGCACTGGAATAATGTACAAGCACAGGAATAATGCACAAGTGCAGGAATAATGCACAAGCACAGGAATAATGCACAAGCACAGGAATAATGCACAAGCACAGGAATAATGCACAATCACAGGAATAATGCACAAGGACAGGAATAATGCACAAGCACAGGAATAATGCACAAACACAGGAATAATACACAAACACAGGAATAATACACAAACGCACCATTAATACACAAACGCACCATTAATACAGAAACACGCGATTAATACACAACCCCGCGATGTATACACAAACACGTGATTAATACACAAACACGCTTCTTCCGCCCCTGCACATGGAGTAGCCCTAGTCCGTCCTCGTTTTCTACTCTGAAATGTACTAGCTTCTGTCATCGTTTTGACTAATACGTAGTCTTATCATCGAACCTTTTCCCTGGCCGCCTCTGTCCGCCTCTGTACATGCATTCAGAACATTCCACCCCGTCTTTCTCACCGATTTACTCTCCACCTTCTTGATGTATAAACTTGTTCTGAGAGGGGGGTTTCGTACCCCTCCAACACTATTCCGAGGGTTAGCAACCCTTTGGTTCTCATATTTCTAAGTTTGCTATAAGACAAAAGAGATACTCTAGCGGGCCAGTGCAACAGGACTGGTCGTGAGGAAACACTTGCACCCGAACTCACGCATCAACAAGGAAATCAAATGCATGGTCTAACTAAAAATCATTGCTGTCGTGTATGTTGCTAAAATGCGAATACTGTAATCCATCGCGTCACATACTAGACCAAGGAAAGGAACAAATTGGACATAATACATTAACAAATTCGTGGTTAAATGTTATAAGCCATAAGTGTCTACTGCTATCTATCTCTATTTCAAACGTTAGAGATATGGTTTATATGCCAAAATGTAGTGTATTTCTAGCTCTACAGATTGAGGCGTCTCTATTTCAAATTCTAGAAAGATGTCCCTCCACTCATTCCTGTTGCCCCATCATGGTTTATATGTCAAAATGTAAAGTATTTCAAGCCCTACAGATTGATACTATACATTTATCTGTATCTGTCACCGTTTTCGTGCTACGGTGAAAAAATATGAATATGATTAAATTTCATGTTTTTCCTCGGTTTTAACTCTGTAGCGTTTCTATTTCAAATTCTAGAAAGATGTCTCTCCACTCACCCCTGTTGCCCTATGCTAGAGACATAGTTTATATGTCAAACTGTAGAGTATTTGATGCCCTACAAATTGATACTAGATGTTTTTTTGTATCTGTCACTGTTTTCGTGCTATAACGGTGAAAAAATATGAATATGATGAAATTTCATGTTTTTCCTAGGTTTTAACTCTTCTGTAGCGTCTCTATTTCAAATTCTAGAAAGATGGTTCTCCACTCATTCCTGTTGCCCCATGCTAGAGAGATAGTTTATATGTCAAAATGTAGAGTATTTGATGTCCTACAGATTGATACTAGAGCTTTTTCTGTATCTGTCACCGATTTCGTGCCATAACGGTGAAAAAATATGAATATGATGAAATTTCATGTTTTTCCTCGGTTTTAACTCTGTGGCGTTTCTATTTCAAATTCTAGAAAAATGTCTCTCCACTCATCTCTGTTGACCTATGCTAGAGACATAGTTTATATGTCAAAATGTAGAGTATTTGATGCCCTTGATACTAGATGTTTTTCTGTATCTGTCGCCGTGTTCGTGCTATAACGATGAAAAAATTTGAATATGTGAAATTTCATGTTTTTCCTCGGTTTTAACTCTGTAGCGTCTCTATTTCAAATTCTAGAAAGATGCCTCTTCACTCATCCCTGTTGCCCTATGCTAGAGAGATAGTTTATATATCAAAATGTAGAGTATTTGATGCCCTACAGATTGATACTAGAGGTTGTTCTGTATCTGTCACCGATTTCGTGCTATAACGGTGAAAAAATATAAATATGATGAAATTTCATGTTTTTCCTCGGTTTTAACTCTGTAGTGTCTATCTATTTCAAATTCTAGAGAGATGTTTCTTCACTCATCCCTGTTCTGCCAGCTTCACCCAGTTAGAATGTATTCATTGATTTCGATACGTCTGTTGCCTAGGCCTCCATTCTATAGTCGTGGTCCATCGCCATCAGTGGTTGTTGCCGCAACGACTTCTTCTTCCTAAAGTGCCTTGTCATTCCTAAACGTTGACGATCATTATCATGATTAAGGTGCAAATCATGATGATGATCGTCAACGTTTTTGGAAAAGTAGTAATAGCTAGGAGAAACCATCTAAAATGGGTCGATTTTCTAGCTTAATTTATTTTAACTTTGTCTTTTTGACTACAGCGTTTTGAATTAAAAAAGTTATGAGGAAGGTCAACCAAATTCGCGAAATTTTGTATAGCTATGCATTTTGCGGGAAAATGGCTGCTAGTTCGTTATAATTTTCTTTAAAAAAAATATTTCTTTATATGCAGCAACACTTGCGAAGTGGCGGCGAGTGTTGCATACGAGCAGCGCGCGTTTTGTTCGCGGCCGGTTTCTGGTTTCAAGGCTTTATATTTGTTTTCTGTCAACCCTTCAAGAATGCCGAATGCAGAATTTCGTCTGTACGAATCAAGCCCTGTTTATGCAGACGCATTGAAAGTTCATCAATTTCCAAGCGCGCCGATTGTGCGTCGGTGAAAATTGAAACTGATATGCTAATTTTTTTTTGTGTGTTGTAAATCACGGCATAATGTTACCCCAGACATCCTAAATATTATGTTACATAATACCAGACAGACGCTTTCGATTACTGCGGTGGCGGTTTTGTAAACCCGCACAATATAAATGCATGTATTGATTGCGAAATCCTTTAATGCGCGTATTAATTTGGGTTGGTGCTTCCGCTGAAAACATCCCCGCGCGGGAAATTATCAGCATTATCAAAACAAATCCGCAATACAATATTTTGGAAAACATAATGCCTGAATAAAACGCATAACAAATTACTAGCAATTGTGGAGCCCGATTACTAGTTAATGAATTCTGCCGATGCGAATATAAACAACGCATCAGCCCACATAATCGTTACACAATTGGCGATTTTAAAAATAACCGCAGCGCGTTTTTAAAGGCGGCATACGTGGCAGGCATTGTGCATTTTCCTGCAATTAAATCTGGTTTAATTCGGACCGTCCGGAATGCGTTTCGATCGGAATATTTAATGCCCAAATTTGAATACTACCTGGTGCCGAGGTTGCTCACCAAAAAAAAGCGGTCTAATAAATATCGCTTAGTAATCAATTCTAATCATTAAAAAACACCCTTAAGCCCCCACACAAATAACGATAGTAAATCTCTAGGGCCCGTCGAAAAAAAAAACTACGGCTGGTTTAAAAATCAAAAGCTTAATACATTGAGGCGCGTGTTTTGTTTCAAAAGCTGCTGGGCAACGCGATGAGATAAAAAAGGACACTAATGAGCAGACGTAAATAGAATTCGGCTTGAAAAATACGCGCGCGCGATTAAAAAGCGCGTAAACAAATTTTATGGCCGTCCCCGCGCTGGCTACTACCTGCAGCCGATAAAAATTTATGTCACAGTCACAATAAATGCATGTGAAGGTTGTAATATTATAACAGCAGACGTAATCCGCGCCCGTCTAGCGAATAAGCAATCATTCATTTAGTGGATCTAATTGTTGCAAGCGCACCACAAACGGCCGCTTTTCAATAATTAATAGAATCAGTTTCGCTGATTAAAATGTTTATGTGGAACACCTGAGCTACGCATTTTGTGCGGCACACATTTTTATTATCCCGCCTCATTAACGGTACCTTGCTCAAAAAAAAATACGCGTTATTTTTAGACAAACAAAATTCCAGCGGGCGATTTTGTTTATCGCAGACAACGAGGATGACGACGGGGAGAAACGGTAACTTGAAAATAAAAAATTGGGGCAAGTAAACAAAACGGTTTCTATAGCAGTCAACAATAACAAATTCATTTCGTTTATGCAAAACGGGGCTTATCCCTAAAAACTAAAGCGGTCTCGATTATTCCAAACGAAAAACAGGAAACGGCGGGAAAAACGGGATTGATTAATTGCGGCGCGAAAATGAATCGAGCAGCACGCGAAATCTACCTGAAACGACGGAGGTAATTCGTAATTATTATTACTTCCGCCAGTCTGGAATATTAATGGTGTGAAAAGTTGAGTGTGAATGCAAAAACCTAATGTTTATTTAAATTAGGTTTATTTGAACAAAAACAACCAATACTAGGAATATTCTAATATTCATTTATAACGCCTTCTTACAGACAATTAATTGTCGCTGTTAATTGGCTTGGGTGGTGTGGTAAAGGTTAAGAACCACCGCCTTCGAGGTTTCATTCATTAAATTGTTGAATGGCACAATAGTCGTCTGGAGAATTTTACCATACCCGACCACACACCAATATTATGTAACAAATTGAAGATAATAGCGTGTTATTATTTTATTTTTATTTTAGCTAATCAATATTTGACAGTATCAACAGACGTCAATATCTAATAGTGTTTTTATTAGGCCGCCGGAAAAAGTTACGCAACCTTCGGCTCTGTTAATTCCTCTTTAATTGCGTGGAACTTTTGATGTAACACACGATTTGGCTAATTACCGCATTTTGTGGGCGCGATGAATTAAATACGCATTTCGGTGTGCATGTGGCTTTTGGGAAACACTCGAGATTATCTATAATTCGTCTTTTATTTGGATGCCTCCGCCGCGGACATCGGATAAGGAAGCGCGTGTGGAATTTGAATGTTTTTGTCTTGTAGCCTGCAGGCATGGAGAAAGGTATTAGCTAACAGTACATGATTAAGTGGTCCCAGTTTTATATTGATGTATTTACATAATGCGTGATGAATCTGATATATTTGCAAATCAAATTCATTCTAATTAGACTCTTCAGGAGTTGCTGGGAAAGATTGCTATTTTTATTATTATAGCATACAACAGTTCAACTGGTATTATTTGCTTCTAGAATTCTAGCATATTTGTTAATGTTTCGGTGTTGGTAATTTATGTAGTTACTACTTTATTATAATGCGTGTGTTCGTTTGAACATTGCCTGTTTTCATATTATGAATGTGAGCGCAATTGTTTAGTTTAATTATTTCTGCTATGTTTGGTTGTTTTGCGGTCTCGTGTAGTGTTTGCGTTGGTGTTGATGTAGGCATATTGTATATTAATTTTGGGTATTTATTTTGTTGACTATTTATGTTCGCAGCGCTGTACTAACGGGTAGTGAAGTTGGAGACCACCAGAGATGCTTATAGTAGAAAATGCATACATTACTTTTTTGTAGTACAAAATCGTTTGAAAGACATATATCTTCTAGTCTTACCACCATACGAGAACATTATTATCCTCAATCTACCTCTATTATTTTTAACGGGAAATGCGAAATATCGAGATATGATCCTAGGGGTTAAACTTTTTCTATAAAAAAAATTTTTAATTTCATTTTATGCTACCAATCAATACTCCTTATTAAATACCAATTAAAACGGAAACCGTTTGTGAATATCTCTTTTCGTTTTGGCGTCACAACCCTTCAAAATTTGTAAAAATTGTTTGAAATTACCATTTAAAAGTCGACCTTTTCGAGCTGTATCTCAGTAAGTGTTTGACGCACCTATTTCTAGTTTGCATTTTTGGATTCAGGGGGTGTCTTTTTATACGAGAACAGTATTGTCTCCAATCTACGTCTATTACTTTTAACGGGAATCGCGAGACACCGAGAAATAATCCTAGGAGTAGAAGTCAATTTTTTTCAATAAAAAAATAATTTAAAAAATAATTTTATGCTACCAATCAATACTTTTTAGGGTGCTAATTATAAATTCCAAAACCGTTTGTGGATATCTCTTTCAGTTTTCGCGTCACAACCCTTTAAAATTCGTAAAAATTACTTGAAATTACCATATCAAAAACGCCCTTTTCTAGCTGTATCTCAATAAGTGTTTGTCGTACTGACTTCCTAGTTTGTATTTTTGGATTCAGGGGGTGGCTTTTCATACGAGAGCAGTATTATCCCCAATCAACCTCTATTACTTTTAACGGAAATCGCGAGACACCGAGGAATGATCCTAGGAGTAGAGGTCAATTTGTTTTAATAAAAAAATAATTTAAAATATAATTTTATGGTACCAATCAATACTCCTTAGAGTACTAATTAAAAATTCCAAAACCGTTTGTGGTTATCACTTTTCGTTTTCGCGTCACAACCCTTCAAAATTCGTAAAAATTGTTTGAAATTACCAAATCGCCCTTTTCGAGCTGTATCTCAGTAAGTGTTTGTCGCACCGATTTCTAGTTTGCGTTTTTGGATTCAGGGGGTGTCTTTCCATACATGAACAGTATTATCTCCAATCTACCTCTATGACTTCTAACGGGAATCGCGAAAAACCGAGAAATGATCCTAGGGGTAGAGGTCAAATTTTTCAATAAAATTTAAAAAAAATTAAAATTCATTTTATGCTTCCAATTAATACTCTTTAGGGTACTAATCTCTTTACGTTTTGCGTGACAACCCTTCAAAGGTCGTAAAAATATCTTGAAATTTTCATTTCAAAATCTCCCATTTCGAGCTGTATCTCAGTAAATGTTTGTCGTACCGATTTCTAGTTTATGTTTTTGGATTCACGGGGTGGGCTTCTATACGTGAACAATATTATCCCCAATCCACCTCTATTACTTCTAACGGAAATTGCGAGAAACCGAAAAATGATCCTAGGAGTAGAGGTAATTTTTTTTTCCAAAAAAAAAAAAAATATTGTTAGCAATCAATATTCCTCAGGGTACTAATTAAAAATTCGAAAACCGTTTGTGGAAATCTCTTTCCGTTTTAGCGTCACAACCCTTCAAATTTCGTAAAAATTGCTTGAAATTACCATTTCAAAAACGTCTTTTTCTAGCTGTATCTCAGTAAGTGTTTGTCGTACCGACTTCTAGTTTGTGTTTTTGGATCTAGGGGGTGGCTTTCCATACGAGAGCAGTATTATCCCCAATCTATCTCTATTACTTTTAACGGTAATCGCGAGAAACCGAGAAATTATCCTAGGAGTAGAAGTCAATTTTTTTCAATAAAAAAATAATTTAAAAAATAATTTTATGCCACCAATCAATCTTTAGGGTGCTAATTATAAATTCCAAAACCGTTTGTGGATACCTCTTTCCGTTTTCGCGTCACAACCCTTTAAAATTCGTAAAAATTGCTTCAAATTACCATATCAAAAACGCCCTTTTCGAGCTGTATCTCTGTAAGCGTTTGTCGTAGCGACTTCTAGTTTGTGTTTTTAGATTCAGGGGGTAGCTTTCCATACGAGGGCAGTATTATCCGCTATCTATCTCTATTACTTTTAACGGGAATCGCGAGAAACCGAGAAATGATCCTAGGAGTAGAGATCATTTATTTTAAATAAAAAATAATTTTAAAACTTACTTTATGCTACGAATCAATACTCCTTAGGGTACTAATTAAAAATTCGAAAACCGTTTGTGGGTATCTCTTTCCATTTTAGCGTCACAACCCTTCAAAGTTCGTAAAAAATACTTGAAATTCAAAAAAGCCTTTTTCTAGCTGTAGTTCATTAAGTATTTGTCGTACCGACTTCTAGTTTATGTTTTTGGTTTCTGTGGGAGGCTTTTCATACGGTAACAGTATTATCCAATCTACCTTTATTACTACTGCTTGAGTGACTCCTTTTCGCCGGTGGAAAAGCCTCACGGCTAAACATAGAATTTTTTTTTAAATTCCTTATTTCTTATTTTATTTCGGCATTCAAAAAAAATCTAATCGGTATATTTCAGCTCAATATTTACAGCTATTGTCAACAAAATAACATAATATATAAAATTTATAAAATCCCCGAAATATTAATAATACCAACATGCCAAATTTTGATATCCTTTACAATATTATGAAAGGATATCAAAATTTGGCATGTTGGTATCATTAATATTTCGGGGATTTTATAAATTTTATATATTATGTTATTTTGTTGACAATAGCTGTAAATACTGTAAGCTGAAATAAATTACATTACATTACAAGTTAGTATTACATCTGAGGAACTTTACAAAGAATGATATATATATATATATATATATATATATATATATATATATATATAATAATAATATGAAAGGATATCAAAATTTGGCATGTTGGTATCATTAATATTTCGGGGATTTTATAAATTTCATATATTATGTTATTTTGTTGACAATAGCTGTAAATATTGTAAGCTGAAATTAATGACATTACATTACAAGTTAGTATTACATCTGAGGAACTTTACAAAGAATGATATAAATAATAATATGAAAGGATATCAAAATTTGGCATGTTGGTATCATTAATATTTCGGGGATTTTATAAATTTTATATATTATGTTATTTTGTTGACAACAGCTGTAAATATTGTATGCTGAAATAAATTACATTACATTACAAGTTAGTATTACATCTGAGGAACTTTACAAAGAATGATATAAATAATAATATGAAAGGATATCAAAATTTGGCATGTTGGTATCATTAATATTTCGGGGATTTTATAAATTTTATATATTATGTTATTTTGTTGACAATAGCTGTAAATATTGTAAGCTGAAATAAATTACATTACATTACAAGTTAGTATTACATCTGAGGAAATTTACAAAGAATGATATAAATAATAAATATACACTAATTACTGCAAATTATACAGAATAAATTAACACAACACATAAAACGGAAAAATATAATTTGTATATAATATTTCACCATAATAAATTAATTAGGTTGGTCACTGAACCAACCTGGCTGCTTCGCGTCCATGAAGTATGGGTTCACCGCCGATTCGGATTTAAGTCACTAAGTTCTGTTTCTGGCCGGCTACGGTTTCTACCATATGGAATAGAATAGAAAAGAATAGAATAGAATCGAAATTTATTTCAGATGCATACAATACATATACAATAATAGTACATTATATATCATACAATGAAATATTGTCAACAAAAAAAAAGGTGGTGATTACATAATATTTTTAACTTCATTAAAGTATTCCTCCAGGGAATATGGTTCACATTCTATTAGAATTTTGAATGCTGCATTTTTGAATTGCTTAAAATTATTTATAATTTTGATGTGATTTGGTAATGAGTTACAAAAATTTAGACTACTGTATACTGGTCCTCTTTCAAGCATGCTTAGTGTGTGTATTGGATAATTCTGCTATTATTTTGATTTGGTGTAGTTTGGCGGGAAGGTTACTTTAAATGCATATTCTTGGAAAACCTAATAACTTAAAGAGGGGTTGAATAGAGCCAATAAATATAACCAAACATCTTAATGAGCAACCGAAAATCTTAATAGAGTTACTCAATGACTACAAAATCACCAACAAAATTATTTAAAAATCGCTGTTATAGCTGATAAATGCGTCAAATACCTACAATGCGTCTTTTATTAATTCACTCAGTAGGGAAAATAAATATTTCACATCATCCAGATATAGACAAAAACACTATGAAACCAATACTAAAAAAAATATTGGATAATTCTGTTATTATTTTGATTTGGTGTAGTTTGGCGGGAAGGTTACAAACATTTCATTTAGTTACGCACAAATTATTACCATGATATTTGATGGAATTTATAAAGGTGCATTTTGACTGAAAATAATTTCCGCCCAAGTATATTAAAATGATTAGTCAGGTTCGCCCCTCAAAGCAGTAACAATAGCATTATTACAAACCGTGGTTTATCTCATTCAGGGCCGCGCCAAGCTTAATGTGCGCTGTCAGGCAAATATAAGTACGCACCCTTAAGATTTAAGAATCTAAGTTCTTCTCTGGTGGGCACGATTTTGCTGCATTGTTTTATTATAATATATTTTAAAATAAAATTACGCCTTTATAATATACTTCTCAAACAAAAGGGTCTTTAGGCTATACCCTATACAGAATTGGACAATCCATTACTGTTTTAAGCAGTTGAATATCACATACAAAAAATAAAATTCTAGATAAATAAAACGATTTTTTACTTTGTTTTTTATCACACTTTGCAACTGGTTTCGGCTAACCTCTAGCCATTTTCGAGCTCCTCCGATGACTGAAGGAGTAACTGAAGTGTCATAAAAAAACAAAGTAAAAAATGATTCTATTTATCCTTTAAAATGAATGATCACAAAGTAGGCAGTAGTCTGCGAACTACCTACATTATGACAACACACAGTGATCAATAATTTAATTTAGGTTCAAAACACTCACACAAATGAAGTTACATATACGAATTCAATAATTGCTCACTAAAAACGGCTAAAACACAATCGAATAAAAACATAGACAACGCACAACTGTTATAGAACAGTGGCCGAGTGGTTAGAGGCGTTGTCCATCTCGTACTGAGCATTGGGGAGCCTGAGTTTCTATCTCCAGTGGGGCAAATTTCTCGAATCACCTCTTATAGTTTTTCAGAGGTTTTCTGTGAAGTTTAAGGTAAATACCGGGTAATTAAACTCCTCTGAGCTTCTCCCTTGACCAATATACTGATTGTGTGAAACCTAAATAATTTTCAACTTAGTGAACTATCGCTTGCAAAAACATATTAGAATACTATTACTTAATTTTCAATTAACTGCACTTTAAATGCATATTCTTGGAAAACCTAATAACTTAAAGAGGGGTTGAATAGAGCCAATAAATATAACCAAACATCTTAATGAGCAACCGAAAATCTTAATAGAGTTACTCAATGACTACAAAATCACCAACAAAATTATTTAAAAATCGCTTTTATAGCTGATAAATGCGTCTTTTATTAATTCACTCAGTAGGGAAAATAAATATTTTACATCATCCAGATATAGACAACAATACTATGAAACCAATACTAAAAAAAATCGGGTTTATTTCGGCTATTTTAGGCATAAAACGTGACGAAAATTGATTTTTTGTCTTCTAAATTGTTCACGACAACAATATCTTACCTTATAGTGTAGTTTTTTTCCCGGAAAGTTATCGTATATTTCCACAATCTTAGTTAGAAAACGTGAACGATGCTATAACCTTCCTTTACTACATCAGTGAGATTTCTGTATAAGTAGAAATTCGTTTCTTTTTTGTTTTTCTTTTAAATACATCCTAATAATAAAGACTGATGTATTCGGAAAGTAAATAGAAGTTCGTTTTGTTTTTTTAATACATCCTGATATACATATGAAACTCTGTAGATGTATAAATTCGTTTCTTTTTTTGGTTTTTCTTTAAATACATCCTAATAATAGAGGCTGATGTATTCGGAAAGTAAATAGAAGTTCGTTTTGTTTTTAATACATCCTGATATACATATGAAACTCGTATTTGGAGACGTTTATCGAAGATTTCCTATATAATCACCATTTTTCTTAAAATGTTCATACATATAGATATTCATATGTTCTCGATTTATTCTGTAAACTATTCCGTGATCTACTGATAACCATTTTCAGTCATTTTAAAGCAACTACAAAAAAAAATATCTCTTTTAACAGCGGCCGCGGTTCTTGGAACGATCAAACAAGTGTCCAGCTAGCTAGCTAGGCGTGCCCCGAGCGGCCTGCAATTTTCCTTGTAATAGTAAAATGTGCAGCTTGCCCTATATGATTTGTTTTGTTTGCGCTAACTGTAGAACTCCTAGAGATGGCTTCAGCCTGCTTTTGCGATCGCACCGTCCTCTTCTAAAAACAAACAGCGAGCGCGCGCGCCATGTTTACCTGTTCCTCGCCCGAGAAATTCTTCGGTAGCTGCAACAATACCATTACGAGCCTCTTATTATAACATTCATTTGCATATTTATTAATGGGCAGCGTAAACAACAAATGAGGCGGCCCGAAACCGAATTTCAGCCGGCCCGTGTTTTTTGTGTGCGCATCCCAAAAAAGAAAGTAAACCAAATTCGTAAGTAAGCAGACAATCCAGTTCTGTTCTAATTCGGACCAGATTTACGTAATAACTAGTTGCATTTTATTTTTCCCCACGGCGGGGCAGCGTGCAGCTGCCGGTGTTGATTTTCGCCGAGGCATAGGTCAGTTTTTTTCGGGCCTGTTGCTAGACGAAAACTTTATTTTGCTTTAGTCCGGCTTGTTTTAATAACACGCCGCCTTGCGTAAGGCCGCGCCGCCGCCACCGCCGGGCTGCTGCAGCTGCCTCCCGCTCCGGAGCCCTAACCGGAACAAAAAAAACCAAAACACGCGAATTTTTCAGGCGGGTCGCCCAGCAGCAGCAGCAGCTCTCGTCGCGGCCGAAAACAAGTCGCTCGCGCCCAGTTGTTATTATTTAATGTTTTTCCCATACCGTGAAGTAATATTTTTTATTATTCAAACATAAATTCGTATTGTAACAAAAATATTTTCAAACATTTACATATTTAATGTAAACAAATATTTTGTTGCATTACTAGTCCCCCTCGATGTTGTTAGGTAACATTCGGGCAGATGTTTTATTTTTAAACTCGGCGCTCTGGATTTCAATCAGCCGCACGTTTATTTATTGTATTTTGCTGGGAATTGTCTTACCGACGTGCCGCGCTTTCAGTTTATGTTTGCAAATTTCTGAATTCGCGTGGAGGCCTGACCTACTTTGATAATAATTCTTAGGCAAGCGATTTTCGCGGTCTCTAGGTTAGTCTCGAGTTAAATTTCTCAAGGTTGATTTTCGCCAGGACCTAACTTCTTGCCACATCACTTAACTGGGTCATGATTCATTTCACTAGGCCAATTTTTGCAATGAAAAATTATTTTCATCGACCATTTACTGTTTGCAATTTTATTTTGAATGTCTACATTATATTAATAGTAATAGTAATAGTGTACTCTACAAAAATTTAACATCATCATGTAGTATCCCACCGAAATCGAGTTTTTGAACCGAATGTTGGCTTTTATCTCAGTTTTGGCTGAAACCGAAACAGAAGCCTTTTAAACACAAATGTTTGATAGGTTTACTTGGTTTTTGATTTTTTATTATTTATAAAAGCCTATCCTCATCAACTGAATGATAACAAGCAATACCACCTTCTAAACATATTTTGTAATATTGACTATATTTATAATTAAAATGCAGGATTCATTTTAATTATATCTTTCGAGGAACGTCGGTACATATATTTTCATTTGGCGTTGAAATGCTGACCATTTCATTACATGATGATATCTTCTAAGCCGATGCGGCTACAGTCCTTTCCTGGATTCTGCCCTACGCACGCGGATAGTTATTGTTGCCTAGCTTGTTTGTGATAGGCATACTAATTATCTAAATCTGAATTGAGGCCACCATCGCAAAACCCCTAGGAAGGTGCTTGACTTCAGCTACCATTTGCCATCATCCAGCTGATTGTTGGGATACTACCACCAGAGAAGTACCCGCAGTACAATGCCACATCGCATGTCGTCCTGGACCACGGAAACATGAGCACATGAGTTGTCTGTTCCTGGCTCGATTCCGAAATTCACTATTATTCTATAGTCTATTATACTTTTTTGTTGTTGTTGTAGCCGTACCGTTCACCATTTCTCATTATATGACTGTGGTATTCGGTTTGCTTCCTTGTCTTTATTGTTATAAGGATCTCCTTCTCATTTCCCATTCTTTCGAGGACCTCCTGATTGGTGGTGTGATACATCCAGGGAATTGTAAGTACATATACGGCAGCGTAGCGCAGTGGTAAGGCATCGTGAGTTCATATCTCACAAAGCGAAATACTTTTCATCTTGCACGCGCCCACCACTCCCCAACCCGCTTGGCCAGCGTGGGGTTTTATGGCTAAACACCTTTCTCTGGTCCGGAGTAGTTGATATTCTCATCTAAACGTACTCCAGTGGTTCGGAATCCACGCTAAACTGTAGGTCCACCTGTAGTGCCAGTTGCCAGCACTATAGGCAGAGAATGCCTCGAATCTCTTTTCGGTAGCCGCTGTCAGAGTCTAGGGTGTCTGTTCTGTAAGTTCAGACCTGTCTTGATAAAAGTTCAGACCTGTCTGATGAAAGATCAGACCTGTCTGATCAAAGATCAGACCTGTCTGATAAAAGATCAGACCTCTCTGATAAAAGATCAGACCTGTCTGATAAAAGATCAGACCTGTCTGATAAAAGATCAGACCTGTCTGATAAAAGATCAGACCTGTCTGATAAAAGATCAGACCTGTTTGATAAAAGATCAGACCTGTCTGATAAACGGTCATCCATTGTTCCATAGAAATCAAACTTTTACTGCTTTTACCTCAGTTCTCAATTATTAAATCACTTTCTTTTTCTATTTGTTTCCTTATGAACTAATTATTCTAACCCTGTACTTGCCGTAACAAATCTATTTAATTTTTAATCTTACTATTCAAGCTTCTTAAGGCCCACCTGCTTTCTGGTCTTTTTTGGTAGAATGCGTTTATGCAGAATAGTTTTTCGTTTCTGCAGTTTGTTTAATAACGCCAATTCGATTATTATGTAATATTAATCAAAAATAAATAATTATATATGATATAACAAGGAGCTATTCGCTTACAGACAAGCGATAAATGTATATGTTAAACAACCTGATAACGAATATTGTACAAAATATGATAAAGAATATTACATTACAAGTTCTAATTCTCACAAGGAATGTTAATATCATCAGATATGCTCCCAGATGACATTTTTCACTTTTACTCACCTTCTTGTTGCACTTGCACTGTCAGGTAGTGAAAATGCAGCACGCACTTTTATTACTACAGAAAAAAATTATATATATATATATATATATATATATATATATATAATATAAGACGCCACATACTTAATACAGTTACGGTCCGGCCCCGATTATTGCACGCCAAAAAAAAACCGAGCGCGCATCGAATACATACAATTTTTTTTTTTTTGGGTACAGGGGCTTTAGTGCGGCGACTGCGAAATGTAAAATGTTTTTTTGCTCATAAAATCGGCGGTAATTGGCGTCCCCTTGATGCGAATTAACAGCGTAAAACTTTTTACCAGCACCAAATATAGAGGTACGCCGCCATAAAGATTTTTCGGGCCGCGGCGTGTGCAAAAAGCAGAAATTGTCCAGCATTCCGCATGTACTTAAAAACGGGGCCCCCAGCTCCTTGCACTTGCAATTGCAGTCCGGCTGCCTTCTCCTTAAAGACGCGCTTGCTTTATTTTTAGAATCTAACGTATCTACATAAATTTGCAATTTTGCGGGCCACGGAGCGCGCCCGGCCCGACCGACCGACCGACAGACCGACCCCCCCGACGGCTAATTGCATCTTATTTCACGCACCCTAATTTTATCCGGCTAATATTTGCAACATTTGGACGGGCTCTAATTAATTAGCCGCCAATTAGTTTCTAATTATTTTAGCAGCTCATGCGTGGCAAAACCGACTTTGCTATGTTACTTAATTCGTAATTGGCAATATCATCTAACATTTGATATATAGATCGATCCTACAAATACACCCATAGAATGAAAAAAAATGCCTGTTATGAAGGCGTAATTAGAATGTTAGAAAACAGATAAACCAAATTCGTATAGAATCAACACCACCGATAGTAAATACATACAGACGGTGTTGATAGAATACGAAAACTACGGGAAAGAAAAGAAGGTTATGTTTCTTCTATCATAGAATAAATGCATAAAAGAGATATTAATTAAAAATATTTCCTGAGGTGAGAGCCCAAAAAGCTCTGATACGGTTGTGGATTTCGTTGTCTAGCTTGGCCCTGTCGTTCAAAATACTTTCCAAGTAGTCAAACTGATGGACATATTCTATAGGCTTTCCTGCGGAAACAATTTACTTGTGAGGGTCTTAATGCTGCAAGGGTGAGATTTTGGTTTTACTGTCGTTAAGTTTGAGGCTCAGGCTGTTATAGGCCCACTCAAAGGTATATAAATTTCCAGGCAACGTAGCTACAATTTCGCAGTCATCGGCATATTGCAGGTCTAAAACACGTCTTAGTAGGCATTTTCATCCGCCTTATGTTAAAAAACCCGTCATCCGATCTATACCGAATCTCTATGTTTCTTATCTCCCTGATAGTGAACAGGGTAGTAAGAGACATGGTAAGACAAGCCGTAACGATGTTGAATAGTATGGGCGTCCAAACGCAGCCCTTCCACATCCCTGTTTGTGTTTGTAACGGCTTTCTATTGTGCAATACTTTGACCCAATTCTTCTCATGAAGGATTCTGAAAAATGGGTATGTTTAAAATAACATCCCAAATTATCTGTAATCTGTTTATAATTTTGTTTCTGCTATCGTCCCCAAATATATTTCGCGACCCCTATTATGAGAATCACTAGTCTATACTCTCAGTAAACTAGTTGTCCAACGAAACCATTTTTTCTCTCTTTGACTACTTAGGCTAAAAAGGGTACAACTAATCCCCTAGAAGGAAAGTTAAGCGCCATCTGGCGGCACCACCTCAATTAGCAATGCACACCCACTACAGACCGTCAAGAATTTCGATGCAATCCCAAAACGATGCATAATATACCATAGGGCATTTGTATTAGAGAAATCGATAGCTTTACTGAGGTCGATAAAATTGAGCCACGGCTCGCCTTAACTTATCTAGAACTAATTTGAAATTATTGACCAATATTCTAACTGGCCACTGCCGGCTAAACAAACACCTACACACGATGGGTCTGGTAGACGTAGCCCGGTATGTAGAGGGTGAAATGAAGAACTAGAAACAGCAGAGCATGTAATGTGCCTCTGCCCAGCTCTAGTAAACACTAGGCATCTAATACTAGGGAACTGCTGGCCTAGTATGACCAGCATTGGCAACTCCTCACCCGCCAGAGCACGCAAAATTGTCTGGTGGGACGTGTGAATAGCCTAAAAGGGAGGTTTCACAATGGGCCCATTTTAAGGCTTAAGTGTCTGTAGCTATGCTACCCTCCAGCCAACTATCCAGAACTATCCAGAGGTCGATAAAGGCTGCATACAGAGGAGTTTGTTGTTCTAATGCCTTTTATTGCATCTGACTAAGGGAGAAGTTTAAGTCAGTTGTTGGTCTGCCTGCCCTAAACCCACTTTGGGTTTTCGGGAGGAGCCCTTTAAGCCGATTCGCCAATTTTACGGACAGTGAGAAGCAAGATTCTGCGATAGTTTCCACCCTGGGATGCGCTTTCTTTGTTCTTAATTTGCCCATATAGCGTAGTTCAAACAATAGATCTGACTGTTATTTTGGATGTGCTCTAAAATGTTCTAAGTAAGCGGTTAAAAATATCGCAGTCACCAAGATGTCTGCAGAGTAGTGTTATTACTATCAAAAAAACCTATTGATACTCGAGACACTATGAGACTATAGATAGTTGACAACTATCAAATACAAACGATCGAAATAAAATCTTGAGATTTGTTGGTAAGATTAGGGTAAATTGCTGCTAAAACTCTAATTTGGTGCCTACAAGCGAGGGTGGTGGAAAACTTAAAATGAGAGCACTATCAGTGATAGCAATGTAATATTATATTATACATTGTATTATTACATATGGATATGAGATGTGGAGGGTGCATAATGGATAAAGGTCAAGTCAAGTTTCTCGAACTTTATGGTCCGCGGCTCCCTTTCAGTTAAACATTTTCAAACGCCCCCCTAAAAAATGGGTATGTGTAAAATAACATCCCAAATTATCTGTAATCTGTTTATAATTTTGTTTCTGCTATCGCCCCCAAATATATTTCGCAACTCCTATTATGAGAATCACTAGTCCATACTCTCAGCAGACTAGTTGTCCAACGAAACCATTTTTTTTTTCTTTGACTACTTTAGGCTAAAAAGCATACAACTAATCCCCTAGGAGGAAAGTTAAGCGCCATCTGGCGGCACCACATCAATTAGCAATGCACACCTACCTTTGGCCACCATTTTTTTACTAAATCGTTCAACATCTGGTTGCACCCTTGTAATTTCTACAACCTAAATACACGCATAGATCGTTAATTTTCTTTATAAAAATTAAAATATTTAAGAATAAATATTTTTTTTTTTAAATATAGCCTCATTGTAGATTATCCTGATGATGCTCAAAATATAAGAGCGAAATATTGATACGTATTAAAATTAGTTCTATAGTCCCCGCTGGTTTCCAATCATCATTTATCCCTATTAAAAAATATATTATACATTTATTAATTAATAGTGTAGGATATAGAAAGTAGTCGACAAATAGGACGTAAAAAGAGTCCTTTTGCGAAATTAAAATCGATTTCTGAAATGCCCTAACCCACTCTGATTAATATTATGTATAACAAACCTTTAATGTTTAATTATTCTAGCAATAACGTACAGTTTAATACATTATATATATATATATATATATATATATATATATATATATATATTATATTTTTTTCTCCGTTCCAAATTTTGCAGTTTGCAATGGCGACCGCTTGTCCATCCCTGTTTTAAAATATAATTCAAATGTATCCTCTGCATATCAACTTGATGTCCTGTTGGGTACAGACGTTTTACATTAATAGTTTAGCCGATTTATAGTGATTTATTATGCCGTGTGATAAAACGCTTAATTTCTTTTTAATGTGCGTGGTGGGGTTTTTAATTTGAAGTGATTTGCGTCTGGTTTTGGCGCGTGTGTTTGTGCCTATATATATGTATATATAAATATATATATAGAGCATGTCTGTAGGGGTATTTTGGTATTTCGTCCGAAGGTCGTTGAGGAACGCCAAACGGCTTTGTTGGCGGTTCGTATTGTATCTTCGCCGAAATCGTTTTAAATTCGCTGAAGCGAACTGGGTTAGATTGTTAATGTAGGTTAGTACGTGCAATAGGGTGTGTTCTTATTGGACTTCTTGTGGGATTATTTTTACGGGATTAAATTGGTGCGTGGCGGCTGGAGGGGGTGTGGTGGCAGTGTGTTAATAATATTCGGGTGGTGGTGCTTAGTGTGCGGATCGTGTGGTGGCAGTGCATGCCCGGGGCGACGTAACCACTACTACATCAATCAGAGCTTAACCCTCTGTGGGGTGGGGGTGGCGACGGGGCCTGCTATTGGCTGGACGGACACTAGCTGAGCTAGTACAAGAGCCGATCGTCATTAACAGGGTAGCTAGTGTGGTATCAGTCAGACATTCGTGAGTGTTGCGTGAACATTGTGGTAACATGCTCCTACTACTCGCGTTTATTATTATTGTACTGCTCTACTATTTGACAAAGTCGAGCAAAAAGGACGACAGCAGTCCTCCTGGACCAAAGCCATGGCCCATCATAGGCAGCCTGCATCTGTTGGGAGGGCACGAAACACCCTTCCAAGCATTCACAGAGCTTAGCAAAATTTACGGCGACGTATTCAGCATCACCCTCGGCAATTCCAAATGTGTAGTCGTCAATAACTTTAACCTAATCAAAGAAGTTTTGATCACGAAGGGCGCTGATTTCGGGGGCAGGCCTGATTTCATACGATTCCACAAACTATTCGGCGGCGACAGAAATAATTGTAAGTAAAACCCTAAACTACCAAACACAATCTGTAAGATTTTATTCCCGCGTGATCGCAATTTAAATTTGGTGCGAACACGCGACCGGGGGTGGCGGAACACATTAAAAGTACATACATTCGTTAAGTGATAGCAACGTAGGATCAAGCGCTTAACTCCCGCGGTTATACACTGCGAGCACTTCCGGGATCATCAGAATTTACGGTTTGAAATTGTTTATTTATAAACGGGGTGCCCGCGGGGCTGGCGGCGGCCCGAGGAGAGAGTACCACCAGCCGAGGAGCAGACAGCGCAGCCCTGACTTAATGATAATGACATTGCTTTCAAATTACGCATTCATAAATTTTATTGAAAAATCCTGCGGCCCTTTTTTGAGCGCGAGACCTTGCTCGGGTTTGTTTACGTTGCACTCAATTAAATAACACGCTTTGTTTTTCGACCGTCTCAGGCGCACCGATTATAAACAGCATTCAAATGAGCCTGCTCTCAAAGAACTTTTACTAGTGATTAATTCATTCATGCTAATCTTTCTGTACTACAACTAGATAGCCCTGAACTTGAACTTGAAAGTCTAATGAAACGAAATTAAAATGAAAAGTATAACTAACACCAATTAAAACTAGTTATATGTGGGATATTCACATTCCGCACATGATTTTTACGCATTATATAATCTAGGATGTTCAATTTTCAATGTGGTCTTATTTTGCTAGGCGTCATTTTAATTAATTAGATCGAACTAGTGTGAGTGGTCAAGTGGGATTTGTTTAGAATATTATTTTGCGACAAAATCTAATAAATCGATATGTAAATCATCTCTAAACTGGTTTGGTGCAGCCGGACGGATCTAAGAAGTTGCTTAGATAAATCTTGAAAGTGCGTCTTTTAAGTCCGCGCGTTAAAAAGTAACGATAATGAGCTTGCTGGATGCTTCACGGGAGAAATCAGAAAAAAACGAGTGATAGAGGCCAAGGACAAATCACCGTTAGCAAAATCCGCGGTGGTTACCCGCATAAAATGTCTAGATATTCTAGATTCCCTCCCCGACCCGGTCACAGTTGCGCCACCGCTTACGTTATTTCGCGGAAAAAAACAATACGGTTAGTCAGGTTTTACAAAAAAATTACAATCGAGAATTTTATTGTTGCAGCGCTTGCTTTATGCGATTGGTCATCCCTGCAGAAGACGAGACGGAGCATTGCGAGAGCCTACTGCTCCCCAAGGTTTACATCTTTGCAGTACGACCATGTGAGCGCGGTGGGATGCAAGGAGGCGGCCGTCTTTTTGAGCGAGCTCCGCAAGAAGGACCTCTCGCAGCCAATCGAATTGAAGCCCATGGTGCTAACTGCCTGCGCCAACATGTTCACCCAATACATGTGCTCCACCAGTTTCGACTACACCGACGCCAATTTTAAAAAGGTCGTACGTACATTCGATGAAATTTTTTGGGAGATCAACCAGGGCTATGCAGTGGACTTCCTGCCGTGGCTGCAACCCATATATAAAGGACACATGGAGAAGCTATCGAGCTGGGCGATGGATATCAGACAGTTTATTTTGACACGTATTATTGATGAACACCGATTGTCCCTCGATCCAAATAAGCCGCCGCGGGATTTCACGGATGCTCTTTTAATGCATTTGGAGGAGGATCCGAATATGAATTGGCAGCATATTATTTTTGAGTTGGAGGATTTTTTGGGCGGACACTCGGCAATTGGTAATCTCGTTATGGTAACATTGGCGTGCGTTGTAAAGCGTAAGGATGTGATGATGCGAATTCAGCAAGAAGTTGATAGTGTGATTGGAGACAAACGCCGACCAAATTTATTTGATAAAGCCTCCATGCCATACACTGAGGCGACTATTTGGGAATCTCTGCGCACCGCTAGTTCACCCATTGTCCCTCACGTTGCAACTCATGATTCGGAAATTAATGGTTACACCGTTGAGAAGGGGACGGTTATTTTTGTTAATAATTTCGAGCTGAATGTCGGGAAGGAGTATTGGGATGAGCCGCAGGAGTTTAAACCGGAACGTTTTCTTTCCCCCGACGGCAATGTTGTTAAGCCAGCACATTTTATTCCATTCAGCACCGGTAAACGCACTTGCATTGGTCAGCGACTCGTACAATGTTTCAGTTTCATCATTCTTGCGACACTTTTTCAAAATTACGATATCGAACCGCATGGCCCGCTAAAACTACGACCCGGCTGCGTTGCCGTCCCCCCCGACTGCTTCAAACTATCATTAACACCCAGAAAGAAGTAATACGCACATCCACTCTCTGTTGTTTTTTGTTTGATTTTTTTATATAGATATATAATTTAAAACCCTCTCATCCGTCCTCGCGACACTTTTTATTATATATTTTTTTATTATACACTTGTTCCATACTTAGGGTTAAGTTTGTTGTTAAGGGAGGCTTCTAAACACTACGCGCGTTCTTTTCTTCTCTTATATGTAATTTTTATTTTCACCAATACGACCCAGTACGGGGCTGCTAGTAAGCAAAACAGCCACACCGGAGCACCCAATTGAAATGGCTTTTTATACCCTCCACCTCTTCAAACACTCGTAAACTCTATGGCCCGACATCACCTACATATATCGTAAACTTATTTTTATTATCGTTACATTATATATAAATATATTTTTTTTTTATTTTTCACTCATCTGTATATACTTTTATCATTGTGAATTCATTTGTAAAAAATGTATTAGTTTATTTATATATTATTTTTATTTTATTTTTTTTGTACGTAGTCTCCCAATGTTATTTTCTATGTATTGAGACTGAATAAATATGTATTTTATTATATAAACGTATAAACGTGCCATTGCAATTTTCAGCCCGCTCACACAATAACCATATTTTCGTCGCGAATTTATTATTGAATCAGATTTGTATTTACTGGATCGTGTTACAACATCCAATTTTCAATTGAAATATTATACGCACAACCGAGGGACACAATAAATTCAGGGATGTATGCAAAACGACCGCAATACGTTTGGAATTTGCAATTATTCGGTAAATAATTAATTTCCAGTAAATAATCATATGGAAATTATTTTCGCACTAATTAATAAATAATTGCAAAAAAGGGTTTTTTTTCAGCAACACACCGACAGTGGGAATTTGATACGCAGTTACCACAATTAAAATGACGCGACTGGAATGCAAATCGTTATTCCCCCCCCACAACAAATCCCGGGGGATGTGATGAACTAATTTAACTTATTTATTTGTTCTGTTTTTTACACTGCCTATTAAAATATTGCAGATTTATAACTACAAATCGAGTTTCTGAACACATTCATATTAAAGCAGAATTTCAAATATTTCTCTAAATTCATGTATTTGAATCCAGCTCAGTGGTTTAGTGAGTAGACGCCTGTAACCACTAAGCCACGTGCGTACTGAGCATTGGGGAGAGAGAATTTACACCCCGTTGTTGGAAAAATTTCGCGAATCATCAGTTTTTCAGAGGTTTTTTATGAAGTTAAAGAAAATACTGTGTGATACACTCCTCTGAGCTTCTCCCTTTACAAGCGGAAAATCCTGTGGGTTAATAGCTTAACCTAAAGGCTTTTCCACCGGTAAAGGTAGATACTCAGGGAATTTACTCACCTAGTATTTACCCTTCACAGAAAACCTCTGTAAAAGGTGATTCGCGACAATTCATCCGTGATTACTGATGCTTTCAGTTACCAGCTATTGTTCCTTGCATGTCCTGCAATAAGCGGTATTTTGCGCCACTCATCTATCTATATATCTATATATATATATATATCTATATATATATATATATATATATATATATATATATATATATATCTACCACTACAGGCGTATTGATCTCTTCTCTACCTATAGTGCTGACAAATGACACTACAGGTCCACCAATAAATAACATGTCCGAAATATTCTAGTTTCCTCAATTTGATGGTGGTAAAATTTCAGTGGGCCATGTCAGAGGTTTGAGTATTTCATTGTCGCTGACTTTTTCTTTCAATCAAAGGACCCTCGGATGTTCACTTACAAAATAATATTAATAATATGTTGCTATAAAATGTAATGTACCCCTCCACAAAAACTTAAGACGCATCTGAGAAACGAGCTAATGGAAGTCCTTTAAGACACATAGAGGACCACAAGAAGGGCGTACTGGTATATGTCCTGAACGGCTATTTCAGACGTTTGAGTATTTCACTATTGATGACTATCTTTCAACCAAAGGACCCTCGGATGTGCACTTACACAATAACATCAATAATGTGTTGCTATAAAATGTAATGTACTCATTCACAAGATCTTAAGACGGGTCTGAGAAACGAGCTCATGGAAGTCCTTTAAGACCATAGTGAACCACAAAAGCTCTAAGAAGAGGGCACTGGTATATGTTCTGAAAGGCTATTTAAGACGTTTGAGTATTTCACTATTGATGACTTTTTCTTTCAATCAAAGGACCCTCGGATGAAAAGATGGCACTTACACAATAATATTAATAATTTGTTTCTATAAAATGTAATATACCCCACACAAAACAAAACCTTAAGACGGATCTGAGAAACGAGCTCATAGAAGTTCTTTAAGACACATGGAGGACCACAAAAGCTCTAAGAAGGGCATACTGGTGTATGTTCTGGAAGGCTATTTCAGACATTTTAGTATTTCACTGTTTATGACTTTTGCTTTCAATCAAAGGACCCTCGGATGAGAAGATGGCACTTACACAATGATATTAAAAATGTGTTGCTATAAAACGCAATGTACCCGTCCACAAAAAATTAAGACGGATCTGAGAAACGAGCTCATGGAAGTCCTTTAAGACACATAGAGGACCACAAAAGCTCTAAAAAGGGCGTACTGGAAGACCATTTCAGAAATTTGACGTATTTCACTCATAATGACTATTTCTTTCAATCAGATGACCCTCGGATAGAATATCGCACTTAGACAATAATATTAATAAAATATAATGTACCCCTCCACAAAATCTTAAAACGGATTTGAGAAGCGAGATTTGAGAAGTGATGGAAGTCTTTTAAGATTCGTCTGGGACCAGAGAATCTTGTAAGAGGGGCGTGTACGTCCTGCATGGCCACCCCTCCTCTGCGCCAATTTGGTACCCGAATGATTCTCTAAACCTTTTTGTATTTCTTCTTCGGTTTAGAAGAAATACAAAAAGGTTGCTTTAGAAAATCATTCGGGTAGCAAATTGGCGCAGAGGGCCAATGGCGAGTATAGTTATTCTTGTATTTCGGTCAGTATGCATCAATATGATATAAGCTTCATGAAGCTTAGCAGAGGTAAACACGGCAGCTGCATGCCAACCACAGCCTACTGTTATGCGCAACTATTCAACCCTAAAAGTAGAACTCGCACAGCATTGATGAATTCGTTGAGATAGGCAACAACCTCTTTCTGAAAAGAGGAAGGACATTCTACGAAAACTAAATATCATAAGAATGAGAATACGATTAGTAATTGGAGTGCAAGGGATGACGTATGTATATGAAATGTCATCCAAAAGTCAACCTCACTTGCACGTAGTGCACCCTGCTGAATAACTAACGAGGCTCTGGCGACCGAACATTGGCGGTATAACCATATTTTGCAATAGCACAGGACTAAATCCCTGTTGCCTTAATGACAGCCGTGAATTACAGTGTGCTAGATTCATCAAGATACTTTAATACGTTTCTAGTTGCTTTAGAGAATCATTCGGGTACCAAATTGGCGTAGAGGACCAATGAGTAGTTTAGTTACTCTTGTATTTCGGTCAATATGCATCAAGATGATATAAGCTTCATAAAGCTTAGCAGAGGTAAACACGTCAGCTGCATGCCAACTACAACTTACTGTAATGCGCAACTATTCAACCATAAGGAGTAGAACTCGCTCAGCATTGATGAATTCGTGGAGATAGGCAACAACCTCTTTCTGGAAAGAGGAAGGACATTCTACGAAAACTAAATATCATAAGAATGAGAATACGATTAGTAATTGGGGTGCAAGGGATGACGTATGTATATGAAATGTCATCCAAAAGTCAACCTCACTTGCACGTAGTGCACCCTGCTGGACAACTAACGAGGCTCTGGCGACCGAACATTGGCGGTATAACCATATTTTAAAAATAGCACAGGACTAAATCCCTGTTGCCTTAATGACAGCCGTGAATTACGGTGTGCTAGATTCATCAAGATACTTTAATACGTTTCTAGTTGCTTTAGAGAATCATTCGGGTACCAAATTGGCGTAGAGGACCAATGAGTAGTTTAGTTACTCTTGTATTTCGGTCAATATGCATCAAGATGATATAAGCTTCATGAAACTTAGCAGAGGTAAACACGTCAGCTGCATGCCAACCACAGCCTACTGTTATGCGCAACAATTCAACCCTAAGGAGTAGAACTCGCTCAGCATTGATGAATTCGTGGAGATAGGCAACAACCTCTTTCTGGAAAGAGGAAGGACATTCTACGAAAACTAAATATCATAAGAATGAGAATACGATTAGTAATTGGGGTGCAAGGGATGACGTATGTATATGAAATGTCATCCAAAAGTCAACCTCACTTGCACGTAGTGCACCCTGCTGGATAACTAACGAGGCTCTGGCGACCGAACATTGGCGGTATAACCATATTTTTAAAATAGCACAGGACTAAATCCCTGTTGCCTTAATGACAGCCGTGAATTACGGTGTGCTAGATTCATCAAGATACTTTAATACGTTTCTAGTTTCAAGTATCATGTGCTATGTTCAGCTCGTGCTATGATCAACCACGTACTGCGCATGCCTTTTATTCAAGACACGATTGGTCATAGTAATACTGTTGATTCGATCCGAATATACAAATATTTCGATAGTATCGCGTCTTAGTTGGTAGCAGAACAATCCAATTTGATAAGTTATGCTTCTTTGGCAAATGTGGTAAACGAATTCATTGGCCAGCTGGTTGTTCTTTCAAATTCTGTTGCCTCTAGTTGAAAACTGGAGGTCCTTTTTCTCCATTCCATTCCATCCTGTCAAACGCTAGACATTTAGGGTCTTGAGATTTTGTGTTTCTGATCCTTGTATCTCCTGTTTTCGGTGTGCTTCTACTAATTTCCCGTACTATACTTGTTGTGGCATCCGACCCTGGTGCATAAGGAGTATGTAACATCTACCCATCTTTTCTTTTTTTGGGTTGAGGTGGGGAATCTTCATAGACGCCCGGGAGGCCTTGCTAGCATTCTCCCCCGGCATCCAGCCGATCCATCTAGAGCCGACCTACTAGATAAACACCACCTCTCTCCACTCTATCCTGGTTGCCTTTAGGCATTTCTTCAGAGGTGGACGTTGTCTACGTCAATTATTGCATTCTACTTTCTGTCTCCTGCATTGCCCGTTCGTCTGTCTCCTTCGTCCGCATCGCCGTCGTGATCCATTCGATGATCGCTATGAAATAACAGCAGAAAGCAAAAAAGCCGCTAGATTTTGAGCGGTTGAAGGAAAATAACATTCACCACCTATGCCCTGAGCCTGATTTTTATTGCATTCGTTTCTATACAGTGAGCAACATTGGTTGAGGAGAACCTAGCTAGATTTTACATGGTTGAAGGAAAATGACTTTGACCACCTATGACTTGACCCTAATTTTTGTTGCATTTGCTTCAGCTCGGTGGTTTCTATACAGCGAGCAAGAGTGGATAAATGGTTCTTATTTTCTGCTATCCCTTACCGTTTTCCCGGAAAATGGTGTGAAAGATGTGATTTTTGCACAATAACCCTGTTTTATAAATCGAAATATTGCCGTATTACTAAATTGAAAAAAAAAAAAACATGTCCTTTTTAAAAAGTTCTAAATTTAGATTTAATTTTTTTTAAATTAAATATATATATATATATATATATATATATATATATATATATATATATATATATATATAGTGTGAATCCACCTCTAAGTAATCTACATATCTAGATTTCGATCTTATTAGATCTCATCAGTGTAGTGCTAGTGAGAATGAATTCACACAATATCTCGAGTGGTTATATACAAAAATGATACAACCAACCTCCTAGGAGCAATGTTAAACGCCATCTGGCGGCACAACATCAATTAGCAATGCACACCCATATGGTAATAACCGTCAACATGCTCATGCCATCAGGATCACCGGGTAGTGCCCTCTATGGAATAATATTCCAACAGAGTGCTTGAGATATACAAGGCAAATCTTATAAAACATATATGAGTGTGAATTTTCGCACTTGCTGACGATTACAGCACGAAAACGGTAAGAGGTAGAGAAAAGTGCCAGGAGCATATTGACAGTTATTACCACATGGGTGTGCATTGCTAATTGATGTGGTGCTTTCCCCCTAGAGGGTTGGTTGTATCATTTTTGTATATAACCACTATAGTTCACATATTGTGTGAATTCATCCTCACTAGCTGAGCTACACTGATGAGATCTAATAAGATCGAAATCTAGATATTTAGATTGCTAAGAGGTGGATTCACTCTTATATATGTTATATAAGATTGGCCTTGTGCTGATATCTCAAGCACTCTGTTGGAATATTATTCCATAGAGGGCAGTACCCGGTGATTCTGATGGCATGAGCATGTTGACGGTTATTACCATATGGATGTGCATTGCTAATTGATGTGGTGCCACCAGATGGCGTTTAACTTTCCTTTTCCTAGGGGGTTAGTTGTATGAATTTTTATTGAAAATTATTGTTAAAAAATAAACATAAAAGTACTTATTACTTGTAGTACTTCATCATACGAATGTTGCACATGTTCTTGTAATATGTATTACAGAACATTTCATTTCTAATTTCTTAGGCCAATTAGGCAGGACGTATTTTTCAGACGTGAATACACGTGCAGGGGCGCTGAGTAACTGTTCATAATCATCGGCGATAGGGCGCGTAGGGTTGCAAAATGAGTTTCATATTGACAGCGTTAATTTTAATTACCATTGCATGGGAGTACGTAAAGCTCGAATTACACGAAACATCCCACTCGTTATATAAAGCTCTCAATCAGAGAAATTCGAAGTAAATTTCACGCGGCTCCGATTGAGCGCGCCTAATCGCCGCACGTTGCCGTCCGTGTGAAATAATTAAGCCCGTGTCAAGTTCACGTTTTTCCTTGAGAAAATGCCCTCTCTCGCGAAATCCGCATCGGCGATGTGACATTCAAGCACAACAAAAAAAAAAGTACGGTGTCCAGTTGAAATTGCGAAAGCTAAATAGGTCGACTGTGGTGGCCCGCGCATCCCGACACGTTTCGATATGCGTGTGTGCGTTATTATTAAAATAAAAAACCGCGTATTATATAACACCACCACGCGCGGCCTTGTTGGATCACTTCTATTTCAAATCTGAACTTGAAATCGAGCATGCACCGTTATCAAAACTGAGAGAAGATGCGAGCCCCGCCGGATGGCCGGATGCCGTTCCAATAAGAATTGAAAATAATATCATCGATGGTGGCGGCCTTGTACATTCAATTTTATTTTACCACGCACGGATTGTGCGTGGCCTGCGGCTAAATAAGTATCGGATGCATTAATGTTTGCATTAAGGGATTACGAGTTTCCGAGACAAATTATTATTTCGATATTCTTTTGAAGGACATTCGCAGTCAGTTTACTTATTTACAACACATTCACTGCGATCAGTAAATTAAATGAAAACACACACATTTTGTCATAATGTCCTTTAAAAAGAATATCAGTCAAATTGTAAAATTTCACGACATTTTACAAATCGCCTAGTCACTTACTAAATGAGAAATTTTACAAAACGCCTGATTTTACACTCAATCTACGATATAACTATCAAATCAGTTTTTTGTAACAGTTATTTTCTAACCCGTATTTTTATGTACTCATTTATTTTGTAACTGATAAACAATAGTAACTATTAATATCATATCTTTAAACAAAAATCATGCTTCTAGCTTTAAAAAGAAAACAATTACGGCTGAAAACCATATTTAATAAAAAAATTATCCTTCTAGCTTTAAAAAGGAACAAATGAACCGTGAATAGGCCCCAAAATCACAGTTTTCACACAATTTTTGCCATTCCTCGGGAAAACGTGAAGAGCCCTTTGTCGGATTTATCAATAACATTGCAATTTGAATCATCATTCTGTTCGTGCACGGTATATCACGTGTTCACTAATTCAATTCAATCGTGAATATAGTATTTAATCCCAAATGTTTTTGTTGTCGCCGCGTTAAAACTGCCTCTGCTTGCGTCTCAATGATTTGATATTGACGCGTGCACTTAGCGAATAATCATTATTAATTAAATCGCGAAACAAGTTAAATAAATTCAGTGCGCGCCATGTTTATTGCAGATTCTGTGTGATTTGCATAGCACTTAGCGAGGCGAGGGCACCTAGGAGCCCAAATTCGGCCGCAGATACTTTTTAAAAAAATCGTCCTTTCATTACATAACGCGCTTCCGTTGAAATATTAATTGAGGCGCGGTAATGAAATTAATGACACCGTTGCTTTATTGTGCGTGCTAAATGGAATATTATTGTTAATGAGACCGGCTTCCATGTTTGTTCCCTTGTAGCGTTTTGTTTACGGCGCGCGATTTGGCTTGCTGGCCCATTTACCTTTCCATCGCGACTTTTTTTATTCATCGCGAATTAAGTCGGGTTTGTTTTGAAATTAAATAAGAAACCTGAAATTAATTTTAAAGGGAAGTAAGGGGAGATTGATTGTCATATTATTACACTGCACTGCTTTTTCCTGCGTAGTATATAAGTTCGCGCCCCTTCAAATCAATGGCAGCAACTATTTTCTCCTTTATGGCTTTTATAGGCTTTTTTGGCCTATCTATGGCCGCAAATTTCAGCCATTTTCATCTACAACTGTTTGTTATTAGCTGGCTGAAAACAAAGTGAGTTTTCCACGAGTCATAACTAAAAAACCAGCAGCCTGAAACTCACTAAATATTGTTTGATATTGCCGTTATAATATATATATGCACATTTTAGAACAAATCGAAAAAAATATTTTTTTGTAAATATATTTAGGCATTTTATTAGTGGCGTAATCGCAATTGAAATTTTATCAAGTAGCTATTAGTTTCGTAAAGAGCGGAAATGTTTCCACATTGAGGCGGCCGGGGTGTCGAATTTCTGCAAACGTTTCCCGCGGCCAATATTAATAAATACTCTAATAGAAAAATATTGAATTACTTCGGCGGCTTTGCTGAGTAAGACCGTTTATTGTTACTCATGCTATAAGTACATATGTAATTGTCTGTATTCTGCAAAACGTGACGTTTCACCGCTCGCCCATTGAAGGCGCGTGCCTTATGATTGGTAATTATTGCGATTATTCGCATCCACAATTACCGTAACACATTTTATTTAGTACATTAATTAATAAATAAAGCTATTGATATTATAAAACTTACAAATTGATTTTTTTTTGAGAAAATAAAAAGTAAAACTATGACAGAACATGGGTAATTATATCTACCATAATTATGGCATAGCATAACTACCCAATTCCGAACGTCTGAATTTTTATAGCCATTCAAAATATTGCTTACCGCTACCTTACCACTACCACGCTTATTGTGAATGGTCCATTAGGCATGTCTATAAAATCCAGACGTTATTTCGAAGAAATGATGTAGTATAAATAATACTAATAGCTGGCTTAAAACAGCCTAGAACAGCTCCTGAACGATAAACGAAAACGGCTATAGTATCGAATATGTGTAATTTTACGATAAACGATAAACGGGCAATACAATTTCTCGGCTCAAAAATATGTCAATCATGGTATTTTTTAAAATCTAGTAGTGAAAAAATAATTTCATTTACTGCATATTCATTTCTTATCATTTATCTACTAGCATTACACTTGTAAACCGGATTTAAACTACAAACAAAATACTTGAATTAAATTCTACTAAAGTTTTATTCAGCAACTCACAGCGAACGTATGTAATGAAATTAGTTTTATAGATCGCAACCCGATATAAAGTACTCAATAGCCTAACTTTTACAACCTTAAAGTTTTCCTATTTGATATCACACGAGCTTTTTACGGAGGGGACGACTTGAGTTACAAGTTTGGCGAACTTTTTGCCGCCCCCCACTGTCATTTCGGAATTGATTAGCAAATTGCAATGCCAGAAGCGGATGATAATTCCGTCTAGCCGCCGTTTACGTAATTATTGATAAAACACTCGAATGTTGTGACTATTATAAAACATCCCGTTCTAATTGCAGAAATATCGCGGCGGGATTACCGGGCTTCGTTAAAGAACTCGTTTAGATGATTATTGTTTGATTCTTTGCTAATTATCACCATGTGTGATAATCGATATTTCATAAAACAGGCGCGTGTCGGATTGAAATTGGCTGAAATCTAAATTGATGTGAATTGAAATGATGAAGGTTTTATGGTTTAGTAAATTAATTTTACAATTTTGCAAATTACATTGGATTCCCGTTTACTGGAACAGCTGCCTATTGGGGACAAAACTTAATACAATATAACTTTTTTATATCCTAGTATAAGATACATATCCCATTATACAAGTTAATATACAGGTAAAGACAGCTCTTTGTCCTAGTGACTAAAGCCTCTAATCATACTAATCATTGGGAAGCGAAGGTTCAAACCCAAATCACCTTCCATAGTTTTCAGGGGTTTTCTATGAAGTTAAGGTAAATACGGGGTGATCCTCTGAGCTTGTACCTTTGCCAGAGGAAGGACGCTTTAGTTGATAGCTAACCTCTTCACGTTTTTTCGGCCGTATTTTTTTCATTTTTAAAGCTAGAAGGATGATTCAAATTGCAAGGTTATAGGGCATTTCAAGCCAGATAAACGGCCCTTTTTATGTTTTCCACTATCCCATTCTGTTTTCCCGGAAGATAGCAAAAATTGTGTGAAAAGTGTGATTTTATTTCACGGCCGTTCCTTAGGATGATTCAAATTGCAAAGTTATAGAGAATTTCAACACACTACGTATACTATACGACAATTTGTAAAAGTTGTCATCTGACATCTGTGTAAAATTCCTAAACAACAAATCACTATATATATATATAAATTTACCTTTATTTGGCATCAACAAACTTACATACATCTGAAGATACTTAAGCAGGCCAACATTTCTTTTTTTTTTCTCCACTAAAGAAAAACAACCATAGAGATGCTATTCCTCCTAGTTACGCCTCTGCCTAAAAGTACCTCACCACATCCCTTGGTAGATATTTTAAAAATATTTGCTAATATATTAGCAATATAGGTAGAAAGACCCCCAAAGGGGTCAATAAAGATGGTTTATATCTATTAGCAATATATAGGTCCATCCATTAGAATCAGAATCAAAATTTAAGGTGTTAAAATTTGTAAATATTTCAAAAATCCCTCGATGAATATTTTTCAAACTTTGCTAATGTAATAGCAATGTACAGGCCTATCCATTAAAGTCATAACTAAAATTTACGGTATTGCTAGTTTTCATGCTATTTAATACCAAAGTCAGTATTTCATCAAAATACGATTTTGTATGTATTAACCGCAAATTTGTAAATATTTCAAAAATCCCTCGATGAATATTTTTCAAACGTTGCTAATGTATTAGCTATGTACAGGCATATCCATTAAAGTCATAACTAAAAATTACGGTATTGCTAGTTTTCATGCTATTTAATACCAAAGTCAGTATTTCATCAAAATACGATTTTATACGTTTTAACCGCAAATTTGTAAATATTTCAAAAATCCCTCGATGAATATTTTTCAAACTTTGCTAATGTATTAGCAATGTACAGGCATATCCATTAAAGTCATAACTAAAAATTACGGTATTGCTAGTTTTCATGCTATTTAATACCAAAGTCAGTATTTCATCAAAATACGATTTTGTATGTTTTAACCGCAAATTTGTAAATATTTCAAAAATCCCTCGATGAATATTTTTCAAACTTTGCTAATGCATTAGCAATATATAAGCCTATCCATTAAAGTCATAATCAAAAATTACGGTATTGCTAGTTTTCATGCTATTTAATACCAAAGTCAGTATTTCATCACAATACGATTTTGTATGTTTTAACCGCAAATTTGTAAATATTTCAAAAATCCCTCGATGAATATTTTTCAAACTTTGGTAATGCATTGTCAATATATAGATGTAAGCAATTATGTCATAATCAAAAATTACGGTATTGCTAGTTTTCATGCTATATAATACCAAAGTCAGTATTTCATAAAAATACGATTTTGTATGTTTTAACCGCAAATTTGTAAATATTTCAAAAATCCCTCGATGAATATTTTTCAAACTTTGCTAATGCATTAGCAATATATAAGCCTATCCATTAAAGTCATAATCAAAAATTACGGTATTGCTAGTTTTCTTGCTATTTAATACCAAAGTCAGTATTTCATCAAAATACGATTTTGTATGTTTTAACCGCAAATTTGTAAATATTTCAAAAATCCCTCGATGAATATTTTTCAAACTTTGCTAATGCATTAGCAATATATAAGCCTATCCATTAAAGTCATAATCAAAAATTACGGTATTGCTAGTTTTCATGCTATTTAATACCAAAGTCAGTATTTCATCACAATACGATTTTGTATGTTTTAACCGCAAATTTGTAAATATTTCAAAAATCCCTCGATGAATATTTTTCAAACTTTGGTAATGCATTGTCAATATATAGATGTAAGCAATTATGTCATAATCAAAAATTACGGTATTGCTAGTTTTCATGCTATATAATACCAAAGTCAGTATTTCATAAAAATACGATTTTGTATGTTTTAACCGCAAATTTGTAAATATTTCAAAAATCCCTCGATGAATATTTTTCAAACTTTGCTAATGCATTAGCAATATATAAGCCTATCCATTAAAGTCATAATCAAAAATTACGGTATTGCTAGTTTTCTTGCTATTTAATACCAAAGTCAGTATTTCATCAAAATACGATTTTGTATGTTTTAACCGCAAATTTGTAAATATTTCAAAAATCCCTCGATGAATATTTTTCAAACTTTGCTAATACCTTAACAATATACAGGCCTATCCATTACCGTCATAATCAAAAATTACAGTATTGCTAGTTTTCATGCTATATAATACCAAAGTCAGTATTTCATAAAAATACGATTTTGTATGTTTTAACCGCAAATTTGTAAATATTTCAAAAATCCCTCGATGAATATTTTTCAAACTTTGCTAATACCTTAACAATATGCAGGCCTATCCATTAACGTCATAATCAAAAATTACGGTATTGCTAGTTTTCATGCTATTTAATACCAAAGTCAGTATTTCATCAAAATACGATTTTGTATGTTTTAACCGAAAATTTGTAAATATTTCAAAAATCCCTCGATGAATATTTTTCAAACTTTGCTAATGCATTAGCAATGTACAGGCCTATCCATTAAATTCATAATTAAAAATTACGGTATTACTAGTTTTCATGGTATTTAATACCAAAGTCAGTATTTTATCAAAATACGATTTTGTATGTTTTAACCGCAAATTTGTAAATATTTCAAAAATCCCTCGATGAATATTTTTCAAACTTTGCTAATGCATTGGCAATATATAAGCCTATCCATTAAAGTCATAATCAAAAATTACGGTATTGCTAGTTTTCATGCTATTTAATACCAAAATCAGTATTTCATCAAAATACGATTTTGTATGTTTTAACTGCAAATTTGTAAATATTTCAAAAATACCTCGATGAATATTTTTCAAACTTTGCTAATGCATTAGCAATATATAAGCCTATCCATTAAAGTCATAATCAAAAATTACGGTATTGCTAGTTTTCATGCTATTTACGAACAAAGCTAGTAATTCATCAAAATGCGATTTTGTATGTTTTAACCGCAAATTTGTAAATATTTCAAAAATCCCTCGATAAATATTTTTCAAACTTTGCTAATGCATTAGAAATATATAAGCCTATCCATTAAAGTCATAATCAAAAATTACGGTATTGCTAGTTTTCATGCTATTTAATACCAAAGTCAGTATTTCATCAAAATACGATTTTGTATGTTTTAACCGCAAATTTGTAAATATTTCAAAAATCCCTCGATGAATATTTTTCAAACTTTGCTAATGCATTAGCAATATATAAGCCTATCCATTAAAGTCATAATCAAAAATTACGGTATTGCTAGTTTTCTTGCTATTTAATACCAAAGTCAGTATTTCATCAAAATACGATTTTGTATGTTTTAACCGCAAATTTGTAAATATTTCAAAAATCCCTCGATGAATATTTTTCAAACTTTGCTAATACCTTAACAATATACAGGCCTATCCATTACCGTCATAATCAAAAATTACGGTATTGCTAGTTTTCATGCTATATAATACCAAAGTCAGTATTTCATAAAAATACGATTTTGTATGTTTTAACCGCAAATTTGTAAATATTTCAAAAATCCCTCGATGAATATTTTTCAAACTTTGCTAATACCTTAACAATATGCAGGCCTATCCATTAACGTCATAATCAAAAATTACGGTATTGCTAGTTTTCATGCTATTTAATACCAAAGTCAGTATTTCATCAAAATACGATTTTGTATGTTTTAACCGAAAATTTGTAAATATTTCAAAAATCCCTCGATGAATATTTTTCAAACTTTGCTAATGCATTAGCAATGTACAGGCCTATCCATTAAATTCATAATTAAAAATTACGGTATTACTAGTTTTCATGGTATTTAATACCAAAGTCAGTATTTTATCAAAATACGATTTTGTATGTTTTAACCGCAAATTTGTAAATATTTCAAAAATCCCTCGATGAATATTTTTCAAACTTTGCTAATGCATTGGCAATATATAAGCCTATCCATTAAAGTCATAATCAAAAATTACGGTATTGCTAGTTTTCATGCTATTTAATACCAAAATCAGTATTTCATCAAAATACGATTTTGTATGTTTTAACTGCAAATTTGTAAATATTTCAAAAATACCTCGATGAATATTTTTCAAACTTTGCTAATGCATTAGCAATATATAAGCCTATCCATTAAAGTCATAATCAAAAATTACGGTATTGCTAGTTTTCATGCTATTTACGAACAAAGCTAGTAATTCATCAAAATGCGATTTTGTATGTTTTAACCGCAAATTTGTAAATATTTCAAAAATCCCTCGATAAATATTTTTCAAACTTTGCTAATGCATTAGAAATATATAAGCCTATCCATTAAAGTCATAATCAAAAATTACGGTATTGCTAGTTTTCATGCTATTTAATACCAAAGTCAGTATTTCATCAAAATACGATTTTGTATGTTTTAACCGCAAATTTGTAAATATTTCAAAAATCCCTCGATGAATATTTTTCAAACTTTGCTAATGCATTAGCAATATATAAGCCTATCCATTAAAGTCATAATCAAAAATTACGGTATTGCTAGTTTTCTTGCTATTTAATACCAAAGTCAGTATTTCATCAAAATACGATTTTGTATGTTTTAACCGCAAATTTGTAAATATTTCAAAAATCCCTCGATGAATATTTTTCAAACTTTGCTAATACCTTAACAATATACAGGCCTATCCATTACCGTCATAATCAAAAATTACGGTATTGCTAGTTTTCATGCTATATAATACCAAAGTCAGTATTTCATAAAAATACGATTTTGTATGTTTTAACCGCAAATTTGTAAATATTTCAAAAATCCCTCGATGAATATTTTTCAAACTTTGCTAATACCTTAACAATATGCAGGCCTATCCATTAACGTCATAATCAAAAATTACGGTATTGCTAGTTTTCATGCTATTTAATACCAAAGTCAGTATTTCATCAAAATACGATTTTGTATGTTTTAACCGAAAATTTGTAAATATTTCAAAAATCCCTCGATGAATATTTTTCAAACTTTGCTAATGCATTAGCAATGTACAGGCCTATCCATTAAATTCATAATTAAAAATTACGGTATTACTAGTTTTCATGGTATTTAATACCAAAGTCAGTATTTTATCAAAATACGATTTTGTATGTTTTAACCGCAAATTTGTAAATATTTCAAAAATCCCTCGATGAATATTTTTCAAACTTTGCTAATGCATTGGCAATATATAAGCCTATCCATTAAAGTCATAATCAAAAATTACGGTATTGCTAGTTTTCATGCTATTTAATACCAAAATCAGTATTTCATCAAAATACGATTTTGTATGTTTTAACTGCAAATTTGTAAATATTTCAAAAATACCTCGATGAATATTTTTCAAACTTTGCTAATGCATTAGCAATATATAAGCCTATCCATTAAAGTCATAATCAAAAATTACGGTATTGCTAGTTTTCTTGCTATTTAATACCAAAGTCAGTATTTCATCAAAATACGATTTTGTATGTTTTAACCGCAAATTTGTAAATATTTCAAAAATCCCTCGATGAATATTTTTCAAACTTTGCTAATACCTTAACAATATACAGGCCTATCCATTACCGTCATAATCAAAAATTACGGTATTGCTAGTTTTCATGCTATATAATACCAAAGTCAGTATTTCATAAAAATACGATTTTGTATGTTTTAACCGCAAATTTGTAAATATTTCAAAAATCCCTCGATGAATATTTTTCAAACTTTGCTAATACCTTAACAATATGCAGGCCTATCCATTAACGTCATAATCAAAAATTACGGTATTGCTAGTTTTCATGCTATTTAATACCAAAGTCAGTATTTCATCAAAATACGATTTTGTATGTTTTAACCGAAAATTTGTAAATATTTCAAAAATCCCTCGATGAATATTTTTCAAACTTTGCTAATGCATTAGCAATGTACAGGCCTATCCATTAAATTCATAATTAAAAATTACGGTATTACTAGTTTTCATGGTATTTAATACCAAAGTCAGTATTTTATCAAAATACGATTTTGTATGTTTTAACCGCAAATTTGTAAATATTTCAAAAATCCCTCGATGAATATTTTTCAAACTTTGCTAATGCATTGGCAATATATAAGCCTATCCATTAAAGTCATAATCAAAAATTACGGTATTGCTAGTTTTCATGCTATTTAATACCAAAATCAGTATTTCATCAAAATACGATTTTGTATGTTTTAACTGCAAATTTGTAAATATTTCAAAAATACCTCGATGAATATTTTTCAAACTTTGCTAATGCATTAGCAATATATAAGCCTATCCATTAAAGTCATAATCAAAAATTACGGTATTGCTAGTTTTCATGCTATTTACGAACAAAGCTAGTAATTCATCAAAATGCGATTTTGTATGTTTTAACCGCAAATTTGTAAATATTTCAAAAATCCCTCGATAAATATTTTTCAAACTTTGCTAATGCATTAGAAATATATAAGCCTATCCATTAAAGTCATAATCAAAAATTACGGTATTGCTAGTTTTCATGCTATTTAATACCAAAGTCAGTATTTCATCAAAATACGATTTTGTATGTTTTAACCGCAAATTTGTAAATATTTCAAAAATCCCTCGATGAATATTTTTCAAACTTTGCTAATGCATTAGCAATATATAAGCCTATCCATTAAAGTCATAATCAAAAATTACGGTATTGCTAGTTTTCTTGCTATTTAATACCAAAGTCAGTATTTCATCAAAATACGATTTTGTATGTTTTAACCGCAAATTTGTAAATATTTCAAAAATCCCTCGATGAATATTTTTCAAACTTTGCTAATACCTTAACAATATACAGGCCTATCCATTACCGTCATAATCAAAAATTACGGTATTGCTAGTTTTCATGCTATATAATACCAAAGTCAGTATTTCATAAAAATACGATTTTGTATGTTTTAACCGCAAATTTGTAAATATTTCAAAAATCCCTCGATGAATATTTTTCAAACTTTGCTAATACCTTAACAATATGCAGGCCTATCCATTAACGTCATAATCAAAAATTACGGTATTGCTAGTTTTCATGCTATTTAATACCAAAGTCAGTATTTCATCAAAATACGATTTTGTATGTTTTAACCGAAAATTTGTAAATATTTCAAAAATCCCTCGATGAATATTTTTCAAACTTTGCTAATGCATTAGCAATGTACAGGCCTATCCATTAAATTCATAATTAAAAATTACGGTATTACTAGTTTTCATGGTATTTAATACCAAAGTCAGTATTTCATAAATATACAATTTTGTACGTTTTAACCGCAAATTTGTAAATATTTCGAAAAACCCTCGATGGATATTTTTCAAACTTTCCTAATGCGTTAACAATGTAAAGGTCTATCTATTAAAGTCATAAGCAAAAAATACGGTATAGCTCCCTAGTATGTGTCTGGTCATTTATTTCTGGTCATTTGCTTAGTAGCAGCGCAAATACTACGCTACCATCATCTATTGTTTTAAAAATCATATAAGTAATAAAACACAAGTAAGCACATTGATATCATAAATATATTGTTAGAAGATATATTATACAGAGTGGTATAAAATAGTACAGTAACCTGTAGTTACAAATTCTAAACTGTTAAGGATGAGATCACATCAGGTAAACTTTTTTTATGGCGTGAATTATAAAATACTATTTTTTTTTAAATTTTTGTATATTATATTAGAAAATAAATATTGTATATTACTAAAACTTATTTTGTAAGAATTGATGACCATAATATGTAGCTCAAAAATGCATCATCTTTCAAAATGATTTTCAGAGCAATCTATTAACATGTAAAAAAATATATACCTATAGCTCTGAATCGTATTTTATACTATTTGATGATAATAATTCATAATTCATAAATCATCTAAGTTTCAGACCTAATTTCATCAATTAAACTTGTATATCATTCTATTGCATAGTTTTTGCTAAATCTCAGAATTCGCGCCTTAATAAAAGTATAGACGTAATCCCACCCTTAATCTAACAAATGTATATGTATGGCTTTAAAAGCTGAGTTATTTTTGCGTGCACCATTGCGATCCTACAACTAATTTTAAAAACGAAATCAAATAAGATAAGCGAACGATAACTAAAAACGGGTACATATATAAATAGAATCACATTTTACAGTCTGATAGACTTAAAGCGAATGCAGCGAATCTAATCTAGATCTCTTAGATTAATTGTCGAAATATTCTCATTTTCTAAGAGCTCGAGCGGCTCTTCCGGGAGTAATCCAGCTCCCAAAATCATATCTGATGGCACTCCTAATGATTGAATAGCCTGTTCCAGTAGGACATCTGCTGATGGCTGTTCTGGAGGCTGTGTGTATGGCTCAGCTCTGGCACAAGCCTTTGATTTGCCTGGGTGCATCTTTTTCATGTGGGCACACAGGGAGGATTTTCCTTTGAATGGAGCTTTACAAACTGAAACACATATGTAATCAATATTAACATCAGCATACACAAATATTTAACAAACAATCAAACAAATATTTAAGGATAACAAATTGGCTTATAATTTATATAGCAATGTCTCATGGTGATTACCCTAATGAATCATTATTCATTAATTAGAGTAATCATCATATTGTCTTAATTAAACTATATGCTATTGCCAGTTTAATTTTATTATCTTAATATTGTTATATATTGCAATATATTTTATTAATTTGACCAATGGCCCTTAAAATAAATTCATAAGACAGCCCTGAAAAACAATATAAATAAATACCTCTACATTTGAAGGATCGTTTTCCTACATGCGTAAGAGTATGCTCCCTCAAATGTTCCGTGCGTGCAAATGATTTGGAACACCCCCCCATAGTGCAGTGGAATTTACGTTCCTTCGTGTGTGTGCTTTGGTGTCTCTTTAGTTTGCTGGCTGTGGGAAAGTTCCATTTGCAGTGTTCGCATGGGTACGGACGTAGACCTGTGTGTGTCCGTTGGTGCTCCTTCAATCGACATGGTTGCTCAAAGAGTTTGCCACAGTCAGCACAGCGAATCTCAGATAATTTATGGCTGTGGCTTCTTGAGTGTGATGACAGGCCTGTCATTAAGAAGAATGATCGGTTGCAATTTTCAATAGGGCATTGAAATGGAGCATCAGCCTTGTCATGTGTTTTCATATGCTTGTCTCGGGCTCGAGATGTCTGGAAACTCTGTGTGCAGTTTTTCACTGTGCATGGGAGGTTTGCTGGGCGGGAATGAGATTTGAAATGTATATTTAAGTTGTAGATGTTCTTAAATTTTCTACCACAGTCCTCGAAACTGCATATGAATTTTTTGTTGAGCTCATGGCATACTTCATGTCGTCTTAGCTTGAAGGATGTGTAGAATGCCCATGTACAGCCAGGTTTGCTGCATTTGTATGGTTTGTACTCTAATTCGTAGTAGACATGCATTCTAGCTGCACTTAGTTTTGTTTGTATTATGTTGCATTGAGGTAATGGACATAAAAATACTTTTAAGCCAGTTCTTAGATGCAAACAGGGCACATATGCATCTAGTTGGTTGTCGAGTACAATTTTTTCCACAGATGTTACTTGCACTTTGTCTCGAGGTATAGCTATATTGTTTGCACATTGTGTTAATAAAATGTGTGCTGCAGGAAATATAACTCTATCATGATTATCTGTAAAGTTTAGCTTGATACTTCTCTTGGTAGATTCATAATCTACATATAACCCATTGGTTAAGTTATCCAAGTACAGTAATTTGCAAAATAGTGAACTGAAATTGAATTCTCCATCACTCGCCACATTTTCATTTTCTCTTGGTGAATCATATAAAGAATTTGTTGTATGAAAATTACTTCTCAACAGAACTATTTCTGAGTCATTCAGTGGATCAAATGTTTCATCATTTGGGTCTATTTGATTCAGCATAGGATCTAGCATATTTTCACCTAACTCATCATCATCATCCTCTGTTATTATAAACTGTACCCCTCTAGAATCTAACCATGCATCGAATGTACCTGTCTGTGCAAGCAATTCTGTAGTGATAAACTCGCAGTTCTCGTCCTCCGAGATATTCAGACTCAACCCTAGTTGGTCTGACATTTTTAGCACTTTACCCTATTGAAACATAAATATCTTAACCTTGCACAACACTGACAGCACTAGTGACAATCACAGATTCTATTAGTCAACTTAGTTAACCTTGTTAACTATATTTATCGCTATCTACATAACCTAACTTGACCCTACAGTTTTCTTCATATATGTCTCACCACTAGATGGTGCTATTGAAATTAAAGTATGTTTGGTTGCTTGTTTTCAACCAAAAAAAACAATGTAGTCGTCCTTGCAAATCAAACCAATGAACTTCTATAAATAAAGATGATCAATTATGCTGTCTAGTTGGAATATTTGTTGAGATTCCCCGGTTAAACATAACTATGATGTTATTTTATTAGTTGCTTTGACCTCAATGTTGGAGCTGTGTTGTCGCTATTTTAGTGTTGTATTGTAGTGTTTTTGTGAAATGGGGCTGAAAGAGTGTCAGATTACCTTTGATAACCAGTATGGTACCTACTATGCTGGACAAACTGTGAATGGAACAGTGAATTTCACTTTTGATTCACCCAAAAAAGTTAGAGGTGGGTGTTGTAACACCCAACATATTGATTGCTAATTATTGATTTTGTGCAGGTATTTACATTTGCTTCAAGGGCGAATCACACACTGGCTGGTTTATTGATGAAACTCGCACAAACAGTGATAATCAAACTGAGAATGAAAGAGTTGAGTTGTCTGGCAATGAGGAGTATTTTAAAATACAGTATTATTTGGTTGGGAGCCCCAGTGGGGGTGAAACTGATTTACCTGCAGGGCAACAGGTGTTTCCATTTACTTGTGTACTGCCCCCAACACTACCTTCATCTTTTGAAGGGGAGTTTGGGCATGTGAGGTATACAGTGAAGGTGGTTTTGGATCGGCCTTGGAAGTTTGATCAGGAAACCAAAGTCGCTTTCACAGTGCTCTCACCTGTTGATTTAAACTTCAATCAAAGTCTGAGAGTATGTATTTAATTTAACTATTTAATTTAATTAATGATCTTTAATATTTGTTACTAAAATTTTGGTAAAATCAACTTGAACCCCAGTGGGACTAAAATTGATTTGCTCATCATGGGGCAGAGGGTTTCTATTTAATTGTGTACCTCCCCCAATGGTCATCCTTTGAAGCCATGTTTGGGTTTGTATGGTACACAATCAAGGTGGTTTTGGATTTGACCTTAGAGGTTTGGTCAGAAAATCACTGGCAGGTATGGGTTTGTGCAGTTCCCAGTGAAGCCAGATTTTGATCACCCTTGGAATTTTGATCAGGAAATCAAAATTGCTTTTATTGTATCAATCAAAGTCTGTAAATTTTTTTTGATATTAAATAAGTCTTAGTGTGCCCCTCTGAATGTTCAGGGTCTGCAGAGTTGAAAGTATTCTTTACATTGATGATTATGAGTGTACATAGCTTCCTCATTCACCATATGCTTTTGTAGGGGTCTCAGACTTAACAAGTCTGAATGTATGAATTCAATTAGTTTACATGTCCATGTCTTTAATGATCTCAAATCCCAAATATTGAATTTACACAAATGATATTTACTAAAACTTCAGTAAAAACATATCAAATTGTTTGATACCTTAAAACTACAATAGTTTCAAACTTGAAAAATATATTTTGTAGGAGCCACAGCGAATTGAAATGGAGAAGTACTTCTGCTGTTGCTGGTGCAAATCGGGCCCATTAACATGTGTAATTTCAGTCCCTTGCCGGGGCTATGTTCCCGGGCAAACGATCCCTCTAGTTGCAGAGGTTGATAATATTTCCAATGTTCAAGTAGATAGTGTTTCATTTGCGTTCCAAAAAGTTGTGACGTACAACTCGCAAACGCCAAGGAGGGAGAATAAAAAGGATGTGATTGTGCTGGAGTCGATTCAGGTGGGGCCGGTGCCTGCTCACGAGTCGAAAACGTGGAACCAACCGTTAGTGATTCCATCACTCCCACCTTCAAATCTCACCAATTGCTCATTGATTGATCTTGATTATGAGCTGCATGTAAGTTTGGTGGGGTATTGAAGGTTTGATTAGAAACTTGAGGTGTGATTTTAGATTGAGGCTAAAGTATCTGGTTTGCATTCGAATCTGACATCTAAAATTCCACTTACTATAGGAACAATCCCTCTAACAGGGCTGGCCGGTGCTCCAAGTGCACCTCCACAAATGAATGCAGCAGGGGATGTGGGTTGGGTAAATAATGAAGGTGGAATTTATCCAAATGGTAAATGTTTATTTGGTATAAAATCTACAAAAGATTTCACCCTGTCTTTGTTTTTAGTTGCAACTTTAACAGAAAGCCAGTTTGGCACTATGAATATTCGGGATGGCACTGATAATCAGTATACACAAATAAATAACACTAATTACAAGCCTATGTATCCAGTTTACAACTTCAATCAGGCTTAAAATGAACAATAAAAAGAATTAGCTTTAACGCACAATTTTTGGAATTTTTTTGGTGCTTCACATGAATATATTTTATTATATGTATTAAATACAGTGCAATATATTAGTCTTTTGCAAGCTTTACAGCTCGTCTCTCTCTTCTATTTTTAGTAGTTCTATGTGGAAGACTAGTGTGGCTTCAGGTGGTATTAGTGGAGGTGCTCCTTTCTTTCCATATCCTAAATGTGGTGGCACAACCAGTTTTCGGACTTCCCCCATGCACATACTATTGTAACAATAATAGAAACATTAGCATATATGTGAAACTGCAGTATATATGACATATGGCTCCCAGTTTTTTTATATTTATATTGCTACAAACTACATTTGAGGGAAAAGGTAAACCTGCTGCAATTTATGGTATAATTTTAAACCTTGAATCATTTATGGAATATTTTTATATGTAGAATATGAAGGAATTTATTAACACTGGAGGGAGAATCTGCCATCTTAAATTCCACTTACTATAGAAACAATCCTGCTAACAGGGTTGGCAGGTGCTCCCAGTCCACCTCAACAAATTGATGCAGCAGTGCATGTAGGTTTGGGTAAATACATCATTTATGGACCATTTTTATACGTAGAATATAAAGGAATTTATTAACCTTTATAGCGCATTTGCACTGGAGGGAGAATCTGACATCTAAAATTCTACTTACTATAGTACTATCAAGGTTGGCAGGTACTCCAAGTGCACCTCCATAAATTAATACAGCAGAGGATGTGGGTTAGGTAAATACATAATGTATGGACCATTTTTATAAGTAGAATGTATCAACCTTTATAGAGCATTTGCACTTGAGGGCAAGGCTAGAAGCTCCATGGAGTTTAATCACCTGATGTTTATTGTAACTTTACAGAAAACCTCTGAAAATTATGTAAGGTGATTTGTGATCATTTGCCACAATAGGTTTGAACTAATGCTTCTCCCTAAATTCTCAGTATAATTTATTCTTTATTCTCTAACTATTTATATATTATATTTATATTAATTAATTCTCCAACTCCACAATTCTCAGTACAAAATCAATTTTCACAGTTTTCAGAGGTTTTCTATAAAGTTAATATATGGCATAATGTTACCCTTGAACATAGTGTGAATTTTTCCTCATATAATTGAAGACTGCTAATGAATGTATGAATTAATCTGTATTCAAATGTTGACTACCAGTATGCTGTACACCTGCTAAAGGTATGCCCAACTTGAGGTATTGGGCATTGAAGCTATACAATATTTGAATGCATCATTATATGTGTGGTATGTCTTGAGGCGGAGTTGGGTATTAGAGGGTTAATATAATAAAGTAGAGGATAAAAAATATACTAATTTAGGAGAGGAGCCCAATGCTAGAACTAGAATAGTTGGTGATACATACCCAAGTAACCCTTGATCCCATCCTTTAATAACTTGGCCCATCCCTAAGCTGAACATGAAGGGCTGGCTTCTCGAGTAACTGCTATCAAATTCTTCCTCAGTTTCAAGCATTCCCTATGATGTTAAGTTCATTAATATTCACACAATAGGAATTATAGTACCAAATAATATATACACATTCTTTGATAGTACCTTGTAGTGCACATGAAGAAAATCTCCCCGCTTAGTTTTCACATTGCAATGCATCCTCTTCTTGATGCCAATCTGCAGTTTCTTCTCCTTAATGGCAGTGGTTTCCCAAATGATGACAATCAAAGTAATTAGTACTATACTTATCTTTAATAAATGCATTTTTGAAAGAAGTGTTTAGTGTGGTTATGTTCAAAAAAGCCCACCGATGACAGACCGGCTGATATACAGCATATATGTGTACGAACTCGACCAACCTTGGTTGTATAACTATAAGGACACTTGCCATCTCCTGATTAAAGGATGAAACCTAAATATTTGATTTGTAAAGTTATATTCTCTTTCATAAAACTGTAAACATAGTTACGAACTCAAGTGGTGCAAAAATCTTTCTATAGTTTGAAACTACGCCGCATCAACTAAAAAAACCTTTAATTAGGCATAAGAACAACCTGGTATTGCTCCAGAACGATAAACAAAAGCGACTATTGAGTCCGGAGGGACTATATTGCTGTGGTGTATAATAATGCACAGCAATATATTCCCTTCTGACTCAATAGCCAACTTTGTTTATCGTTCGGGAGCTGTGCCAGGCTGTTCAAAGCATGCTAAGACCAGCCCAGAACAGCTCTCGAACGATAAACGAAAAGGCCTAATATATTACAATAGTTGCTCTCTAGAATGACTAAAACCTCTGTTTGCTATAACTCCTCATATCGAACACAAAAATCCTTCTCTCCCCTGTTCACTGCTGGACATACTTGGGACTCCCACACCAACCTTTTGGCAGATTTACACGCTTTTCCCATCCTCTATTAACCGTTCATTCACCTTTCTGCAATCCATCACCCACTCGGCTTTCATTCCCTCACATTTGTTGCTTAGGTGCCACCACTTGTCGCTCCCATTACCACACGGGGCACATGCGGTATTAACTTCCTCATCCACACTATCCTTCTTCTCTCATCCGAACCGTATCTCGCTCTTGCCATGCACACTTTGTCCTACCTCCTCCACCCTACCCTGCTTATGTAACTCGGGGGTTTCCCCCTCATTTGCCACCACTTGTCGCTCCCATTACCACACAGCACACATGCGGTATTAACTTCCTCATCTACACTATCCTTCCTCTCTCGTCCGAACCGTATCCGTACTATTGCCATACACATTTTGTCCTACCTGCTCCACCCTACCCTGGTTATGTAGCTCGGGGGTTTCCCCCTCATTTGCCATTCCAGATAACCAGCGTTGTATGAGCTCTGTTATTCTCACTTGCCTCTCTTGCCGCTCAACATCACTCATTCTGTACCTGACTTCAGTTCTTCCACCCACACCTCAGACATACCCACTATTTCTCACATCATCCGCTCTCTGTCCTACTCGTACATCTCATCCACACCTATTCCTCCAATTCCTTTAACCTTTTCAGTAACTTTACTACTACCCCCCGGGCGACTAAACCACATGCTCATCTGATAGCACCGACCAGGCGTTGATCTTTCGTGCTTTAGTAGACTCTACAGAAACCAACCTTGCTCTCGTTCGATTATATACCATGCTCGCAATCCTCATATTTCCACAACATACAAATATACAATATATACAATATTGGCTTCACACATGCATCCCAGATCTTACCCGCTATTACTTTTGTTTGTCATATGAGGAGGAAATCTTCAAAAGCCACCCACGCCTCACTAGCACATCCTGGTGTTAGAGGCGCGGGTAGTGTCAGATTCATCCCGGTTTTGTCCGGGACGCCTACCGACTAAAGCCTAATCTACGGTATGTCATTAGGGGCTTGTCCGCCTTGGAGGCACTCTAAACGCCCTAGCATCGTCTCAAGTCAGTTTGTCATTCTTGTCTATTGTATCTCCCGTAGTCTGACTTCTGCATCCACAGCTGTGTATGTTATGTGCCGCAGGATCCGTTGTGTATTCGCTCATCGTTCTTGTTTTCCTCCTGTGCGTCGTTCGGTGTTTCGTCTTGTATCTTCCTTCTGCCGTCTTTCTACTGTCTATATTGCTGGGCGTCTGGGTATCTATTTAGGTGTCTAGGTAGTCTTTGTACTTCACCTTCATCACTGTGTGTGAACATATTCTGAAGGCGTCTCAGCCGGTCTGGCTTTCTAGCATCAGTCTAGTCTAGTCTTCCTCCCTCGAACCCCTTTCAGAGATAGAAAGGCGACTAGGAAGAAATTAAAGGATTAAACATTAATCATATTTTTAAATTACACATATTCGCTTTGTCAGAGATAAAAGGGCGAATAAGAAGAATCCTTTAATTTCTTCCTATTCCTAAAAGAAATCTAAGGTTTAAAGATTACAAATATATTCCTTCTGCCGTCTTTATACTGTCTATATTGCTGGGCGTCTGGGTATCTATTTAGGTGTCTAGGTAGTCTTTGTACTTCCACTTCATCACTGTATGTGAAAATATTCTGAAGGCGTCTCAGCCGGTCTGGCTTTCTAGCATCAGTCTAGTCTAGTCTTCCTCCCTCGAACCCCTTATGTTGGGAAGAAGCCTGGCTAGGGCTGCTTCCGTCCTGGCGGCTTTGCTTAATTGTAAACCTTTGATTCCTTCCGAATTGCCTTATTTTCTCTGAAAAGGCGAATAAGTAGAATTTAGAAATATTATTTCTTTAATCCTTTAATGAGATAAAAAGGAGACTAGGAAGAAATTATAGGTTTCTGGATAGCTAGACACTTAGGCTTCAAAATGGGCCCATTGCGAAACCTCCCTTTAAGGCTAGTCACTCGTCCCACCTATTCTGCGTTCAAGCTGCAGAATCCTGGCAGGTGAGGAGTTGCCAAAGCTGGCCATACTAGGCCAGCACTCCCCTAGTACTAGAGCTGGGCAGAGGCATATTACAAGCAATGAAGAACAGAGAAACAGCAGAGCATGTAATATGCCTCTGCCTAGATCTAGTAAACACTAGGCAGCGAGTACTAGGGGAGTGTTGGCCTAGTATGGCCAGCATTGGCAACTCCTCACCTGCCAGGGTTCTGCAGATTGCACACAGAATTCACTGGTGGGACGAGTGACTAGTCTTAAAGGGAGGTTTCACAATGGGCCCATTTTGAGGCCTAAGTGTCTAGTTAACTATCCAGAAACCTATAATTTCTTCCTAGTCTCCCTTTCATCTTTGAAAACATGAATAGGAAGAAATTAAAGATTTAAAGATTTTCAATATTTGTAAATTATAAACTTTTAATTTCTTCCTATTCATGTTTTCAGAGATAGAAAGGGGACTAGGAAGAAATTAAAGGATTAAACATTAAACATATTTTTAAATTACACATATTCGCTTTGTCAGAGATAAAAGGGCGAATAAGAAGAATCCTTTAATTTCTTCCTATTCCTAAAAAGAAATCTAAGGTTTAAAGATTACAAATATATTATTGAGAAATAATCGATGGGTCGTCACCGTTAAATTTTTTCCAAAATTAATATTAACAGTGTTACAAAATAGTGGGATTTATTCTACAAAAAAAAAATAATATACACTTACACTCAAAACGCATACAAAATAAAATCGTAACAAAAGAAAAACACTACGCCTTAAAATAAATAAATCATAAATAAAAAATGAAAGGACTGACTGAAGAGAAACAAACCACAATCCACCCGCCTTGTCCATTATAAAGCTTTTCACCGTTCCGCACTGTCCATGTCCGAACCCTTTTGTTAATTCAAATGCGCACCAGGCCGTGTTAATTGACTTAGATTCGCCGCCCTATCCTAGTAAAACCATCCGCAATTAACCTAGTGTCTGCCCGATCAGTCTTTAGGGCTTTTGGGCGCCGGCGCCGCTTGCGCGTCCTTCTTGTACGACGAGAAGAAGGTGAGCGCCTTCATCAGCTGGTAGCTTTTCGAAATCGGAATGTTCGAGTCGTAGAGCTTCTTCGAGTTCTTGCAGTCCACGTAGAACCACCAGTTGCACTTGAGGATGGTCTGGTCGAAGAGGGTGGACTCCGGGCAGAGGAAGCTCTTCATGATTAGGCCCTCGTCCGTTAACGCACACACGTGGAATACCTAGAGAATTATTCGTTAATATTATTAGTTCATTCTCATTAATCGAGATGCAAAGGGTTTGGAGGAATAAAAAGGAAGATTCGGATGAAAATATGTCACAAGAAACATACAATCAGAAATAGTGAAAATGTAATTCTCCTGTTGATCAGCACTTACATAAGTATATGCAAAATTATTATTACTTATAGTGAACTATAAGTAATAATAATATGTAATAATCTTTATTATACGGGCCTGACCCTTGAAAAATACAATAATAATACAACATACATACATAGATACTTTGCATAACTAAAATAAGATTAAATGCAACCAAAAATAAATCTTGTTTCACATTCAATTTAGGTTTAATACGATAATATTCTTTTTAGAAAGTGGTAATCATCTGAGATGTTTGAATCACTTAAAGCGATACCTGCTATCTGGATTAACCTCGATAATGGATTATTATATCCAAAATCCGTTTTATTAAAGGGCTCCCTAAAAATAGTACGGCTACGTGTCCTCATGCCTTCCTCTTGGACCCAGAAATTAATGACACTGAGAAGAAGTAAGTACATTTTACAAATGTCTATGATATTACATCATGTTTATCTTTTAGTTGTTTCAGTACTATTTCCTTTTCTGTATTTTTTATTTATTGTTCTGTGGAATAATATTTGATTTCCTCTAGTTTCTGTCCAAATTCTAGCTTTCGATTTCATTATTATTTCTTTTGTCGTTTTTCTTTGTATTTTATAATTCTCGTAATCTTCTTTTGGCCGCTGCATCTACAATATTTCCTCAATGTTTTGATGTCTGCCTTTATTTCCTCGTTCCACCAATGTCTGTGCTACTGTCCACACCACTATATGTATTTATTTGTTAGTTCATTCTGTTCAATTTCCTTGTCGTTTTGTTCCAAATAATAATCGTATCTTCTTCCTAAAAACATGAATAGTCGTCGAAAGTATTTATATTTAAATTCGATGTTTTTACGTCGCCCAATACGTGAGTCATTTTTTTGCTCACCGCTGGCTCATCTTATCGCCGGTCCAGTCACCCTGGCCGGCTCAGTCTGTGCGCGTAGTTTGTGATGTGTGCGTGATTTGTGATGCGTGCGTGATTTTAGTGAGTTTCAATTGCTGCTGGATGATTATCGGAGCACTGCCGGAACAAAAAGGTATTTAATAATGATATTACGCAACGCCCTGATAGCGATTTTGTCGAATTACGCTAGAAATCGGCTCCGGCAGACACAATAGTCGCCACTTTTACTTTGTTTGAGTGATTGGCCAGGTTATGCAAATGACAAACGATCTAACAAGGAACACTATTGCGCTTTTCAGTTGATATAGTAATGCAAATAGGATGGATTTGTAATCTTTTCTTTGCATGTAAATGTTGCAATGGATGTTCTATGTCAACAATTTTTTGTGTGTACAGTACAAAGGTTTTTATTTACCTATTAACACTCAATCTTTTTTGTTCCATACAAATCAAAACAATACTTAAAACATAACTGGTGACATGGAGTCTCATGCAATACTAAGTGTCTATAAAACAGGTGGTTAATAAACGACTGCTCATTAGTGCTGTGACATGTATTCTTGAATAAAATATGCAATTTTAGTGGCAAGTCAATGTATTTTTTTCTTATCTACTATGCAATCTATTTACTCAAATTAATACACTTTTCACTTCACGTTCACTATTAAATAAACGTGTATCTAACGTTAAATTAATTAAGATGTATTTTTTGTTTGTTGAACCGGTGATCATATTAAGTGTAATCTTTTTTTTTTAATATTATGTTGTTGTAGATTGCACTGACCGCTCATTTGTAACTTATGCAAGATTATTTATAGCAATACATGTGTAATACATTGTAATTAGCTACTATTTCATTAAGTTCGGGATTTTACGCGTTTAATCACATGCGTCACGAAACACTTTTAATTCGATTTGTCTTCATTATGTTATATTGTATTATAGTGATTTGGGTTATATTTGGGTAATAAAACTTACATCACTCAAAGCTTCAAATTATGATGATGTATGCAATTAGTTATTAAATATTTTCAATGAAGGAGATGAACATGCCACAACCATTTAATTTCTATTAAATATTTTATTTAATCAGTGAGTGATTTATGAACAATATGCCTTCTTCTTATATGTATATGATGTACTATAGTGATTTGGGTTATATTTGGGTAATAAAAATTACACCACTCAATGCTTAAAATTTTGATTGCATCCATCAATTAGTTATTAAATATTTTCAATGAAGGAGATGAACATGCCACAACCATTCAATATCTATTAAATATCAGTGGGTGATTTATGATCAATATGCCTTCTTCTTATATGTATATGACACATATAAGAAGAAGGCATATTGTTTATAAAATCTACCCGACGTTGATGATCACTGCAGGAAATGCTTTTTGCCTCTTCAGTCTCGATGGTTTTTAACTAGGTAGTAAGTTTTCTTCCTATACCTCTTTTTCCCTCGTATCTTACCCATTTCGTTATAGAATTCGGTATATATTTCCTCTTAAACTATGCGATCTTCTTTCGCTTCATCATAGTAGTGCTCGATATACTTTTGCTCTTCTCAGCACCTTTTCGTTTGATATGTACGTTACTAAGTTGGATCTTGAACATAACATTGATTAATTTCAGGATGCCAGTGGGAATTTCTTCTGGGCTGAACGCCATCGCTATTTTATTTCTTTCTTGGTCTCCATCCTCTTGTACCTGTTTTGGGTATCAAGGTTGCTTTCGATTAGCTTGTCTATCCATTATTTCCTGTCTTCTGCATCTTACTTTGGTTGTCTCCAAATGCTGCCTTTAAGTTAAATAGTTGTTGTCTTCCTTTTGATCTCTTTCCTATATCTATTGCTTCCCATGCTTGCTTTACTTGTCTACCATTGCTCATTTTGTTCATATACCCGAACCACCTATCTTCTATATTATTTTGTATTTTTGTTACTCCTATCCCTTTCTCTTATGTCGGTATTTCTGACTGTCTCTCTTTTTGATTCCTTCCACTCTTTTTAAATACTTCAAACTCCACATCTTATATTCTCGATGTTTGTCGCTCGTTCATCACCCATCTGTATATGAGCATTCAAGACTATATAGACAGTTTGGCTTTTTCCTCCTAGGGGGTTAGCTGTATTAATTTTTAAAGTTTTGAAATGAATTATGATTTACAATTATCTTTATAATAATATATTATCTTTATGAATAAGTTTTGTATATAAAAAAAAATCTAAATTGACTCGAGCCATCAACCAATTAAAAGATCTGTTTCGCAACCATGTACCACGGCCATTTAGCCGTAAATCGGCGTATCAATTTCATAATTAATAACAAATGAGTGCCGCGCTGGTTTTCTTTTACGTGCATGACTTTGAGCGCGGCGTTTCACCTTGAAAGAACCCGCTGACACCACGTGGCATGTACCAAATGTGCAGCAATTATTGATAGCAATTAGACGGGTTGGTAGAAAAAAATATATATAATAGTCTGATTGGTATTAAATTTGGGCGATTAGTCCTATAAATAATCTTTATGTTTCTCAGTCGATATTGTGTAATTTGTGGCTGATGTCCTTAGGATAGTTAATTTAAATGGACCTTGTTGAAATTAATTGGCTGTTGGAGATCTTTTGCTAGATTTCAAGAAAAAAAAACATGCTTACTAATTAGGCTAATTGTAACTAGGGAGGAGTTTGTGTACACGCGTACAAGAAAGTACATATATAATTGCAAGAAAATTAATATGCTAATTAGATTGGGAAAATATTGTATTTTTGAAAATTTAGCTTTATATTTTCTTTCTTAATAATTTCCTTTATGTCTGTATGTTAGATACATTCAGTCCTTTTATATCAGGGGTGGCCAACTTTTGTGTACATAAGATCTACTTTTTATCTTAAAACTGTGTCGCGATCGACTTGGTGTCATTAGTGCCTTATTTATGAAGTATGTAGTCTAATTGGGTTCGAAGTCCAGACATGGCGCACGATGGACCGATCGATCGCGATCGACTTGTTGGCCACCCTTGTTTTATATGGTGTAGAGGATAAAAGTCAATGTACAGGTATCATAAATGAAAGAAATCAAATTTTGAGGTGGCAACTCCACAGAGCCCGGTTATAGTTTCATGTTTAACCCTGTTTCAACTCTGTAGCGTCTCTACTTCAAATGCTAGAGAGATGGTTTATATATCAAAATTTATTGTATTTCTAGCCCTACATATTGAGACTAGGCGTGTTTCTGTAGCTATTACTGTTTTCGAGCTATAGCGACGAGAAAATTTCATGTTTGCCCCCAGTTTCAACGCTGTAGGGTCTCTATATCAAAGGCTAGAGAGATGGTTTATATGTCAAAATGTAGAGTATTTGTAGCCCTATAGATTAACGATAGACCATTTTCTCTAGCTCTAACCGTCTTCGCGTTGCAGCTGTGAGAAAATGTTAATATGATGAAATTTCAAGTTTTCCCTAGTTTACACTCTGTAGCGTCTCTATTTCAAATACTAGAGAGATGGTTTATATGTCAAAATGTAGAGTATTTATAGCCCTATAGATTGACAATAGACGATATTCTCTAGCTCTAACCGTCTTCGCGTTGTAGCGGTGAGAAAATGTGAATATAATGAAATTTCATGTTTTCCCAAGTTTAAACTCTGTAGCGTCTCTATTTCAAATACTAGAGAGATGGTTTATATGTCAAAATGTAGAATATTTGTAGCCCTACATATTGACAATAGATGTTTTTTTCTAGCTCTAACCGTCTTCGCGTTGTAGCGGTGAGAAAATGTGAATATGGTGAAATTTCATGTTTTCCACAGTTTAAACTCTGTAGCGTCTCTATTTCAAATGCTAGAGAGCTGGTTTATATGTCAAAATGTAGAGTATTTGTAGCCCTATAGATTAACGATAGACCATTTTCTCTAGCTCTAACCGTCTTCGCGTTGCAGCTTTGAGAAAATGTTAATATAATGAAATTTCAAGTTTTCCCTAGTTTACACTCTGTAGCGTCTCTATTTCCAATACTAGAGACATGGTTTATATGTCAAAATGTAGAGTATTTGTAGCCCTATAGATTGACAATAGACGATATTCTCTAGCTCTAACCGTTTTCGCGTTGTAGCGGTGAGAAAATGTTAATATGATGAAATTTCATGTTTTCCCAAGTTTAAACTCTGTAGCGTCTCTATTTTCAATTTCAATATGCTAGAGAGATGGTTTATATGTCAAAATGTAGAGTATTTGTAGCCCTACAGATTGACCATAGACACTTTTCTCTAGCTCTGACCGTTTTTGCGTTGTAGCGGTGAGAAAATGTGAATATAATGAAATTTCTTGTTTTCCCAAGTTTAAACTCTGTAGCGTCTCTATTTCAAATGCTAAAGAGATGGTTTATATGTCAAAATGTAGAATATTTGTAGCCCTACATATTGACAATAGATGTTTTTTTTAGCTCTAACCGTCTTCGCGTTGTAGCGGTGAGAAAATGTGAATATGGTGAAATTTCATGTTTTCCACAGTTTAAACTCTGTAGCGTCTCTATTTCAAATGCTAGAGAGCTGGTTTATATGTCAAAATGTAGAATATTTGTAGCCCTACAGATTGATAATAGACGCTTTTCTCTAGCTCTAACCGTCTTCGCGTTGTAGCGGTGAGAAAATGTGAATATGATGAAATTTTATAATTTTTTAACTCAGTGGCGCCTCTATTTCAAGTGCTAGAGCTATGATTTATATGTCAAAATGTAGAGTATTTGTAGCCCTATAGACTGACGATAGGCGCTTTTGGTTAACTCTTACCGTCTTCGCGTTGTAGCGGTGAGGAAATGTGAATATGATGAAATTTCATGTTTTTACCCAGTTTTAACTATGTAGCGTCTCTATTCCAAATGCCAAAGAGATGGTTTATATGTGAAAATGTAGAGTATTTCTAGCCCTACAGATTGAGACTAGAGGTTTTTCTGTAACTATTACTGTTTTCGCGGTGTAGCGACGAGAAATTTTCATGTTTTTCCCCAGTTTCAACTCTGTAGCGTCTCTATTTCAAATGCTAGAGAGATGGTTTATATGTCAAAATATACTATATTTCTATCCCTATAGATTGATTTTTCTGTAGCTGTTACCGTTTTCGCGCTATAGCGGTGAAAATGTGTAAATATGATGAAACTTAAACCCCGTGGTACAGTAACTTTTAGTTAGTAGCCATTTTTAAGGTCCCACTTTTTTTTCATCAAACTTTCCTTCAAATCTCAGTATCAAGCCGCAATAATTATCTCAAATGATTTGAGAATTAGCTCACCTATTACAGCCAGCCTATAAAATAAATTAGAATTGGTTTCAATAAATTATGCCGGCCGTTCCGAGAGATTGTCGTGTCGCGCTACAGCGAAACAAAGATAAACGGCGCAACCTTGATTTGGCCGCATTTCCATTTACCATCCAATTAATTCCGATAATAATAAACACGGTGATGATGAGAACGCCGTGTTACCAATACACTTGATAGCGAGGGGGTGTGCTGGGCACGTGACAGGATGCGGGCTCCACTTTTGACAAAACGTGCGGCTTTAATTGCACAACCGTTTCAGGTTTTTGCATCGACAATCAAGCCATGTTGCAAACAAAAGGCAGGGTAATAAAATGCCCGTGGAAATATCATCAAATCGCGAGCGGTGGTGACATATTTTGTATTATTATTATTATTATTATTATTATGAAATGTGATGAAATTAAGAAAGTACTGTGCTAGTAAAATTAAATATTTGTAGGGTAATTACTTTGTTGCGGTGTAGTTTATGAATGTATACAGGAAGTTGAAACTTACCATATTCAAATTCATTCAAATCAACTTTTGATTAGACAAATTCATTTCATATATCGTAATTCTTACTTCGTTTATATATCGATATACATATGTACGAAATTATTCTGCATTAAACACCTAAATTACTCTCCACATGAGATGTAAGGATTTTCAACCACATTTTGTAATTTCAATATTAAAACGTAATTCCCATTTAGGCGTTCTTTTAAATTGCCCTTCAAAATGCGAGATACCTGGAAGTAAGTTTTGAATGATATGTACGAAATTATAAAGGACTATTTTTTCGGAAACGCGTTCTGCATTTTTGTTCTTGTTGAAGAACCAAAGTTGGAGGGTAATTTTGGTTCTTCAACAATATATCCGGATTTATTTATGAATTTTGAAGACCCAAAGTTATCCTCCACATTTTCGCACTGAGATGTGAGAATTGTCATCCACTTTTTGTTTGTTCATTATTAGAACTTGATTCCAATTTACCCGTATTTCTAAATTGCTTCAAAGTTCTAGATACCTAGAATTAAGTTTTTACTAATGAACATACAAAATGTGGTTGAAAATTCTCACATCTCGAAATGTGCGAAAATGTGGAGGATAACTATGGGTCTTCAACTGGAAAAATTCAGAATGCGTTCGAACGCGAAAAAACAGCGCTTTATAATATCGTACATATAACTTCATAGAAAAACTGTGAAAAGGTGTTTCGCGAAAATTCGGCCCGATGTGGATTGAACTTGCGCATCCCAATGCTCAGTACGAGTGGTGCCTATAATAAATAGGCCACTGAGCTGGGCGCATTTTTTCTGAATTAACAATTATTTTTAAGTATATAGAAGCTAGTTATTTATTCTACAAATATAATTCCTTTGCAACGCCTTATAATGAATCCTCGCATAAATTAAAATAAATCACCATCAATGTATTCAAATTGAATCATCATCCCGCTGTCATTGTTATTAAATAATAAAAACAACAACACTTCCGCCTTCATGGTTGCACGATATACACTCATCTGCTTATTACTTATTAATTACCTGCATTCACTGCAATCACGGATTCGTGTTGTTTCATTCGTGTGGGAATGTAGCTGTGTGCGAGTTAGAATATTTATGCAAATCAAATTTCAAATTTTCACCTCCGCCAATGCTACTCAGAAGTAGAATGGTGTTTAATTCATCAATTAAAATTTTATTTTAGTTGGCTTGATCGTGACCTGGTTATTCTAACTATTAAAAATAAATTGATTGTGTGGGACTCACCATGCATCCGAGATCCTCGTCGGCGTACAGGCCGGGGAAGTGTTTTTGGTCGCCGCAATAGAACGAGGTGTCTGGCAGCTCCACCCTGGAGGCGAAATTGTCGTCGAAGTTCTTATCGTAGCCGACGGGGTAGTACTCGCGCGGGGCGTTCATCACTTTCCCGATATTCACGATGTTGGAGTGCTTGGTCGGCCTTTGTGTGGTCGACGTGGTCGGCGCCTTTTGCCTGAGCACGTTTTCTAAAGCGCTTTCCGATATGTTCACGCTCGCGAGCAGCGATTGTATGGCGTTTGAGTTGAGGGTGGCGGCAATCTCGTTTTGCGAGTTGCTGGGGAGGTACGCGAAATTGCTGTTTATCTTCTCGCTGGATTTTTTCATGATTTGCGGTTGCTCTCTTCTGATGGGCATCGCGTTGAACTCGGGCACCACCATACCGACCACGGCGGGCTGGGGGATGTTGTTGGGTTTGCTGTAGCGGGTGACGTTTTGTTTGATCATGGGGTGTTCAGGTGCTGGTGGGATTGGTTTGAACGGTGGCACTGAGCCCCCCGATTTTGAGTGCGCCGTGTTCTTGGCTTGCTCCCCCACATTCGCTGAGCGCACCGATATGTTGTTGGTCTAAAATTTTGTTACAAAACATAATATTAGTAGGCAATTTTTGAAAGCCTCGAGCGTCTATGGCACGCGGTTAAGGTCAACACGAATCAAGGTTAAAAGCAGCTGAATGAACGTTCTCTTCAACGCGCATCTAAGTCTCCATGCAATTGCACCTCCGGCTGCGGATTGCTCCCATAATATCACAAGGGCGTTACACATGTTTTCTTTATATAATCAATGATAATGATTACTAATTAAATTCAACAAGCTTTCAAGACTTTTTATTAGCACAATCATTTCGGAAGGTAAAATGCCAATAATTAGCATAATCGGTCAATAGCCTTTTAAATTATATTTGAAATTCAAGGTGGATTTTAATGCTCTGAAACCTTAATTTTAGTTTTTCAAATTTGTCTTGAAATATTTACAAATTTGAGAATTAATTTAATTTTAATCTGTAATATCCACCATACTGTATAGCAGTGATTCTCAGAGTGGGGGATGCGAAAAATATTTGGGAGGTCGCAGACAAAATTAATTACAGATGATTCAGGATGTTTTTCTACACTACTCATTCTTCAGGGGGTCCTTTGAAATTTTGAAGTGTAAAAAGGGATCACGGACCAAAAAGATTGAGAAACACTGCTGTATAGTACAAACTTTTATGAAATTGTTTAAAAACCCATACAACCTGGGATAATTTTTAAAAACGCAGACAATTCCAAAAAACAGCCGCTTCTAAAACTAGGACAATTCCGGGGAAATACGAACCCTACCCTCTACGTAACGAAAGAAAATAATAACCAAGCTATGATTAATTAGTCAAACTAATTACATGTTAAATATCCGTTTGCGAGCAGAAACACATCATTCCGGCCGCGCCGTCGCTGCAAATCTACATAACTATTTGCCCATTTCTAAGTTGTTGTTTTGTGTGTTTCTACTTATCTGCATGTGAAATGATTAATTTTAATGGGACTTACATTCGCCTGCTGAGCAAGCGCCGCTTGCGCAACGAAATTTGAGCCTTGGGCCGATCGGCGGCGATTGATTTCGGTGTTCGAAATGGACTCCTTGAAGCCCAGCTCGTCCCCCAAGCTAAAACCTGTAAAAATCACGCTCAATTAATCAATGGCACTCGAGCGCCAATAGACTCATTAAGCGGGGTGATTCATGATGGTATTAATGATGCAACTTGTGTGTGTTTTTTGTCGAAAAATATATGCACATTTCGTTGGAAACTATAAACAATGTCAATGCCAATATAATATTTATAAGCAATTATATTTAATAATTATTTACAAATTTGAGGATGAAATTATTATTATGATATATCTCCAAATTGAGATATATCATAAAACTACGAACTAAATAGCTTGAAAACTGGGTACCCCGTAATTTTTGTTTTTGATTTTAATTAATTAAATAATATATTATTAATGTATCAGCAATGTTTGAAAAATATCCATCGAGGGATTTTTCAAATTTTAGCAAATTAGCAGTTAAAGCATATAAAATCGCGTTTTTATGGAATACTGACTAACAACCCAGTAATTTTTGATTATATCTTTGATGGATAGCCTAATATATTTTAATGCATTAGCGAATTTTGAAAAATATCCATCGAGGGATTTTTGAAAAATTAACAAATCAGCGGCTAAAGCATATAAAATCGCGTTTTTATGAAATACTGACTTTCGCATTAAATAATATGAAAACTAGCAACCCCGTAATTTTTGATTATATCTTTGATGGATAGTCTAACATATTTTTAATGCATTAGTGAATTTTGAAAAATATCCATCGAGGGATTTTTGAAATATTAACAAATCAGCGGCTAAAGCATATAAAATCGCGTTTTTATGAAATACTGACTTTGGCATTAAATAATATGAAAACTAGCAACCCCGTAATTTTTGATTATGACTTTTTTGAATAGACTAATATATTGCTAATGCATTAGCGAAGTTTGAAAAATATCCATCGAGGGATTTTTGAAAAATTAACAAATCAGCGGCTAAAGCATATAAAATCGCGTTTTTATGAAATACTGACTTTCGCATTAAATAATATGAAAACTAGCAACCCCGTCATTTTTGATTATATCTTTGATGGATAGTCTCACATATTTTTAATGCATTAGTGAATTTTGAAAAATATCCATCGAGGGATTTTTGAAATATTAACAAATCAGCGGCTAAAGCATATAAAATCGCGTTTTTATGAAATACTGTCTTTGGAATTAAATAATATGAAAACTAGCAACCCCGTAATTTTTGATTATGACTTTTTTGAATAGACTAATATATTGCTAATGCATTAGCGAAGTATGAAAAATATCCATCGAGGGATTTTTGAAAAATTAACAAATCAGCGGCTAAAGCATATAAAATCGCGTTTTTATGAAATACTGACTTTGGCATTAAATAATATGAAAACTAGCATCCTCGTAATTTTTGATTATGACTTTTTTGAATAGACAATATATTGCTAATACATTAGCGAAGTTTGAAAAATAAACAAATCAGCGGCTAAAGCATATAAAATCGCGTTTTTATGAAATACTGACTTTGGCATTAAATAATATGAAAACTAGCAACCCCGTAATTTTTGATTATGAATTTTTTGAATAGACTAATATATTGCTAATGCATTAGCGAAGTTTGAAAAATATCCATCGAGGGATTTTTGAAAAATTAACAAATTAGCGGCTGAAGCATATAAAATCGCGTTTTTATGAAATACTGATTTTGGCATTAAATAATATGAAAACTAGCAACCCCGTAATTTTTGATTATGACTTTTTTTGAATAGACTAATATATTGCTAATGCATTAGCGAATTTTGAAAAATATCCGTCGAGGGATTTTTGAAATATTAACAAATCCGCGGCTAAAGCATATAAAATCGCGTTTTTATGAAATACTGACTTTGGCATTAAATAATATGAAAACTAGCAACCCCGTAAGTTTTGATTATGACTTTTTTGAATAGACTAATATATTGCTAATGCATTAGCGAATTTTGAAAAATATCCATCGAGGGATTTTTGAAAAATTAACAAATCAGCGGCTAAAGCATATAAAATCGCGTTTTTATGAAATACTGACTTTGGCATTAAATAATATGAAAACTAGCATCCTCGTAATTTTTGATTATGACTTTTTTGAATAGACAATATATTGCTAATACATTAGCGAAGTTTGAAAAATAAACAAATCAGCGGCTAAAGCATATAAAATCGCGTTTTTATGAAATACTGACTTTGGCATTAAATAATATGAAAACTAGCAACCCCGTAATTTTTGATTATGAATTTTTTGAATAGACTAATATATTGCTAATGCATTAGCGAAGTTTGAAAAATATCCATCGAGGGATTTTTGAAAAATTAACAAATTAGCGGCTGAAGCATATAAAATCGCGTTTTTATGAAATACTGATTTTGGCATTAAATAATATGAAAACTAGCAACCCCGTAATTTTTGATTATGACTTTTTTTGAATAGACTAATATATTGCTAATGCATTAGCGAATTTTGAAAAATATCCGTCGAGGGATTTTTGAAATATTAACAAATCCGCGGCTAAAGCATATAAAATCGCGTTTTTATGAAATACTGACTTTGGCATTAAATAATATGAAAACTAGCAACCCCGTAAGTTTTGATTATGACTTTTTTGAATAGACTAATATATTGCTAATGCATTAGCGAATTTTGAAAAATATCCATCGAGGGATTTTTGAAAAATTAACAAATCAGCGGCTAAAGCATATAAAATCGCGTTTTTATGAAATACTGACTTTGGCATTAAATAATATGAAAACTAGCATCCTCGTAATTTTTGATTATGACTTTTTTGAATAGACAATATATTGCTAATACATTAGCGAAGTTTGAAAAATAAACAAATCAGCGGCTAAAGCATATAAAATCGCGTTTTTATGAAATACTGACTTTGGCATTAAATAATATGAAAACTAGCAACCCCGTAATTTTTGATTATGAATTTTTTGAATAGACTAATATATTGCTAATGCATTAGCGAAGTTTGAAAAATATCCATCGAGGGATTTTTGAAAAATTAACAAATTAGCGGCTGAAGCATATAAAATCGCGTTTTTATGAAATACTGATTTTGGCATTAAATAATATGAAAACTAGCAACCCCGTAATTTTTGATTATGACTTTTTTGAATAGACTAATATATTGCTAATGCATTAGCGAATTTTGAAAAATATCCATCGAGGGATTTTTGAAAAATTAACAAATCAGCGGCTAAAGCATATAAAATCGCGTTTTTATGAAATACTGACTTTGGCATTAAATAATATGAAAACTAGCATCCTCGTAATTTTTGATTATGACTTTTTTGAATAGACAATATATTGCTAATACATTAGCGAAGTTTGAAAAATAAACAAATCAGCGGCTAAAGCATATAAAATCGCGTTTTTATGAAATACTGACTTTGGCATTAAATAATATGAAAACTAGCAACCCCGTAATTTTTGATTATGAATTTTTTGAATAGACTAATATATTGCTAATGCATTAGCGAAGTTTGAAAAATATCCATCGAGGGATTTTTGAAAAATTAACAAATTAGCGGCTGAAGCATATAAAATCGCGTTTTTATGAAATACTGATTTTGGCATTAAATAATATGAAAACTAGCAACCCCGTAATTTTTGATTATGACTTTTTTTGAATAGACTAATATATTGCTAATGCATTAGCGAATTTTGAAAAATATCCGTCGAGGGATTTTTGAAATATTAACAAATCCGCGGCTAAAGCATATAAAATCGCGTTTTTATGAAATACTGACTTTGGCATTAAATAATATGAAAACTAGCAACCCCGTAAGTTTTGATTATGACTTTTTTGAATAGACTAATATATTGCTAATGCATTAGCGAATTTTGAAAAATATCCATCGAGGGATTTTTGAAAAATTAACAAATCAGCGGCTAAAGCATATAAAATCGCGTTTTTATGAAATACTGACTTTGGCATTAAATAATATGAAAACTAGCATCCTCGTAATTTTTGATTATGACTTTTTTGAATAGACAATATATTGCTAATACATTAGCGAAGTTTGAAAAATAAACAAATCAGCGGCTAAAGCATATAAAATCGCGTTTTTATGAAATACTGACTTTGGCATTAAATAATATGAAAACTAGCAACCCCGTAATTTTTGATTATGAATTTTTTGAATAGACTAATATATTGCTAATGCATTAGCTAAGTTTGAAAAATATCCATCGAGGGATTTTTGAAAAATTAACAAATTAGCGGCTGAAGCATATAAAATCGCGTTTTTATGAAATACTGATTTTGGCATTAAATAATATGAAAACTAGCAACCCCGTAATTTTTGATTATATCTTTGATGGATAGCCTAATATATTTTTAATGCTTTAGCGAATTTTGAAAAATATCTATCGAGGGATTTTTGAAATATTAACAAATCAGCGGCTGAAGCATATAAAATTAGGTTTTTATGAAATATTGATTATGTTAATATTTCAAAAATCCCTCGATGGATATTTTTCAAAATTCGCTAATGCATTAGCAATATATTAGTCTATTCAAAAAAGTCATAATCAAAAATTACGGGGTTGCTAGTTTTCATATTATTTAATTCCAAAGACAGTATTTCATAAAAACGCGTTTTTATGAAATACTGACTTTCGCATTAAATAATATGAAAACTAGCAACCCCGTAATTTTTGATTATATCTTTGATGGATAGCCTAACATATTTTTAATGTATTAGCGAATTTTGAAAAATATCCATCCAGGGATTTTTGAAATATTAACAAATCAGCGGCTAAAGCATATAAAATCGCGTTTTTATGAAATACTGTCTTTGGAATTAAATAATATGAAAACTAGCAACCCCGTAATTTTTGATTATGACTTTTTTGAATAGACTAATATATTGCTAATGCATTAGCGAAGTTTGAAAAATATCCATCGAGGGATTTTTGAAAAATTAACAAATCAGTGGCTAAAGCATATAAAATCGCGTTTTTATGAAATACTGACTTTGGCATTAAATAATATAAAAACTAGCAACCCCGTAATTTTTGATTATGAATTTTTTGAATAGACTAATATATTGCTAATGCATTAGCGAATTTTGAAAAATATCCATCGAGGGATTTTTGAAAAATTAACAAATCAGCGGCTAAAGCATATAAAATCGCGTTTTTATGAAATACTGACTTTGCCATTAAATAATATAAAAACTAGCAACCCCGTAATTTTTGATTATATCTTTGATGGATAGCCTAATATATTTTTAATGCATTAGCGAATTTTGAAAAATATCCATCGAGGGATTTTTGAAATATTAACAAATCAGCGGCTAAAGCATATAAAATTAGGTTTTTATGAAATATTGATTATGGCATTAAATAACATGAAAACTAGCAACCCCGTAATTTTTGATTTAAACTTTTTTGGATAGACTATTATATTCCTAATGCATTAGAGAAATTTGAAAAATATCCATCAAGGGATTTTCGAAATATTAACAAATTTGCGGCTAAGGCTTACAAAATCGCGTTTTTATGAAATATTTACTTTGGCATTAAATAATATGAAAACTAGCAACCCCGTAATTTTTGATAATGACTTTAGTGGATAGACTAATATATTGTTAATGTATTACCAAAGTTTGAAAAAAATCCATTAAGGGATTTTTGTATTATTTACAAACTTGCTAACCGCAAACAAGCATACAGAATTGTTTTTTTTTTTTGAAATTCTGACGTTGGAAATAAATATTTTAAAACATCCATGGATATTTCACAAACTTCTCTAATGCATTAGCAATGTATTAGTTTATCTATTTATATTAATAAGGCAGAGTTTTCTCTGAAATTAAGGTGATTAAATTCCTCTGAGCTTCCCCCTTCCCTGACGGAAAAGCCCTTGGACAGATAGCCGTGTAAAGAAGGAGTTTTTTTTATTAACAATGACAGTTGCTCAAAAAATATCACTATTATGTTACAACTTTGCGGAATTTTGTAAAGCTAAAGGGTCAGTGAAAAAGTCGGTTCGGCCAAACAAGATTATATTACAATTAATCTCCGACAATTCCGACAAATTATGCAAATTATGAATCGCGTGGGTGGATCTTGCTTGTAAGCTTGCGTGAAATCGCACGGCAATTTCTCCTCGCGCGCACGAAAGAAGAAAGTAATCTTTTTCAACGAATCGTTCAATAATACACAATAATTATAGTAACGAGCTGAAAAGAAAACCTTGGGAATTTAGAAAATGCACGCGAAAATTTCCAGCGATTAGGCAAAAGGGCCGCGATAGCGCCGAAGAGAAATCGGTACTAAACACGCGGCTCTAATGGACCTTAATAGACGCTGACACAATTGACATGTTAATTTGTTATGTGTTGTGGTTGCTTTATCATTGTTTCCCAACGAGGTTTTTTTTAAACGCGCTGCATAAATTTAATGAATTATATTAATTGGCCATCGCTTTGTCACTATTGGTTTTTTTTTTAATAAACAAGGTTGCTTAATATATATTTTTACACAACAAGGCTAAATGTCAGTTTTACAATTAATTCAATATAGCAACACACAACCATCAAAATTAATCAAATAATGAATATATTAAATTGTTATCACTCAACTACAGAAATATTTACATAATTAAGTAGAAAATTATTTAGATTTTTCACTAATACTATTGTGAAAATCACAGACTTCTTCAGAAATAATAATAATAAATGATTTATTGCCCAACAGAACAAATTCTAATTACAGGACAATACTATAGAATATAATAATATAATAAAAATTAATTTAAATTAGTATTCAAAAATTATAAAAGATGTATTTATTATAGCCCTAATAAAGGGTTTCATAATCATAAATCTACTTTCCAATATCGAAATATGCATAAATACAACAAAAACACACAGTACATGAGGTTATATAGACAATCATTTTGCATACAAAATTTGTTTAAATACTACATGTAGGTTGACCAATTAAGTAGTTTCTAATAGAAAATATGTGTATCATTAAAAACTCCTCCACTGCTACATATGTTAAACAAGTTATTTACAACACAATTTTAAGACTAAAAATCGAAGGAGGTACAATTGATTAAGTTTTAGTTTCAAATGGATATACTTATATACAAAAATAATTAGTACAACAATGATAATGATGATAATGTTATTCGATGAAAAATGAGATGTTAATGTTAGGTTAAGATAAAAGCAATAGTTTACCAAGGCTAGCGTGTGCTTTAACACCCCCAAGGTTTCTAATTCGGAAGAGGCTTGATTTCTTAAAAGCACAGTTGATTATAAATCCGAAATCTGACTCCAGGACACAGGTGGCTCGGCCAACGCGCCAAGTACCGCCTGTAACCAATAAGTTAGTTGTTCATAACATTGAATTATTATTTGTTGTTTTGTTTTGGGTCTACTACTACTAGGTTGAGTTTTTGTAAAGGTGCATCAGCACACTTATTTTTTTTATATAAATATACATCATCATATTTACGATACGTTTGAGTTAAGGTCGTTTTAGACAAGACAATTAGCTCAAAAGTTGTTCAAGAAATGAATTCATATATCCTCCTTCCATAAAATTTGTCCTTGACAAATAGAAGGCGTTATATTTTTCCATTCGATCTACCATCCAATTAAATATTTCAAATAATTTGCTGTGTGATACGAAACAAATTAGATTGTCTCGCATCTTGACTAGCTTTTAAGTCAAGAAATTGTCTTGTCTAAAACGACCTTTAGATATGCAAGATCATACAATTAAAGCTTTATGAATAAGATTTTCCCGTTAACCCTTAAATGCATGTATCTTTTAAATTGATATTAAATAATGGACAGTCGTCTAAAAAACATAAAAATTGCCAGTTATTAGCTAAATCATATGTATACAGATATCTATACGTTTTTAATTAGACAGTGAATTAAAAAGGTAATGTTGCAGTTCTGCAACAATATGCATTTAAGGGTTAAATACAAAATACTAAAATTCAAATATTTACACAAACATATCGTACTTAGACAACAAAAAAAAAACTATAATACAAGAAATAAATAGCAGTACACTGATAAGCAACAAGAAAAGTACACCCAACTCAATTTTCATTACATCCATTGTTAATCGTTCTCTATTTACAAAACGCTGGTTTCTATTTACACTACCAATTAAATTCATTCAACGGTTTGTTTACACGAAATTGATGGGTGCCACTTAAAATTAGAATCGGTTTAGGTGTAATTACAAAGAAAAATCGTATTAATTGCGCGGCTTTCGCGACGAAATTGACCTTGCTGGCGTGCGCGCGCGCGCGGACGAAATGCAAAATTAAATTAATTCTCGCTTTCAGTTTTGCTTTATTTGTAGAAATAATCGAGAACGGGATTGCGTTCTAATTTCGCGCTAAAAATTCCAGCCTTCGTTGCGCGGCTTTCTCTGGAATTCGCGTCCGAAGTTTTTCGTGCCCCTCCTCTCCCCCACAAGAAGAAGCATGAAACTTGATGTTCGATTGTACCGGTACTGCACTATTTGGCAGTCGGACAACAGACCCACTGACCCACTTTCGGCCAAAAAGAATATTGACAGAACGCTTTCCTGCTGTATTATTATTTTTTATTTTTGGGCGGCGTTTAGTAAAACAAACAGCCGGCAAGGAATAGACGTTACGAAAAGGACATGTGGACACGCGCATCTCGTGCCTGGAATTATTCATACGAGATGTCTTCAATAAATATTTTCAGTTTGACCCCAAAAATGATGGGAATCAAAGATCATTATTAGAAATCGGATGGCCTTGTTAATTAAATCATTATCGGCGTGACATCACAGTTAACAGTTTCATATGCATAGTTTGGTTCTGTTAGCTTGACTTTTTTTTTATGTCGTGGCATTTAAAACGGGCGCAGCACTATTTAAGAAAAACACACTTTTTCTCGTTACTAATATGTAATGTATGATATATACATTGCACGAGGGCGCAATGGTATGTGCAAACTTGTTTGCTGTCACCTTAAGTTTCATTCGAAACAGTAACAGTAAATACTAATTTTGTACCTTCCTCATATATTCGTTTTTGATAACATGCTTTAATCTCTCTCTTAAACCTCGAATATTTTTTTAAGCGTGTATCATGTTCTAAGTTTTTCGAGCCTATCCCCTAGATGAAGCACGAAATTTGGTGTATGTCGTTCGATTTATAATGGTACTGCGTGTATAGTATATATAGTTATTCCAAGGATATTTTTGGTGTATCTTCTACTATGCATCATACTAATAACATTGCTTGCCCTGCCACTTACACAGAAACGACATAAAAATCAGGATTAAAATTCTAGAGTAGCATACTTGCTCAATAAGCCCGTACCAGCCCAGAGTCATAAACGAATAAGTGCCTTTCGTTTATGACTCTGGGCTGGTACGGGCTTATTGTTTCTTGTTCTATTTGCCGCTTCCGGTGCGCATAATTCTACCTCGGCCCTTACAACCGGCGGCGCACGACCGCAAGCCCTGAGCGATACTGCACGCCACAGGTGCGACTAGCAATGATAAACCATGCTAAACGAAAGCGTCTTTAGTATGCTACTCTAGGATTTTAATCCTGAATTTTAGAAAAGCAGCTTGTAGCTGTATAAAAATCTGTCTGTATAATTATTCTTTTTGTTCTTTATATGAATCTACTGGCCTGCTCATAATGGTATCTATTGCATTGACCCTTGCTATGTTGATAACCAGCTATTCATCTTTTCGGTGATCTTCCTATTCCGCCCAATAGGAAGATCACCGAAAATAATCCTCTAAGTCTTCCCGTCATAGTAATATTCGCGATTCGATCGTAGTCTATCTGATTGACGTACTTTCTTCGTCGTTGGCGAATCCAACTTATAGTACCTTCACCTTTGTATGCTTCTATTGTTTTTGATTCTGTCAGAATATACAAAACGTGCAACCAGCTTAGTGGCCGAGTGGTTAGAGGCGTGGTCCGTCTTGTACTGAGCATTGGGGAGCCTGAGTTCGATCCCCAGCGGATAGCGAATTTATGCGAATCACCTTTCACAGTTTTTCAGAGGTTTTTTGGGAAGTTAAGGTAAATATCGGGTGATTAAACTCCTTTGAGCTTCTCCCTTGAACGGCGGAAACGCCTCACGGCTAATAGCCTTATACAGATGGAAGTTTTTTTTATGAAACGTACGTATGACCTATGCAGTAGAAACCAGACAACTATCGTCCACTAAAAGCAAGCTGCGAACAAACGAAATGAAAATCCTAAGCGAGCAACCTCGAACAAAACTTTTGATGCCTGTTTCCACCAATGCTACGCAAATCTAGGCGTTTCTTAGTTTCAAGTTAGTATGGTTGGTATCAGGTAGCTGAATATGATTGATCTTCCTACTGAGTGGGTTCCTCTGGGTCCTTCCGCCATAGCGTGGTGGTGGTACATCCTGTTGATGTGATCTCTCCATATTGTTCGCCGCTGGTGACTTACAACTTGCAGCACCTTCACTCTAGTCTGTTTTTGAGTATGTTTCTTATTCCCGTTTTCAACAACGCCCTGTAAATCTAGGCGTTCGTTAGCAAGTTAGTATGAATACCACTTACTAAATAACGCTTAGATTTACATAGCGTTGGTAAAAACGTGCATAAGCTGCTTTCGTTTATTGTTAGCGATCTGTTCTGAGCTGGCCTTAGTTGGCTTAGAACAGCCCGGAATAGCTCCCGAATGATAAACTAAAGCGGCTATAATTAAATACAACAGAACCAGACAAGAGTGACGATTATTATGGGGAGCGATCACGTCAACAGGATGAACCACGATCAATTTGCGAGAATCACTATGACGAATAGCTCCCGAATGATAAACGAAAGCGGCTATAATTAAATACAGCAGAACCAGACAAGAGTGACGTTTGTATTATTATGAAGAGAGATCACGTCAACAGGATGGACCACGATCGAATTGCGAGGATCACTATGACGAATAGCACCCGAATGATAAACGAAAGCGACTATAATTAAATACAGCAGAACCAGACAAGAGTGACGATTGTATTATTATGAAGAGAAATCACGTCAACAGGATGGACCATGATCCAATTGAGGATCACTATGACGGAAAGGCCCAGAGGAAGCCGTCTAGTTGGAAGATCACTCATATTCGACCATCAGGGTGTTTCTTAGCAAGTTAGTATGGTTGCATCTGATAGCAACTTGCTAACAAACAACATTTATGGAGAATTGGTGAAAACGGGTATCAACGTTCTGTTCGTGATTGCGCTTAGGCTTTGTTCGCAGCTTGTTTTTTATGGACGATGGTTGTTTGCTTTTTCCTGCGTATATCATACGCATCTTTTGTATATTCTGATTCGACTAACTTGTGTTCATATACTTGTTCTTCAAAATTAAGTGTTATTATTAAGATGCAAATTAGTGGTAGACAACAAATCAATTGAGCAAGACGTATTTAACTGCCTAGGTGTATGGTTGCATCTGATAACAACTTGCTAACAAACAACATTTATGGAGAATTGGTGAAAACGGGTATCAACGTTCTGTTCGTGATTGCGCTTAGGCTTTGTTCGCAGCTTGTTTTTTATGGACGATGGTTGTTTGCTTTTTCCTGCGTATATCATACGCATCTTTTGTATATTCTGATTCGACTAACTTGTGTTCATATACTTGTTCTTCAAAATTAAGTGTTATTATTAAGATGCAAATTAGTGGTAGACAACAAATCAATTGAGCAAGACATATTTAACTACCTAGGTGTATGGTTGCATCTGATAACAACTTGCTAACAAACAACATTTATGGAGAATTGGTGAAAACGGGTATCAACGTTCTGTTCGTGATTGCGCTTAGGCTTTGTTCGCAGCTTGTTTTTTATGGACGATGGTTGTTTGCTTTTTCCTGCGTATATCATACGCATCTTTTGTATATTCTGATTCGACTAACTTGTGTTCATATACTTGTTCTTCAAAATTAAGTGTTATTATTAAGATGCAAATTAGTGGTAGACAACAAATCAATTGAGCAAGACATATTTAACTACCTAGGTGTATGGTTGCATCTGATAACAACTTGCTAACAAACAACATTTATGGAGAATTGGTGAAAACGGGCATCAACGTTCTGTCCATGATTGCGCTTAGGCTTTGTTCGCAGCTTCCTTTTTGTGGGCGATGGTTGTTTGCTTTCTGCTACGTATATCATACGCATCTTATGTATATTCTGACTTGACTCTCTGTGTTCATCTACTTGTTCTTCCAAATTAAGTGTTTGAGGCAGTCAGAGATTGATGCTACCTTGTAGAACTTGCTCTGTTTTCTTTAAATAAATGACCATGAACCATACAGCGAAAGTTCTAGCATACGAATACAAGGTAGCATCAATCTCTGACTACCTCAAACACTTAATTTGGAAGAACAAGTACATGAACACAGAGGGTCAAGTCAGAATATACAGAAGATGCGTATGATATACGCAGCAGAAAGCAAACAACCATCGTCCACAAAAAGGAAGCTGCGAACAAAGCCTAAGCGCAATCATGAACGTTGATGCCCGTTTTCACCAATTCTCCTTAAATGTTGTTTGTTGCTATCAGATGCAACCATACACCTAGGTAGTTAAATATATCTTGCTCAATTGAATTGTTATCTACCACTAATTTGCATCTTAGCGGTTCTCGGTTTGCTGTTAAAGAAAAAAAAACCTTCAACTCTATAGGGCCATCAGGGTTTTCCTCCAATAAAGGGAGAAACTAATAGGAGTTTAATCACCCGCTATTTACATTAATTTCACAGAAAACCTCTGAAAAACAATGAAAGGTGATTCGCTTGGGTTTGGCTCCCCAATGCTCAGTACATGATGGCCGGCGTCTCTAGCCACTAGGCTACTGAGCCTGGGTACGGTTTGGTGGAATTTACATAGAAGCCTTTGCAAATCATTTTCGTTGTTGGATATTAGCACCGCATCATCTGCGTATCATACAATATTTATTATTTTATGGAAAAACCTAAAATCCTTTACTTGTATCAAGAGAGGAACCCTTGATACAAGCTTTACTTGTATCAAGGGTTCCTCTATTGATAAAAGTAAAGCTTGTAAGTAAAGGAAATTGCAAAGGATAGAAAAAATGGATACAATTGTATCATGAACGTCATCTTGTGTCTATATGTCGATTCATTTCTGGATGTAGGCCTCTCCAATGTTCCTCGACTATCTTGCGCTTTCCGAATTCAATCCAAATTCGCTATTCGCTATCCTCTTGAGGTCATCTGACCATCTCGTTAGTGGTTTACCTCTGAATATACGTCCCATTCTCGGTCTTCGATCGAAGAGTTTTTTGGCCCATCTTCGATCGGTATTGCATGCTATGTGGCCTGCCAACTGTCATTCTGCTCGCAGCAACCTTTCTACATTCATAACATTGATTTTGGACCTCATCCACTCGTATAATTTTGTGGTCCCTCAATCATAAATTAAGCATTACTATTTTCATCCTCCTTTTTTCGACGCAACGTTGTTGTCTGACTTTCTGGGCCAAGGTTCCAGATTTCCGCGGCAGGTTGGTTTTGGTCCTTAGTTTTTGTGTGCCTCTGAGCTCATCTTCACTCTAGTCTGTTTTTGATTATGTTTCTTATTCCCGTTTTTAACAACGCCCCGTAAATCTAGGAGTTCGTTAGCAAGTTAGTATGAATACCACTTAGCAAGGAACGCTTAGATTAAATTAGCTTTTTTTCTATATTACATAAACTGAAAGGTTTTCCCCACGTTGCAGTAGAGAAGCAATTTGGTCTGCTCGTTAAAGGAAGCAAAACAGAAATAATGTGCGACAACCTGAACACCTGGGACCAGAAGGTAGACATAGATGATCATGAAATAGATAAAGATAAGACCACTATATCTATCTGAAACAACGAGTTGGTTTCAATATGAATAGCCAATAGCAGGAAAAATAAGGAAATTAAGGCTGATTTCCTTATTTTTCCTTCATTATTATTATTATTATTATCTACGACCGTATATACATATAAAAGGCTCGAAAAAGACAAATGGGATACAAAATACACACATTTGAAAGACAAATGGGACCATAGTAAGGTGTTAAAAATAAGAATTGCAAAATAATAGAATATTGATTGAAACCCGAATAATAGTTGAGGATAGTTTTTAGTGGATAGTTATCGAGATCTTTTAGACATTAGTTATAACATGGTATGATATATTGTCGCGGATAGGGGGGTGTAGACTCTAAGAGCTTGAAGTATCGGTGTATTTATTGATCTATATTTGATATAATTAGTTTTATTCTTGAAGAAACAAGAGAGAGAGTTTCTGCCTGGAGCACAGGTATTTATGCGTAACTCGAGCATGGTACGCCCGGTGGGGTGGACGGGAGCGCAGTTGCCACATACGGCAAATATACTTATTTGCGACAATATTTAACCATTATAATTATAATACACTAATTTATTTATTACATCGTAATAATTTATTACGAATAGAGCCGATAACAAAATCATTTTTCGTGGCTTGTCTTGAAGACAATAACAATTTGCCATTACAACTCGCTTTTACTTTTTGATAGGGACTTTTGAATGAATTACGTGTTCCTCTCTTGGAAAAGTAATTAATGAATTTGGGCGCTTTCTAATAGTGACTAATGCCAGCGGACTTAAAATGTAATTACAGGCTGAAATTAGATGGGATTCGCGATTGTGGCAATGCCGATGGTGGCGCAAGAGTTCGAGAGCTCGATACGGAAAAATCTAAATAGGGGCGACCGCGAATGCCAGAGCAAATGATTACAAACAAAAAAGTCGACTTGTTTCTAAAACCACACACAACTAAAACAGTTGTATTTGTATAGTTCTAAAATAAGGTGACCAGATTTTCAAGTTGAAAATTCAGGAGTTCCAATACTCTCTCAGTTGCAGCAGCATTAGTACTAGGAAGACAGAAGATAAACTCTATACTACTTAAATAAATATATGCATTTAAACTTGTACGCTCTCACACTATTATTTTTCGGGACAATTCGGGATATTCGCTATATATTCGGGACCAACAAGCGAGAAAAATCGGGACAGATACTGAAAAATCGGGACAGACTGAAAATTCGGAACTGTCCCGGGAAATTCTGAACTGTCCCGGGAAATTCTGAACTGTCCCGGGAAATTCTGAACTGTCCCGGGAAATTCTGAACTGTCCCGGGAAATTTGAAACTATCCCGGGATATTCGGAACTGTCCCGGGAAATTCGTGACATATCCGGTCACCTTAGCTAAAGCTACTACAGGGCATTAAGCTTTTGTTTGATTTTGTAAAATATTTAGGCTAATTTTTACTTATTTGTGTATAAGTAGCAATATAATTATTTAATCAAATAATATATTTTTGGTTCAAAATGACACAAGATTGATTGAAAAACTATCGATAGTTTATAGTGGATACTTATCGATAGCTTTTAATCGAAAGCTATGTTTTATATTTGCGTGAAATACATTAAAAATTGATCAATATTATATTAAATAAATCAGTTATTCCTGTAGTGCAAATAGACAATATTTATTTAAATATACAAACGTTTATTACCCATCACTATCGATTCTATTTCAAAATAATTCTATGATATTTTCAAAAATTTTCTTTATTGATTGGCATATCCATTTATATCTTAGTTTGGGATATTTTATATACATAAACAATCTTCATTTACCTATCCACATTCAAAAATTAAAATTTCTTGTAGAGATTTTAAAAAGTTCTAATTTTATTGATTGGCACATCAATTTATAACTTATTTCGGAATGTTATATATACCTAAGCAATTATTGTCTATTGCCTATCGATACTTAAAAATTAATATTAATTGTAGAGGTTTAAATAAGTTGTGATTTTATTGATTGGCAAATCAATTTATAACTTATTTCGGGATGTTTATGTATATAAACAAATATTTTTTGCATATCGACACTTAAAAATTAAAATTAATTATGGAGATTTTAAAAAGTTGTTATTTTATTGATTGGCACATCAATTAATAACTTATTTCGGGGTGTTATATATACATAAACAATTATTGTTTGCATATCGACACTTAAAAATTAAAATTAATTGTAGAGATTTTAAAAAGTTGTAATTTTTTTGATTGGCACCTTTATAACTTAGTTTGGGAAATTATATATACATAAACAATTTTCATTTGCCTATAGACACTATGAGATATTACTATCACATATTTATTTTCAATAGTCTCAATGTACTTTATTCATGCTGTATAATAAAATTAGAGCAGTAGTAGTAGAAATTGTGCACATAATTAATTAGAATACACATTAAAATCTAATTAATTAAAAACTATTCATGCACAAGTTTATTTTTTGGGGTATTATTTGTGTCCACATGTCCTTACTGTTAATAAAACTAATATTTACAAAGAGTACTCGTTAATAACTGTGCTACATACCTATTACAAATAGCAATAAAAACACACTAGCACATTTCATTTTTCACAATTTTTTTTTTACTTTCAGGTAATTCAATATGGGATTTTCTCGCGTTTTTTTGGTGGTACACGCGTGGTCGGTTTAGAAACGCGCTGCGGAAGGAACGAGCAACCTGGTGTGGTATCGAGGTACTGGCGCACTGGTAAGTGGTACCCACTACGCGGGTAGACTTTAGACGTGTTGCCCCCGAAGAACCACGCTGACCCAGTCTCTGGCAGCCAATGGTATAACGGTACCTGTGCATACATATAATTCTTAAACTATTTCACTCATATCCGTAACCGCGCGCTTATCAACAAACATGACCAGTATTACCTTTATTGCATACAGATTGCACCTGTTAAAGTTGGTATACCGCCCCCTGTTTTAATAGAAAATTACTGAGCGTCCCCCTAAAAATCTACCTACGTAAAATTAATAATAATATAATAATATTATACGTTTATTAGCATCGAGCTATTTACAATTGACATATAATATAATTGAAACACTTATAAATATTGAAATAATGAATGAAAAATGTATTTTAAATCTACCTACTTAGGAAGAAGGATACATTGATAACGTTATTGTATCTATATTTCTACCTAGAAAATAACTCGGCGCCTGAAAATCTACCTGCGTAAAAAGAATAAGAAACTAAGGACGTTTTAAATCTACCTAAATCTACATAAAATGATGATTTTATCTATATTTCTATTTAAATTTTGAGATAAAATTACACTGCGCCTCCTGAAAATCTACTTACGTAAAAAGAAAGATAAACTAAGAAACTTTTTAAATTTACTTACTTAGGAAGAAGGATAAAGTAAGAACGTTATTTTATCTATATTTCTACCCAGATTTTCAGTTAGAAAATAACTCGGCGCCTGAAAATCTACCTCCGTAAAAAGAATAAGAAACAAAGGACGTTTTAAATCTACCTAAATCTACATAAAATGACGATTGTATCTATATTTCTATTTAGATTTTGAGATATAAAATTACATTGCGCCTCCTGAAAATCTACTTACGTAAAAAGAAAGATAAACTATATTTCTACCCAGATTTTCAGTTAGAAAATAACTCGGCGCCTGAAAATCTACCTGCGTAAAAAGAAAAAGAAACTAAGGACTTTTAAAATCTACCTACTTAGGAAGAAGGGTACAGTGAGAACTTTTGCATTATGTTATGTATATTTCTAACCAGATTTTTACATAGAAAATTACTCAGCGCCCCCTAAAAATCTATCTGCTTAGAAAGAAGGATACAATGAGAAATTTTGCGTTATTTTATCTATATTTCTAGCCAGATTTTCATATAGAAAAATACTCTACGCCTTCTGTATGAAGATAGATATCGATAGCTTTTAATCGATTGTTATCAATACGTTTTATTCGATAGTTATCAATATATTTTATTCTATGTATTGACATATATGATATTATAAAATATATCTTCATGAAAATATACAGCACATGGCAAATCACTAATATACAATTGAAAGTTATCATTTAGTCGATAGTCGACAATAAAACTATTGTCGACTATCCACTAATTGATAAGATACGATAGTCGATAGTCTACAATAATTTTTAGTCGGTAGCTATCGAATATCGCTATCTCTATATGTAATCGAAAGTTATCGATAGTTTTAATCGATTGTTATCTATCCCTTCTAGCCGATTGCTATGAATAGTTATCATAGTATCAATCGATAATCAACAATAATATTTAGTCAATAGCTATCCATAGTTTTTAATGCATACGTCATCTTATACATTGTAGTAAATAGCTATCGATAGTTTTTAGTTGATAGTTATCAATACTTTTTATTCGGTAGCTACCAATACTTTTTATTAAATATCTTGACTTAACTAGCAGCAATCATTTCTAGGCAAACTTATCAAGTGTTCACGCCAAGCCGACAAGATTCATATCTCACGTTTTGAACGCTTGTTTGGTAACTTTCGAGGGTTGTTGCCCTGCCTGATTTAATCCCTCTGGCTGTAGTCGTGCATTTTAATCTGCCCATTGAGACTGGGCGCGGGAGGAAAAATACGATTAATTAATGCGATTGCTGGCTGTGACTTGCAACTCGCGGTCGAGATTTTTCGCTAAAGGAAAAGGTCCGCGGCGGAACAATGAAAGGCACTTATGTAAACCTGGTGCTTAAGGAAAAAAATAGGCGACCGATGTGTGGGCATGGCGCAAGTGGCCTTCACCGGGTCATAATTGCATGCAGTTTTAGAATAATCGTGCTGGCGGTTGTTGTGAGGTGCCAAGTGGTTGCGGGGGGGCCTCCTCGTGGACGTCTTGAGCGATTCGCGAGCTTGACTTTCTGCTAGACCTGGGGGGGTCATAGGTGAAGGTCGTTTCAAGGTCACACTTTCTAAATATTCGTTAGAAGACAGAATTTCGAAACAGAATACCCCAAATAGATCTCGACAGGCAATTAAATATATGTGTCAATAAATATTCTTTTAGATTTGCATGTGTGAAAATATTTACAATTATTTTTTTCTTGTAATGCGATGATTTTGCATCTATAGACATATTTTATGCAATAACCAAAACTTAAATGGCAATCGAATGTCTACATAATTTAAATATTTATGTCCTTTGATCGATTACCACTCTCAGTTTGTACATTGTGATTGTTTCGTCCTTGTTTCGGTTTATTTGATTTTAATTTACACTGTAATCCTCTTCATTTGTATCTTCAATCTTTCTGTGCAAAATTCCTGAAAATGCATGGAACATTATTGCTCAGAAATTAAATGGTACGTTCATTGTGATTGCTTTGTCATCGTTATCGTTTATTTCATGTTGGTTTTCAATGTGATTCGCTTCATTCTTTCCGCGTAATAATGCCTGGAAATGTTCCATCCACTGTTTCATTGTGTCAACTTTATCTGTCCAGAATTTCCCTTATTATTTTTAATATATAATTATTTCTCAAAAATTTCATTCTCCGGTGGGACTACTCGAACCCACATCTCCGACTATCGCGGCCGTCGCGCTACCAACTGCGCCACGGAGGGTGGTAGTGGATAGCGCGTGAGATGTGTGACACGCTCCGTGGCACAGTTGGTAGCGCGACGGCCGCAATAGTCGGGGACGTATGTTCGAGTCCCACCGGAGAATTAAATTTTTAAGAAATATTTAATTAACATATATTTGGTGATTCTTCACGATCCCGATGGTATATAGGCCTATTTCAGGGATACCACCCTGCTCACGTGAGTCTTTGATTATCTATCCTCACTTTCGTATATGGTATATAGGAGCGCCACCTCCATCCATGCCTCAGTTTTCAGATCAGGGTGTTCAACCTATATTAAAAAAATATACCAATAAACCGTACAAATTACAAGATTTTTTTAAACCACGATATTTTTCTCATATATTTGGTGATTCTTCACGATCCCGATGGTATATAGGCCTATTTCAGGGATACCACCCTGCTCACGTGAGTCTTGGATCTTCTCCAAATCCTAATTCCAGGAGGAGAGCATGTCCACATCCAAATTCCACCCACAAATTCCCCGTACAATACACACATACCATATTTCATTTATATCTTAAGCTTTGTTGGTATTTTATGCCTTCTTCCCTCTGCTTTAGAGCAACTTGTTCCTATTCCGAACTTTTTTAAAGGATCGATTTAAGTAACTCAAGTCAACTATCTGAAAACTATTAATTAATGGTACTTGAAACTATTATCAACCAATAGTGAACAAAAAAAAAGTGTTTGTTTCATGGGTATAGGTCTTGAAAAGTACTTAAAAAAAATCACTGTCGCAATCGATTTTATTGTTTTTGATAAAAAAATACATAATCTATAATAAAACTCCGCCGCCTCACTGGTAGTGGTAGTAGTTGTTCGTCTCGTACGCATCCGCCGTCAGTGCGGCGGCCTTGTCGTTGCCGCCCCCGTTGTTGACGTGCTCCAGGCCCAGGGCGGCCTCAGCGGCGGCCGCTGCTGCGTTCGCTTGGGCCTGCATCGCGGAAGCTTGGGCCTTTTGTGCGGCCGCCTGCGTCGCCTCGAAATCTATCCTGATGCCGTGCAGTTGCTCGATTAGCGTTTGTAGCCTCTGTTTTGCCGCGCCAACCATAGAAACCTAGAACAAAAATAATAATAATAATATAGTTACAAAAACTGACTTTTATATACAAAATTGAAAAGCAGATGTGTGCAGAAGTTCAAAATCGGATTTAATTAATAAAATGTCCCAGCTCAGTGGTCTAGTGGATAGAGACGCCGTCCATCATCATTAGGGCAGCGTGAGATTGAATCTCAAACCATTCTCAGGAAAAATTTGCTAGTGAAAAGGGTATACATATATCTTATGGTTTCAAATATCTCGTGGTATGGATTCCCATACTAATAATTAGTATTTTTTTAAATCTCAACCTTTTTGGCATTTTACCCTCCTCTATTGCTCTGCTTTAAAGCAGGTTTTTCGTAATTCATATTTTTGATTATCTATCCTCACTTTCGTGCGAAATTTTGCTAGTGAAAAAGGGTCACGGTTTAAACAAATCTTATGATTTGAATTCTTATTCCTATATTGGTATATAGCAGCCACCTCCATGCCTCAGTTTTTAGATCAGGGTGTTCAACCTATATTAAAAAAATATACCAGATTTTTTTAAACCGCGATCCTTTTTTCTAGCGAGAGTGAGGCTCGGACAACATTTTGCTAGAGAAAGGGATCGCGGTTCCTGTATGGTTTATTGGTATATTTTTTTTAACCAGCCACCCTCCATTCCTCTTCTTTAAAGCAGCTTGCTCGTATTTCCTATTTTTTAAATCTATCCTCACTTCATGATGTTTTTAAACCGCGATCCTTTTCTCTAGAAAATTTTACCCAAGAGTGAGGCTCAGACAACATTTTGCCAGAGAAAGGGATCGCGGTTCCTGTACGGTTTATTGGTATATTGTTTTAACCAGCCAACCTCCATTCCTCTTCTTTGGAGCAGCTTGCTCGTATTTCTTATTTTTTAAATCTATCCTCACTTCATGATGTTTTTAAACCGCGATCCTTTTCTCTAGAAAATTTTACCCGAGAGTGAGGCTCAGACAACATTTTGCCAGAGAAAGGGATCGCGGTTCCTGTACAGTTTATTGGTATATTTTTTTAACCAGCCCCCCTCCATTCCTCTTCTTTAAAGCAGCTTGCTCGTATTTCTTATTTTTTAAATCTATCCTCACTTCATGATGTTTTTAAACCGCGATCCTTTTCTCTAGAAAATTTTACCCGAGAGTGAGGCTCAGACAACATTTTGCCAGAGAAAGGGATCGTGGTTCCTGTACAGTTTATTGGTATATTTTTTTAACTAGCCACCCTTCATTCCTCTTCTTTAAAGCAGCTTGCTCGTATTTCTTATTTTTTAAATATATCCTTACTTGATGATTTTTTTAAACCGCCATCCTTTTCTCTAGCAAAATGTTACCCGAGAGTGAGGGTCAGGCAACATTTTGCTAGAGAAAGGGATCGCGGTTCCTGTATGGTTTATTGGTATATTTTTTTAACCAGCCAACCTCCATTCCTCTACTTTAGAGCAGATTTGCTCGTATTTCTTATTTTTTAAATCTATCCTCACTCCCACGCAAAATGTTGATAGTAAAATGTAGTCGCGGTTTAAAAACATCTCGTAATTTGGAATCATGTGCTGGTTATAGGTATTTTCTTTGTAAATCTCAATCTAAGTTGGAATTTTATATACCACCATATCTCTGATTTAGAGCAGTTAGTTAGTATTTTTTATTTTTGAAAATCTGTTCTATACTGACTAGTAGGTTGGTGTTGAAACTAATTTTATCTTAAAGCTATATATCAAGTAATTATTAACCTGTGCTGCGAGTTCTCCTGCTGCCTCCGATTGCGACTGCTGTGCATGTTCTGCCGTTGCCTGTGCGGCATTCAGTGCCGCCTGAATCACGTTCACCTGTTGCGTGGCTTGTTGGGCCGCTTGTTGCGAGGCTGCAGCTGATCTCTGAGCCTGTTGCAGCTGCATGTTCTCCCCGTCCAGTCCAGTTTTGGCGTCCTGCACCTGCTGCTCTATTCCTTGCAGGATGATTTGTTTGCCGGCTAGAGCGGCTTGTGCAGTGGCTGACGCCTAATGACAAAAAATACATTCTTCAGTTCTACAGAGAGAAAACTGCTTGAGAACTTCATTCCTCACTAACCATGATGAGATCTAACATAACTAGATATGCAAAATGCATTGTTGATTTCATCCTTATAGCAAACAAATTATTAATAAGGACCTTTACCACCGAAATCATGATGTCATAGTTTTATAAAAATAAATTATTATTCGTGTCTTACCGCGGCGGCGGCTTGTGCCAGGGTGTTTTTCGCAATGTAGGCGGCTTGGCTGGCGGCAGCGCGCTGGTTTTGCACCGCATTGTTGGCCTGATCGGCCGATCCTTGAGCAATGCTCCTTAGCCCGCTACCCGCGCTGAATCCCTGTTTGCCGCCATTTCCGCCTCCGCCTCCATTACCGCCACCACCCCCGCCGCCATTTTCTGTCGCCTCTTGGTGCAGTGCGACCACGTGCTCGAAGTTTTCAAAGTTGTTCGATTCGGCCCCGAAGAAATCGTTGTTGTATTGGTCCTTCTGCCGTTTTCCTGGTTTACAAGAAACCACTGACACTGAAAATTTCATTGAAAACCATTTAGCAATATTTATAAAAACTGAATTTTCATTATATATCGACGATGTAGCGCAACGCAAGAAGGACCCACACACAAGTACCGATGGTGGAGAGGGGAGAAAGAAAGCCTAACCCGGAAAGAGAAGTCGAGAGAAAAATAGGAAATATGATTGATTATTTAATAAAAGGACCAAACTGATTTAAAGGACTTAATTAACAAAACTAAAATGGCTATCTGCAACTCCCTCTCAATTCTTCATTTCACAATAGTTAAAAGTTAACTATTAGTATTAAGTCCTTCATATCTGTTAATACTAATAGTAAACCAAAGTCCTTTATATCTGTTAATACTAATAGTAGACCAAAGTCCCTTATATCTATTAATACTAATAGTAGATCAAAGTCCTTTATATCAGTTTGATCTTTTTCTCAAAAAAGCAGATTGGCCCTTCTTGTGCTACACCGTCAATATATAAACTTTATTGGTAATTCTAGGAAAATTATCCCTGTCGTATCTTTGTATTGTATGATGATAAGTCACAGTTGCCCATTAAAGAAAAATTTTTGGAAATCAATCCTTCTAGCTTGTGTTATCAGCAAGTCATCTTGCTTTTGCTGAAAACTATTCATGCCAAAACGATCAAGTTGCGTCATTTCGCAGTCTTTCATAGCCGACTGTGACTGAATTTTTGTATGATGATAAGTCACAGTTGCCCATTAAAGAAAAATTCTTGCAAATCAATCCTTCTAGCTTGTGGTATCAGCAAGTCATCTTGCTTTTTCTGAAAACTATTCATGCCAAAACGATCAAGTTGCGAGACTTCGCAGTCCCTATATTCTTTCATAGGCCGACTGTGACTGAAAGGTGGTTAAAAACTTATGAAATATGTATAGGGTCTAATTTTGGCAAGTATTTGCTGCCTAATGAATATTTTGTTGTAGAACTATTTTAACAATCTTAAATCCATATATTTGGAGCTCGAAACAACTGTAGTCGCTGCACTAGTTACTTACTTATGAGAAAAACGAATACGAAAAACTTCATCATGATAATAACTACTACCCGATCACAAAAATCACAGAACTTAGTTATGTATCACAAACCGCACACTGCTATTCTTTCTCCTGGTCGTGCACCGTTTATCGATCGAATTACGTTTGTGCCGCTACGTTTGGCAAATCTTCTATTTATACCGGGTTTTTTTGTCGCACCGCCGACCGGCGGGGCGGCGGCGGCAAAAACGCGCCGCTGCGCGAAGTGAAAACTGTGGCTAATTTACTTTTCATTTCTTTATATTTTGAGGAAGTCGACGGCGTGAAATCGCCGCATTGCTCTGGCCGGATTGATTCGAAATGGATTACGCAGAGCGGGCGAAATTTTTACGAATTATTACGTGCCGACGAGTGGATTTGTTTTTTCTATTTTTTCCCTTTTTTTTTGGTTCGGCTCGAAATTGTGCGACCGCAGTAATTAGACCGTGGATTCTCTGCAGCCTTCTGGGAAGCAACGTGGAGAATTCAATTTGCCAATTCAGTGATCTTCTTTCGATCTAAAACTCAAATGCGTGTTCTCGCACCCTATGAACTATTGAATTTATTTACCAAAAGAGATGATATAAGTTTTAATTTATTATTATTACTTAAATTACTATATATTACTTATAAGATTTTTGGTACAATCGAACTTTGGAATCTTGAAAAGTTGCTGGTTGTTGTCTTGTAAGTGTTACCATTAATTTTGTAAATAATTCACAATTTTGTGGCTGGATTGTTAATGTCCTTAACTGTAAGCCAGATTTGAATGATATACGTTTTTAAAAAAATCCTGAAATTTTGCTGTTTTGTAACATTTGTACATTAATAGCATTCTCTATAATATAATATACGTAGCTATTGCTCCCAGTAAAATATTGCTAAACACATTAAAGCATTTGTAATCATACATTTTTAATAGTGTGTGCAACTTTTATAGTCCATTTGGCTAATATATAAATCATACTCATTACGCAAAGATAAATTATTACCAGTACGAGGATATAGTGTAGATTTTGCAAACATGACTGTCACACTAATTTGTATATTACAAACGCTACGCCATAGCGCGCGCTTCGAGGTGCTCGCCACCGCCATTGCAACACCAAAACGACATTATAATATTCCTAAATAAAGAATAATATAATTGTGGTTTAATGCATTTAATTGTGGCAGACATGCCCGTGGCCGATGATTAAGAGTGTTTCTCAATCCCTCTCAGTCTTTCTATTATGAAAAAAACTTCTATCTAAACAGGGCTGTTAGTCGTGAGGCTTGTCCGCCGATCAAGGGAGGAGTTTAATCACCCGGTATTTACCTTAGTTTCACAGAAAATCTCTGAAAAACTGTGGAAGTTGTTCCGTGTAAATTCACCCCGATGGGGTTGAAACTAAGGCTCCCCAATGTTTAGTACGAGACGGACGACGCCTCTAACTACTCGACCACTGAGCTTAAGAAGATTATTATTAATTCCCTAATATAAACTGGGGAAAACCTCACGATAATGGAGCTAACAGTTAACCTACAATCCCCAATACCTACAATCTCCAAAAGATTCACATACCTTGGTGTAGCAAAACCCGCGAATGTTACGAAAAGCTAGATTTTGCAGTGTCGAAGGAAAACGACCACCTATGCCCTGATACGAAAACCCTAGTACATTTTGCATGGTTGAAGCAAAATGACGTTCACCACGTATGCCGTGATACGAAAAACTTAATAAAACACTCACAGAGAAACAAACTGTACTCGTTATTCGGCTACTCTCTGTGCAGACAGGCACGTCCCATTTAAACTAATAATTGTAATTATAAACAAATTGATGAAACCGTGCATTTAACGATTGCAGCGCCCGCGTTTATAAATAATTAGACATCTTTCAGTAAACGGCATGTAATTAATATTATTCAATTAATGCTTGATCTTCTATCACCTTGAGGCGTCTGGAGATGTATCAAATACATTTTTAATTGACGGGTTGTTATATTGATATTTTTAGTTTCGAAATTCATATATTTATATTCATTTTTCTATCTTTCTTGAAATACATGTTTCTCAAACGCTCATTTGGAGACAATTTTGACTGAGCCGAGTTAAAAAGCTTTTAGACATATAGTCTATTTTGGCTCCTCTTTCTTATGCTCAAATCTATTAAATAGCATCCCAATGTATGGAGAATCGTAAGAAAAATAGTACCTAATTGATTAGTTTGGTATAAACGCGCCCAAACAAAGCCAAATTCTAGGCATTTTGACAGTCTGAAATTTAACCTATACAATGTTATATCTCGCAGATTAAACAAAAAAAACTGGTTCAGTTTTCTAAAAATAGTAGCTAATATTCGCAGCTATTTTAAAATGAAGATATTAGGTTGATATATTATTGCGTTTGGAAGATACAGGTCACAAAAGCTGATATTTCGTCAATATTTGCCGTTTTTTGTCACTTCAAATGCGAATTGATGACATTTCTCTGGTTTTCTCCGTAACTTCTCTATTTCTAGAAGCTAGAAACCATTTCTAGCATTTGATATAAAGATTTTACACAGTTGAAACCGAGAAAAAACATGACATTTCATCAATTCGCATTTGAAGTGACAAAAAACGACAAATACGAAATAACAGTTTTCGTGATATGTGAAAATTTAGAGTATTTCTAACCCTATAGATTGAGGCTAGTTGCATTTCTCTAACTCTTACCGTTTTCGTGTTGTAGCGGTGAGAAAATTTGAATAGAATGAAATTTCATGTTTTCCCCGGTTTAAACTCTATAGCGTCTCTATTTCAAATGCTAGAGAGATCGTTTATTTCTCAAAATGTAGTGTAGTTCTAGCTCTACCGATTGAGGCTAGACGCATTTCTCTAACTCTTACCGTTTTCGCGTTGTAGCGGTGACAAAATTTGAATAGAATGAAATTTCATGTTTAAAAACTCTGTCACATTTCTATTTCAAATGCTAGAGAGATGGTTTATATGTGAAAATGTAGAGTATTTCTAGCCCTACACATTGAGGCTAGGCGCATGTCTCTAGCTCTTAACGCTTTCGCGTTGTAGCGGTGAGAAAATTTGACTATGATGAAATTTCATGTTTTCCCCGATTTAAACTCTATAGCATCTCTATTTCAAATGCTAGAGAGATCGTTTATATGTCAAAATGTAAAGTAGTTCTAGCTCTATAGATTCACGCAAGACGCATTTCTCTAACTTTTACCGTATTCGCGTTGTAGCGGTGAGAAAATTTGAATACGTGAAATTTCATATTTTACCCGGTTTAAACTCTGACACATCTCTATTTCAAATGCTAGAGATATGGTTTATATGTGAAAATGTAGAGTATTTCTAGCCCTACACATTGAGGCTAGACGCATGTCTCTAGCTCTTAACGCATTCGCGTTGTAGCGGTGAGAAAATTTGAATATGATGAAGTTTCATGTTTTCCTCAATTTAAACTCTATAGCGTCTCTATTTCAAATGCTAGAGAGATCGTTTATATGTCAAAATGTAGAGTAGTTCTAGCTCTATAGATTCACGCAATACGCATTTCTCTAACTTTTACTGTATTCCCGTTGTAGCGGTGAGAAAATTTGAATATGATGAAATTTCATGTTTTCCCCGATTTAAACTCTATAGGGTCTCTATTTCAAATGCTAAAGAGATCATTTCTATGTCAAAATGTAGAGTATTTCTAGCTCTATAGATTCACGCAAGACGCATTTCTCTAACTTTTACCGTATTCGCGTTGTAGCGGTGAGTAAATTTGAATATGATGAAATTTCATATTTTCCGCGGTTTAAACTCTATAGCGTCTCTATATCAAATGCTAGAGAGATCGTTTATATGTCAAAATGTAGAGTAGTTCTAGCTCTATAGATTGACGCAAGACGCATCTCTCTAGCTTTTACCGTTTTCGTGTTGTAGCTGTGAGAAAATGTAAATACGTGAAATTTCATGTTTTCCCCGGATTAAACCCTGTAGCGTCACTATTTTAAATGCTAGAGAGATCGTTTATATGTCAAAATGTAGAGTATTTATAGATTATACAGATTCACGCTAGACGCTTTTCTCTAGCTGTTACCGTTTTCGCGCTGCAGGGGTAGAAACCCTTCCCATTTAAACGCTGTAGCGTGTCTATTTCAATATGCTAGAAAGATAGTTTATATGTCAAAATGTAGAGCGGTGAGAAAATGTGATTATGATGAAATTTCATCTTTTTCACTAGTTTAAACTCTGCAGCGTCTCTATTTCAAATGCTAGATCATATCATAATTATAACATATAGAATTTTTAACCTTACACAACAATATATGTGTTTAAATTACTCATAACATATGCAACACCACACACGCAACTTCTTACAGGGACCACATTCGGTGGCTATTATTCCTATGTACTCCTGATATGAGACTTCAAAGTTCGTTTCAGAGCGAACAAAGACGTGTTTAAACTTGTGTTATCCTGGTCGGAATTTTACGCGGCGCCTAAATACCTCTTTTAACTCATGTTTGTCGGATTTTCTTCTGAAAGAAAAACTATAGAAGTGGCATAAATACTTCTTTCAATTTATTTATCTTCTGGAACGCCAACAAACGTAATCACAATTTTTTTTATAATCCTGGAAAATATGACTACATAGCGTTTTCCACGTCGTCATCCATTATAAAGCGACACCCCCTTTTTTTTAATTTTTGAAACGAGATAACAGTCACAAGGGGCGAAGTCGGGACTGTAAGGTAGATGTAATTCCTTAAAGCTGCATTCATTGAATACTTCTTGAACAATTCGTGCAATTTATGCACCCTTTAGTTGTAGTGCAGAATCAAGGTTTTAAGGTTTCTTGAGCATAATCGTGAAGTCGTTTTTCATATATAACAGCTTTATATGATTTTGCAGTCTCCAGCTTCATTGCCGACTTCCAAGTATCGTCATGAATTATGGCGGTGCATGGAAGTCGGTTCTTGAACAATTCGTGCAATTTATGCACCCTTTAGTTGTAGTGTAGAATCAAGGTTTTAAGGTTTCTTGAACATAATCGTGAAGTCGTTTTACATATATAACAGCTTTATATGATTTTGCAGTCTCCAGCTTCATTGCCGACTTCCAAGTATCGTCATGAATTATGGCGGTGCATGGAAGTCGGTTCTTGAACAATTCGTGCAATTTATGCACCCTGCAGTTGTAGTGCAGAATCAAGGTTTTAAGGTTTCTTGATCATAATCGTGAAGTCGATTTTCATATATAACAGCTGTATATGATTTTGCAGTCTCCAGCTTCATTGCCTACTTCCATGCACCGTCATGAATTATGGCGGTGCATGGAAGTCGGCAATGAAGCAGGAGGCTTCATAATCACATACACGATTCAGGAAACTATCCAATTCACTAAAATCACAATGGATGGAAGTCGGCAATGAAGCAGGAGGCTTTATAATCATATAAAGGATTCAGGAAACTATTCAATGCAGTAAAATCAACTTTATATACTTCCACTTAAATTGAAGAAATAATGAAGATAGATTAACGAAACTATAAGACATGTTATGTTACCAACAATTATATATATATATATATATAGTATCTATTTGCCTTTTACCTTTCGATGTAGACTATTACATTTATATTACCAACAACCTTATAATATCATGCGAAGTCACAAGCTGCCTTGCTACCCCTAATCTCTACCCTCTTCTATGTGGACAATAGGAGAAGATGGACATTAGAATTGGGAAGGCATCCTATTCCATTAAGCGTCCTTCCACGATCTTCTGGGTCATGCCCTCTTCGCTTCCCGTAGGGGTACCTACTGCAATAATTTCTTTTGACTTCTCCCACATGCATGAGATGTTCAAAACATCTTAGTCCTCTTCATTGAATCCGGTCGTCATCTGCCTCCATGCAAGCTTTTATTTGGTAGTTTGGAAATCTATCTTTTCTAGATATCCTAGCACACTCTCAAGTAGTCCATCTCTATCGCATTCAGTCGCCGTTTAATTTCCGTGTTTACTACTCCCTAACACGGTATTGACTCAACCATAGACTTCCCAATGCGTTTTTTGGTCTTCTTCCAGATATACTGCAAAAATTTCAGATATAATTATTTGTAAAATTCTAATTGTTAAAAATTATACAACCCCCTAGAAGGAAAGTTAAACGCCATCTGGCGGCACCACATCAATTAGCAATGCACACTTATTGCTAAGAGGTGGGTTCACACTTATATATGTTCTAATTGTTAAAAAGTTAAAAGTTATATCACACTGCATAAAATTCCCAATTATTTGCTCTTTGCGATTGAATTTTATCGCTACAAAGTGTAGAATTGGATGATTAAAAGAATCATTAGATGTTTCAATTCAAATCTGGAATAATAATAAAAAAAATATAGACGCCATTAAATGCAGATAAGACTGTATCGTTATTACCGGTTGTAAGTACCTATAAAATATTGCGTTTTTGTAGTTTGAAAGCTATTATAAATCGTTGTAAGTATATAGCTGAGTGAACGTTACGAGCCATAAAATTAAACCCGATTTAATTGATGTGACTTTGTCTATCAATAGTTGCCCCCCGAGTGATTAGCCTGTGAACTAGGCGAATGATAATGCAGTTTTGAACATGGAAGCAGTTCAATAATGTTCCCGGTTGCGTCGGTTGCGGCTTTAAATGGTTAATTAGAGCCGTGCGCGTGTTTTTGTTGTGACATTGTGATGCGCTGGGTGGCAAGATGAGCGATTTAAAAATTGAACCGTCGCCAAAGGTAAGTAGGTCGGGCCGAAAAGAGGGGTGGGGAGGGATGAATTATTGCAAGCCGGAAGCGGCGATTAGGGCGCCGGGGGCGGCGGCGGCGGCCGCACGCGGAATTGTGTTAGTGTGTGACGTAAGGATGCGCGGTTTTTGCGGCCGGTTGCATCGATCCGCGTCGTGCGCTCGGCAACCTTCCGAGGCGAACAGGAAGAACCGGGGCGCGCGCGGGGATCGATTGCGTAACCGGCCACTTCCGGGTCGGGCGCGCGCTCTGGCGGCGGGCGCGCGCACCGCCCCACGCGGATGTTACGTAACGGCGGCGTATTTTTCCTGCAAGCGCGCCGCGGACGGTATCGCCCTCTAGAATTCCTGCTGCGATTCAGAAGTCGTGTGTCGCGTCACCAGCTGCAGTAAAATCTTCCACGCAAACTCGTCCAATGTAATCTCTACGAAAGGTTGCGCATGTCAGCAGGAACTGAGAAGGGTTATGGCGATACAGTAGTACGGGGATACATGACATAACGGGCGGCTTTAAAAGAATACACAACTGGTCTATAAACTAAATGGGTGAATTTACGTTAAGTGGCAACTCGAACATTTTATCAAGTGCAGTGGAAATATCCGTGAATCCGAGCAAAAGTAATTCGAATCATATTTATTTTACCACACCTAATAGAAGTGAATCCCGTCCGACAAATATGCAAGATGAATTTGTCGACAAAACAGCTGTTAGTGCACCTGATCAGGAAGCGTCCGATAAGAAAGAGGAAGGTTCCAACGAACTAGGTGAGAAATGCGACGTGCAGAAGACGGGCTCGAGTTTGTTGTTCCAAGGAAACGAATCGAACCCCACATCAGATGGGGCTTTGTGGTCGACGGGAATCGAGGAAAACTTTGTCCCGAGCCTCGCCAACGTAAATAATAGTTTAGGTTTCCAAAGCTACACACAGCAGCAACACCTCTACAACCAGAACCAAGGTAGACGTGCAATAACAGCTAGTCATAATTTTCCGCATAACATCACTCGCCCGCAACCCCTTTACAAAAACTATGGCTCTTGGGCAAACCCTGGCCAAAGTTGGTCCAGCAATACCTCCGTTTGGAATCGAGGCAGAAGCGTGCCGAATTTGACACCCTTGCAACAAATGGGGGTCGCGAACAGGAAGCCGAGCCCTACATTCAACCACCAACAAGTTATCTCCCCGGTGAAGTTCCGCAGGAGCACCTCGTACCCAGGAAAAGGACCTTTTCCACAACAACAACCACCCACCTTCGAAATCACGAACATGGACGAATCTAGAGAACTACTGCCGTTTCAGGTAAAACAGAGTTGGGCACCTATGCACAAGCCAGAGTCTTACAGCAGCACACCTGCTATGTTATTTGTGTGCAGTTTTTATTTGTTAGCGCTTGATCCCGTCCTTAGTTTAGTACGCTACGAAAATGATAATGCCAGCAAATCGCGGAGCAGTAACTACTTTCGGAACTGGGTTAAACTGTAAATCGCAAAATAAAACCTTATGGGTCACTGTGATATTAATTTTAAATTCAAACTGGCTTTATCATTTTCTGTTTGTATTTTTTGTTTTGTTATTATTGTTTTTATTTGTTCTTTGTTATTTATTTATTAATAAAGCATTTACTATTAATCTATGTTTGTGTTTATTGCACTGTATATGCTAATGATTTTTTTAATGCAGTCGCGTTTGGCCTGTTTTGGAATTGTTTTGTTTGAACAAAAAAAAAATTGCTTTCCTTTTGGGTGAATTGTGTCTATTTTCGTTGTTTGAGGTAGACAGGTGAGGTTGGTAGTCACCAGTCGAGAGAAGCACCGACCAGAAATAGCTGCTGCTCGTGTGGATACATCGCACGTTTATATTTAAACACTGTCGTATCCATATTGCGCTAGGCTCGGCCACACAGCCTCAACGGAATTAAAACATGCAAATATCATATTAACGAACACCTCACATATACATCCCGTTTATTTATTACACGTGCATACGTCAATAATGTCCCCCGCAACCACAATCACCACAATAGAAACGCCGCAATGCTCGTTTCGTTGCACCACAAGCCCGTTGAAATTGATATTTTCCAACTCGGCCGCGAATGATTAATTTCAATCCACCCACTACAATCGGGCTTTATTAAAGTCGCACGAAACATTCGGTAATTTGCATCCCGGAAGTAACTAATTCCAGATCGTTACAAAGTAACCAACAATAATTCCGCTATTAAACCATAATCAGCACCGTTTTGTTAATTACACCATTTACATGAAAACCCCTGTTAACCGTTAATAATTGCATGTGCCTGAATTTTGCACCGTTGTACTGAATGTTGTTTATACGCTTCTGCTTTTTGTTTGTGTTTTTTATTTGATTTTTATTATTTAGTTTGTAGAAACATTGTTCGCTTTGCGCTTATCAACGCTACTTTTATGGGTAATAATTATATTTGACTACAATGAATGTCATTCCATGTTACGTTTGAAAACGACGCATACTAAAGATTTTATTTTTATGATACAAAATCAATACCTTGCCCTATTAGAAACAACCGGCATTTGTGGTCATAATGTACGTAAACAACACCCCTATTCACTACTTTAATATACACGGAATTTACGATATAAAATTAAAATAACGAGGATGTGCGTAATTTAATTAATATATTTTATATCAAACAATTATGGTTAAATAAAAAATAAAACAAGTTTGTCTTGTTAAAATTATTTAAAATTGTATGCTAATATTATTCAAAACGTTGTGAAAGTGTCATTCGTTATCCGAATTTATTTAAATAAAATATGACGGCTAATATTGACAAATATATGTTACAACAATATTATCACAAAATAAACCCCCACAGCTTGTGATAATTCATTACTAAATATTAAATCACAAAGTGGGCGCCGATTGAATCCAATTATCATAAAATAGATGTAACAAGCTAATATTGGACAATAATGGTCGTCATATTTGATTTAAATATAATGACAAATTATTGTACAGCTCGTTTCAGGTCTGATAGTGAACGACACTTTCATATATCACCGTTTTGAATAATATTAGCATCTAATTTTTAAAAAATAGGGGATCACAATAGGCTAACAATCGCCGCGGCGCATTGGGGCTAAACCCCAGGAGGGCCTCCAACTAATTTTTTAAAAGCTTCTCATGTGCATACAATCATATTCGCGAATCAAGAGTAGACATTTTATTAGAGTAGAGTATTACATTTAAAAAAAATCACATAATCAAGGACTTTATTGGACGAACCTCTTAAATAATGTAATGAGTTTTTAAGCCGAAACCAAAATCGAATATCAGGTTTTGGCTGAAATTAAAAGTAAAATGTTTAATGCTACATTATATATAATTAAGATTTTACTTGGTTTTTATACATCGGCTATATTTGTACGAGAATCTTATTATAAAACGCCTAGCTATTTTCAAAATCATGAGAAATATAAGATTTTGATTTTGTAATTTATACGAGCTTCTCTCGTGCATAAAATCATATTCGCTAATCAAGAGTGGTCACTTTATAAGAGTTATTATTACATTTATAGAATCATATAATCAAGGACTTTATTAGACTCGTTTTAGACAAGACAATTTCTTAGCTCAAAAGTAGTTCAAGAAATGAATTCATATATCCTCCTCCCATACAATTTGTCCTTGGCAAATAGAACGCGTTATATTTTTCCATTCGATCTACCCTCCAATTCAATATTTCAAATAATTTGCTGTAGATACGAGACAATTTAGATTGTCTCGTATCTTAACTAACTTTTGAGTCAAGAAATTGTCTTGTCTAAAACGACCTTTAGATAAGCCGTATTTTATACGAAACTAATTTCGGATTTTGGCTGAAATTAAAACAAAACTATTTAATGCTACTTTATTGAGAATTACAATTTTGATTAGTTTTTAATTCTGAACGGCTATATTTGTACGATAATCTTTTTAAAAATCTTCTAGTCATTTTCAGAATCATCAGCCCTGTAAGATTTTGATTTTGTAATCTGTACGTGAATTTAATTCAAAATAAATTAAAATATGCAATGTTTCTAAGAAAAATAGCTTTTAGAAAATTGCTACCCTTGATTTGGGAATATCTATTTTTGTAGTATGTATGATTTACACTTTTTTAGTAGCCCTGTGCAATAAAGTCCTTGATTATGTGATTGTGACTTAATTATAAATACATTTGCAGTTTATGGGTGATTCTGTTTTAGTGGCATATTTAACGTTAAAATTTGTTTCAACCTAAAAAATATTAATAATCATCTCTCGGTTATTTAATCGTAAAAATTGAATATTTGTAAGTTAGGTACGTCACACTGTATACTCATTGGAAAAATATTCGTAATTATATTCTATATGCGATTACAGTTTTTGCAATGTATGTTATCGCATAATTCGTTTCTTCTTATCACTATGCTATATATTCGTTCATATTGCATGATAATATAATATTACTCACAGATCAGGCGCAACCAGAAGGTGCCGCCGGATGGCATTTAACTTTCCTCCTATGGGGTTAGTTGTATAATTTTTGTATATAACTACTCGAGATATTGTGTGATTTCATCCTCACTAGCTGAGCTACAGTGATGAGATCTAATAAGATCGAAATCTAGATATGTAGATATGCTAAGAGGTGGATTCACACTTATATACGTTTTACGACAAGTTTCTTTAGAAGACGTAACAATTGAGAAGGCTAGTCTTGGTCTTATTGTTCAAGTCTTAACACTTGAATATTTTTGCCATTCCTAAAAAAGCTGGTCTGGCTTTTTCGATACTACACATTTCAAGTCAGTGGTGCCACCCACTACTCTTCCTATTATTTGTTGATTTACAATCAGTTGTCCTTGTGGTGGTGATATTGGTTTAGTTATTACCATATATTTAATTTTCTTGATAACAAAAAGTCGCCATGCGGACAGAAAACGCATATAACAATATCAGTCTTATTTTAAAACGCATATAACAATATCAGTCTTATTGTAAAACGCCTAGTAATTTTCAAATTTGCTGGGCTAATAAGAATGCGATGCAAATTTTGTGTAGTGCATACGAGTATATATAAAGTCACTAAAAGTTTGTGATACAAACAATTGTAAAAAATCAATTTTTTGAATTTTGAAAATTATGTAAATTTCATCGTGTTGCCCATTTATTTAGCTGTTAAAAAAAGTTAGATTCGTTTATTTGCTTTAACTATTAACGTCGTGGTGTATAAAAGTCATTATTGGCAATACAAACGATTTTAAAAAATCAAATTTTTAAATTTTGAAAATTGTACTAATTTCATCGTGTTACCCATTTATTTATCTTTAAAAACAAGTTTGATTCATTTATTTTCTTTAATTATTAACGTGGTAGTGTATAAAAGTTTATATAAAATCACTATTCGCAATACAAACAATTGTAAAAAATCAAATTTTTGAATTTTGAAAAGTATACTAATTTCATCGTATTGCCTATTTATTTAGCTTGCGAAAAAAGTTTGATTCATTTATTTGCTTTAATTATTAACGTCGCAGTGTATAAAAGTTTATATAAAATCACTATTCGCAAAACAAACAATTGTAAAAAATCAAATTTTTGAATTTTGGAAATTATACAAATTTCCTCGTGTTGCCCATTTATTTAGCTTTCGAATAAAGTTTGATTCATTTATTTTCTTTAATTATTAACGTCGTAGTGTATAAAAGTTTATATAAAGTCACTATCTGCAATGCAAAAAATTGTAAAAAATCAAATTTTTGAATTTTGAAAATTATGTATATTTCTTGGTATTGTCCATTTATTAAGCTTTTAAAAAAAGTTTGATTCGATAATTTACTTAAATTATTAACGTCGTGGTGTATACAAGTTTATATAAACTCATTATTCGCAATACAAAAAATTGTAAAAAATCGAATTTTTCAATTTTGAAAATTATACAAATTTCATCGTGTTGCCCATTTATTTAGCTTTCGAAAAAAGTTTGATTCATTTATTTTCCTTCATTATTAACGTGGTAGTGCATGAACATTTATATAACGTCACTATTCGTAATACAAACGATTGTAAAAAATCAAATTTTTGAATTTTGATAATCATACAAATTTCATCGTGTTGTCCATTTATTTAGCTTTCGAAAAAAGTTTGATTCATTTATTTGCTTCAATTCTTCACATCGTAGTGTATAAAAGTTTATATAAAATCACTATTCGCAATACAAACAATTTAAAAAAAACAAATTTTTGAATTTTGAAAATTATACAAATTTCATCGTCTTGCCCATTTATTTAGCTTTCGAAAAAAGTTTTATTCATTTATTTGCTTCAATTCTTAACATCGTAGTGTATAAAAGTTTATATAAAATCACTATTCGCAAAACAAACAATTGTAAAATATCAAATTTTTGCATTTTGAAAATTATACAAATTTCATCATATTGCCCATTTATTTTGCTTTAGAAAAAAGTTTGATTCATTTATTTTCCTTAATTATTAACGTCGTAGTGCATGAAAATTTATATAAAGTCACCATTCACACTTTAATTTATAGTAATATTGTACTCAGCTCAAACGCTTAGTTCGTCTCGTACTGAGCTTTGGGAAAAAAATCGCAAACCACCTTTCACAGTCTTTCAGATTTTCTTAGCAGCCTCTAACCAATCAAGCTCTGTCGCAAAATGAAATTTCGCGATTCATGTATTCTGTGAAGTAGATAAATTATATTGGATGATTACCCTCTTGTGATGTTCTCCCTTTACCAGCGGAGAAGACCTCGGGCTCATAACTTTAAAAATAGATTTTGTTTCGTATTGATGCAAACATCAAAAACGAAATATATAATAAAACAAAAGTTTGTTTTTCATTTGTTTAATGTTTTTTTTTAGTTATTCTTACAACTACAAATATGAGCTGTATGGGTTAAATAAAACGATTCGTTTTATTTGTCCTTTAAAATGAATTATCACAAAGTAGACGCCTTAACAATCCATAATATTGGATTGTTAAGACGTCTACTTTGTGATAATTCATTTTAAAGGATAAATAAAACGAATCGCGCTGTATATAATACGAAAATGCTTTAACTAAAGTTTTTTTTTTGTGTGTGTGTGTGTATAATTTTACGCTTTCACAATAGCGTTGATTTCATTTTATAACTATAAAACATCAAACGCCGTAACAGCCATCGGTGTTCATATGAAAAACACGTAGTAATTTTTATTAGTCCAGGCTCATAATAAAGCCATCAAATGTTTACAATTTCACTGCACTTTTTAGGTATTTCATAATAGCGTATGAACGCATTTTACAGCTATAAATAAAACAGTATACGCTGTACATATTCAAGTTATTGCGAAAAGTCGTTTATGAATCGCCATTCGCGGATTTAGAGTCGTATTTTTTTAATTTTTAAGAGCGACAATATGTTTAGAGAGCATAGCTAATTTGTTTAAGTTATGACGTTAAAGGCTTTAATCATAATTTATATGCGTTTGTATATATTTTAGAAAACATCTATTAAACAAATTAGTTATGAAAATGATACAACTAACAACCACCTAGGAGAAAAATTAAACGCCATCTGGCGGCACCACATCAATTATTAGTTCATGATCCAATCATGGCCGTGAATTGAAATTTGTATGGAAGGACTTTGTATTGTAAATTTGCTACCCGTGATTTTCGAACACCGTTTTATGTGTTGTATGTAAAATTGCTGCAAACGCTACTGTAAAATGGCCCAAAGTTATACAACACTGTGTTCAGGCCATTTCGTTATAATTTAAATAAATTAGTTATGATCCAACAATGCTGAAAGTCAACACTTCTTCTATTTCCATAGTATACTAGAAGGAGTGATTAAGACTTTGTTTTGTAACTCTTATAAAATGGCTACCTTTAATTCTCGAACACCGCTTTATGCATTGTGATATTGCTACTAGCGCCACTGTAAAATGACCAAAATTTTAAAAACAATTGCGTAATATTGACAAAAAGCTCAATAAAACTTCATCCATAAATAAATATATTCTTCAACTTCGTTTGGTCTAGCGGATTTTTCAATCTGTGTTGCTTTCCATATAGAAAAAAACGAGCTGAAGCTATTATAACAAACCTTAACCATGTATCTATATTGGTTATCGAGATACAGTGCAAAATAGGCGTTTTCAAAACGAGGCATCGAGATACATATAAAAAAATCAGGGCCAGGACAGACATGGTGAATGTCATTTTCCTTCAAACATGTAAATTCTAGAGGGTTTGTCTTCAACTGCTGTTGCTCCGCGTATAGGAAACACCGAGGTGAAGCGAATGTAACAAACCGTAACCCTTTGTTATGAAGATACAGTGCAAAATAGGCGCTTTCAAAACGAAACATAGAGATACATATAAAAAGTCAGTATCTGGGCACAGATGGTGAATATCATTTTCCATCAACCATGCAAAATCTAGCGGCCTTTTCTTCAACATAGAAAGAAACGAGCTAACGCGCGTAACATCGCAACCCTATATCTCTCTTAGTTCTTGAGATAAAATAGGACGTTTGTATAAAATGAATACTGATTTTAAAAAGTTATATTGTATTACACTTGATAATTTGTATAATGTATGAGGTATCAAATATTTTCTGTATAAAACACCAATAAATCGTAAACTACACATTATGCTAATGCAATGTTCATTGATAGTACCCTATAGCAGCAAACAATGAGTAATAAATACAAGCAAATTCAACCTTGCGTATTGTTACAGCTATATATTCAACTTTTCAAGCCTCCAACATCAATTCGCTTCGAATGTGTTTTTGCAATCGCGACTCGCGGCGCAGATTATATAGTTAAGCTAGTTAAATCAGATAATAAAAGAATATTAAAATGAACTTTTGTTGAAGTCAATAAAGTACACGTATGTACATACAAGTCTTTACAAGTGACTATTCTACGTATTCTATTGGCTACACAGACTACATGGGGCTTCGTTCGTTCGTTTCCCAAACTCGCTTGATTCTTGTGTGTTGAGGGAGTCAGTCTTTGTATTCCTTTATTATTTCTTATAGAACTGTATCCATTTTGCTATCGGAGGTTCTTGAAATATCCCATTCCTGGAATATTCTTATATGACCAATCACAGGTTCAATTACCTTATCCGTCGAAAGGGTAACATCTTATTATCTATTATCGATTCTATTACCCTGAAAAAATTAATAGATTGCATTGCCAATAGTGAGATTTTACCCCTTCCACGAAGGTATAGAAGGTTTTCTGACCTACAGGCAGGTCAAGAAGGAGGAGGAAGTTCTTCAAGGCCGTAAGGTGGTTCTAGAATCGGTTTGTTCCTTCTACTAGTTTCTTCCATTCTTTCCTGTTCAATCCTTTTTCTTTCCAGTTTTGGACCGCTTGTCTTTTTACGTCAGTTATTCTTCATTATTTCTTATAGATCTTTTTTGGTTGCTTTACTATCTTCCTGCATTCTTTCCTGTTCTGTAATTTTTCTTTCCAGTTATGTACTTTTTTATTTGGTGTTTGGGTGTATTTTTACTGTTGTGGTTTTTCCCTCCTACAATTCTACGAATTCTCATTACATTTGAACCGCTAGCCTTTTTAGGTCAGTTATTCTTCATAATTTCTTATAGATCTTTGTCTTTTTTTGCTGTTTTTACTATCTTTCTGCATTCTTTCCTATTCTGTACTTTTTCTTTCCAGTTCTATACTTTTTGGTTTGGTGTTTGCGTATATTTTTGTTGTTGTGGTTTTCCCTCCTACAATCCGACGAATTCTCATTACATACGTGCTATTTATAGATTTAGATGTCTAAAACAATAATATTATTCTAATTATTGAGAAAGCCATCAGGTTCAACTGTTTATAGTACAACCGCAATTAAAATCTTTAATGACATAGTTAGGTCCTGAATGAAATACTCTTGAACTATATTTGAGTACTAAACTTCTGCGTTTTACCGAACAGTAAAACATAATGTAATGTGTAATTAACATTACCTACATTTCAGACTCTAAACATTTGTGAGAATAGAATAAATTTATATCGCGAAGCCAATTTTTGTCAATCGCTCGCGTCTTAACTTAGAAACCGATTAGACTACATACTCGATAAATAGAGCACTAATGATAAGTCAATCACGACTCATTTTAAGATTTTATGTACACCAAAGTTGGCCATCCCTGTGCTATACAGTATAATAATTAAGCGTAGAGTTATATCCGTAACAATGTCTTGAAATGTCAAATCAGATTCCAGTGAGAATGGAACTGAAGTAATAGGTAATATAATAAACACGTGACTACCCTTCGTCATGATTCTTAGAACCAGTTATGGCGTAGGAAGGGCACGTGTTTCATCACTTTGTTAGATGCAATCATCTTGAAGTATGGCTTTTCAGAAATCCAAATATATAGAAAATCACACACCTGTCTACGACATCCGGCTCTGCCACGTGCCTGTAAAAAATACATTTTCGTTCACGTGGCTGGTCACCGCTATCTGAAATGATAACGTGAATTTCCACGTGTAGGCTAATTTCCTAGTTATTGACTTACATATCATGCACTGTCACAGCCAGATTTGTTCGTGTCGCGTAATTGAGATTGACACGGCCGTATCGAAAAGTGTCAATAACTATAAAATTAGCACTTACAGGTAGGATTGAGATGTTGTCATTTCAATAATTCAAGCCACTATAGCGGCTGATGTGCATTCTACATTCAGGCAATTATATTTGATATGCATGTTTTGTTATGATAACTAGTTACAAATCTGAGGCAATTATTATGATACGTATGATAAAGTAATATGTAATCTTCTAGAGAAATTAAATATTCAAGTGTTCAGAATATTCAGTATTCAGAATAAAAATATGACAGTATTATTATTCCCGTGTGGATATACCAACTGTGTACTTCCCGTAAACGCGACAGATTTCAAAGCAACAATGCACAAAAAGTGACCCTATGTTCATTGATCTATCTGCGTTTGCGAACACAATTGAGAGCATTTGATGCAAGTTGAAATATGTATGTGTATCTATCCTCGCACAAACCGTATTGAAATTGAGAAATATACCTTGAATACTTTTATGAGGATCTAATATCCAACGCTTGAATGCAATAAAGTCTCCGTTGTATACCGTGAGATCAAATAAATGTTCATTCAAAAATAAAATAGTACGTCCCAGATCTATATTCGTAGACGTAGCGGGATTAAATTGAACTTACGCAATTGCAGCTACTACAGTTTATCAGTATGCCCGTTATTTTCAATAATAAAATTATGTAGAATAACAAACTACATTATTATTATTTCTTGTTCTTTCTTAGACGGTATAATTATGCATACCGCTAGGCTACTTCACACGAAGATGCCAGTAGTTATTTACAAATAGTAGTGTTGAGATGGCACAGGGAAGTACTTTGCCATCTCAACACTACTATTTGTAAAGTTTTCTTAAAAAAAACACGACCAACAGTATATTAATAACTATTATCTTTTAAAATTAATTTAAAAAAAAAGATAATTGTTCTACTATAAAAAAAGACTATCTTTATAGGGATATCGACGGAAAGGCTTTGCCGCCGGTAAAGGGAGAATCTCGGAGGGTTTTAATTCTGAAAACTGTGAAAAGTGTTTCACTGGATTTAAACCCTGAATCTAGTCGTCCATCCTATACAGAGCAAGTGAGCATCGTATATCTAGAATGCTACTGAACTGAGTTTCTTCTTCTTATTCTTCTTTGTCTTGTAGATTCAGGGTTTAAATCCCGTGAAACACTTTTGATAAGTTCAGTAGCATTCTAGATATACGATGCTCACTGCTCTGTATAGGACGAACGGCGACGTCCCATACAGAGCAGTGGGGAGATCGCTCCCCATTTCTTTGTAAAAGCCAGACGATAAAGGGAGAGTGTATTCATCCTTAACAACAGACAAACCTCCTAAAATACAGTGTTCCGCGGGGTTTAAACCCTGAATCTGCAACAATACAAACAAGAAGGAGAAAACACTCAGCTCAGTACCATAGTACAGAGATGGCGAACCTATGGCATATGTGGCCATAAGTGGCACGCATGATAAATAACGATAGACCACGTGCCAAAATATTTATCATGCATATTCTTCGTTTTTGAAAAAAGCTCAAGCAATTAAAAACAAAAATATCCTCTCAACATTTTTCTATTTAATGTTAAATAATAATAATAATAAAGGGTGTACAGATATACCGTCGATCGTCGTTGTACCTCACAACCTAGGGCGATAAAGCACCGAAGGATAATTGATCGGTATAGATAGGCAGGTGCCAAAATATTTATCGTGCATATTCTTCGTTTTTTGAAAAAAGTTCAAGCAATTAAAAACAAAAATATCCACTCAACATTTTTCTAATTAAATGTTAAATAATGATAATAATAAAGGGTGTACAGATATACCGTCGATTGTCGTTGTACCTCACAGCCTAGGGCGATAGAACACCGAAGGATAATTGATCGGTATAGATGGGCAGGTGCCAAAATATTTATCATGCATATTCTTCGTTTTTGAAAAAAGCTCAAGCAATTAACAACAAAAATATCCTCTCAACATTTTTCCAATTAAATGTTAAATAATAATAATAATAAAGGGTGTACAGATATACCGTCGATTGTCGTACCTCACAACCTAGGGCGATAGAGCACCGAAGGATAATTGATCGGTATAGATGGGCAGGTGCCAAAATATTTATCATGCATATTCTTCGTTTTTGAAAAAAGCTCAAGCAATTAAAAACAAAAATATCCTCTCAACATTGTTCCAATTAAATGTTAAATAATAATAATAATAATAAAGGGTGTACAGATATACCGTCGATTGTCGTTGTACCTCACAGTCTAGGGCGATAGAACAGCGAAGGATAATTGATCGGTATAGATAGGCAGGTGCCAAAATATTTATCGTGCATATTCTTAGTTTTTTGAAAAAAGCTCAAGCATTTAAAAACAAAAATATCCTCTCAACATTTTTCTAATAAAATGTTAAATAATAATAATAATAATAATAATAATAATAATAAAGGGTGTACAGATATACCGTCAATTGTCGTTGTACCTCACAACCTAGGGCGATAGAGCGCCGAAGGATAATTGATCGGTATAGATGGGCAGGTGCCAAAATATTTATCATGCATATTCTTCGTTTTTTGAAAAAAGTTCAAGCAATTAAAAATAAAAATATCCACTCAACATTTTTCCAATTAAATGTTAAATAATAATAATAATAAAGTGTCTTTATTTTCTTTTCAATTACAATTTAACAGTTTGTCATTAGAACAATACAACATTGAAAATGAAAACGGCGGTTTTCAGGCGATTGTACATCTTATACAAGAGGACAATTTAAAATTAAATGATGTTTGATTATGCAAAAAAAATTGGCACGTTAAATGGTTCAAAATTATTTTTTTAAGGTTTCAGCACTCAAGCTTAAAAAGGTTCGCCATCCCTGACTCTCACTCTCGTACTGATCAGTGGGAAGATCGCTGTTCGCTGTCTTAAAAACGATCCCTAGATTAAACAAATCAATGATTTTTAAATTCAATTCCAATCATCTGAAATAACTTTTGCTGTTCCATGTGGCATTAGGTATGAAATTCCAAATTTGTTATATAAAGTTTGCCCACTAGTACCAAGTAGGCTTGAAATCACAACTCTGACGATTACAATACAATCGCTGTATAATTTGCATGACGATACCGTAAGTAATTACATACATAACTCAATGTGATTAAAAAAAATGTGCCAAGCTGCACACAAGATTGGCCTTCATTGGAATACCTATTATTGTAATTCGAGCTCGTAACGAGCCAGCACGCGCAATAAAAAATAAATCACTAATTATTGTTGTAGTAGAAAGGGAGATAAATCTTCATTGACTTTTCCAGTAATGCAAGAATGTGTAATGGCTTTTAAAGGATATAAACGGTCGCAGCATGTTAAAATTAGAATACAACAATATTTAAGGTTTATATAATTACTGGATATTGGATAACTGGATATTTGGCCAATTATAATTTAGGTCCTCGTCTGTATTTGCCCTCATATTCACTATAATAATTAATAAAATAATTTATATTAACGTATAAAGCTAAGCTTTCATATTAAAATCAAGCATAATTTACTTAATAAGAGAAAACCTCTCATACTTCAAATTAGTCTGTATGATATCCGTAGGGATTCAATTTATTTAATCTGGATCTCACTATTAACCAAAGTTTAGAATCACAGTCGTCATAAACTTTAAAGATATAAAGCTTATTATGTATGTTATCAACATACTTTAAAGGTTTATTAACAGTGTTGTGGAAGCTTCCACCTCGCGATATGGATTTTTTGTACATACTATGCATATGGCTCAGATGTCGTAAAACTGCCACGCATTGCTCATGATTGTCGTTTCCGTATTAACGGGGTAGTAGCGGCACAGCATTTTCAAAAAGTAGCATCCCTACTTTATAGCCTCGTAAATCTCCTGGAAATTATGCGAATACATTTAACATTTTCATATTTATGGCGGATTATGCATATGAGAAAGAAAATTCGCTTTTAATTAGCAGATCGTGATCTAGATGTTTTACAGAAACTGCCCTACCACTCATTCAATCGTATGGGCCACAATAATTTTATTGGCCTCAGCTCTAAACAAAAAGTTTGTAGGATAAATAAACCGACTTTTTACTTTGTTTTTTATCACACTTCAGTTACACTTTGCAACTAGTTTCGGCTAAGCTCTAGCCATTTTCGAGCGGAGGAGCTTAGTCGAAACTAGTTGCAAAGTGTAACTGAAGTGTGATAAAAGAAGTAAAAAATCGTTTTATTTATCCATTAAAATGAATTATCACAAAGTAGACGCCTTAACAATCCAATAATTAAAAAGTTTGTAAGTTTTGTTATGATTTCCATTTTCTTTTGGCGTGCACTCAATTACCTCTTCCATTGTATATTCCAAAATGTACAATTCTACACAAAAACTTGAATTCTATAATTAAAACTTAAATCCCTATAATGCCCTACAAATAAAGAGATAATAAAATATTCTAAAGCTCGGCTGGCTGGAATTCCCATTCTAAATATAACTTATTCACCTCATTGGCCTTTTCCATCGTCGTCCATGCATGCCTTTACGTTTCTTCCCGCCATCCTCAGCTCCTCACTAAAATTTATACTCACACGCTCACCTAATCACTAAGTTCCCACTTATCCATACCTTCTCCACACAACCTACATATCCTATAGTCCTCATACATCCAGTATTTACTTCCCATTTCCACGCAGTCACATCATCACCTATCAATTATCCTTCGGTTCACTATCGCCCTAAATTGTGAGGTACAACAACAATTGATGGTATATCTGTATACCCTTATACCTGACGTTATACCTACTGTTCTCTATCTCGCTCCATTCTACTTGCCATTCGCTATCCTGCAGGGTCTGCCTTGTAATAATTACTGATCTAACCGCCTCCTTCTATCATTCCTGCACTTCAACCAATGAGAAACCAGCCCTTTCATAAAAACATAAAATTCATGACATCCATTCACCGCTTTTGTATAAATTGCTAACCATTTTAACTAGTCTTTCATCACTTATTCCTGCTACCACTCTGTCATACCTCACTCTTGCCCTAGCTATCCACCCTACTCATCCTATATATTTCCTGCAGTACGCTTTTGTATACATTGCTAATCATTTTGGCCAGCCTTTCATCACTCATTGCACTCTGCTACCACTATGTAATACCTCACTCTTGCCGCAGCCATCCACCCTACTCATCCTATTTATTTCCTGCAGCACCATACACACGCTCACTTAACCATGTTCCCACTTATCCGTACCTTCTCCACACAACCTACATTTTCTAGTCCTCATACATCCAGTATTTACTTCCCATTTCCACGCCGCCACATCTATACCGATCTATTATCCTTCGGTTCTCTATCGCCCTAGATTGTGAAGTACAACAACAATCGACGGTATATCTGTATACCCTTATACCTGCCGTTATACCTACTGTTCTCTATCTCGCTCCATCCTACTTGCCATTCGCTATTCTGCAGGGTCTGCCTTGTAATAATTACTGACCTAACCGCCTCCTTCTGTCATTCCTGCACTTCAACCAATGAGATACCAGCCCTTTCATAAAAACATAAAATTCATGACATCCATTCACCGCTTTTGTATAAATTGCTAACCATTTTAATTAGTCTTTCATCAAGTACTTTTTTTCTAATACATTACGCTTAAGATCAAATAATCATCCTAAGAGGTGTACTTTGCTTTTATATTCTCCAGGATGCACTAATCAAACAATATTTTCCCATTTCACAAAATCCGCCACTACACTAGCTTATGAGGTTTAGTTCTTTTCTGAGGTATCCAGGAGATATGGGTTTTGTTCTGTTGAGGGAATCTTTCTTCGTGGCGTTTAGCAAATTTTTGTATTACTTTATCAACATACTCTACCCCAATGTCCCTATATAGATCTTCGTTTCGGATATACCACGACGCGATGACTATACCAACGTGTCGTGGTATATCCGAAACGAAGATATAGGGACATTGGGGTAGAGTATGTTGATAAAGTAATACAAAAAATTGCTAAAAGCCACAAATATCCGAAACGAAGATCTATATAGGGACGTAGTATCTTGGAACTACTGTTTAGATTTAAATACCTTTTTCATTTTGCCCATGAGATATATTTCCTTATTCTAGACATCTTGTATGAAAGAAATTAGTTGGCTATACTCTTCTACCACCTCTATACTTTAGTTGTCAACATGTACGTGTATTCTATTCTCATCGTTCGTCATGATTTTTTATTTTGAGATATTTAATCCTATTTATTTTTTGAAACCTTGCTTTTTATGTAATCATTTACCTTCTGAAGCGCCCAAAACAAGCAAAAATATTTATTTGTTGGATGATCATATTCCACCCCTGTTAAGGACATACAAATATTATTTGATTCTACAACCGTTATGATGGATATATTAATTAACATAAAGGTGAATTAAATAGCTCTCTCTTCAAACAAGATTCCCACAAATCCACTTGATCCACCGGACGATCACTCGAGAAAACCCCGCACATACTTGTTGTTATATGTATTCAATAATCACCGGCGAGTTAGTTAGTTTAGTTCGGCTGGAGCCAGATATTATCACTTGAATTCAACTTGCTAATTACTTCGCGGGCCGCAGTATAAATACTCGTAACTACCGCCGGTAATTACAATTAATTGCTACTGCAGGAAGGTATCGATCAGTTTTCCGTGAAAAACATGTACGCCCGTGATCGGTGGGGCTTAAATAATCGGATACACGTGCATCGAGGAAGCTGTATGTCCCCGCACTTTTGCTGATTACACGTGTATTGATTAACCTATTTTCGGATCATAAAATGTTGTAATTGGGCTGAATGCAGCTGAGACGACATCCGGATATCCAGTTAGCGCCGTGATAATCCCCTTGCGGATATTACGATCGAACAATTATTAACCCAGTTTTGTGTTTCTTTGGAATTTCATCGTGGCGCGGGGCAAACATTTATTTTGGCCGTAATAAAGGCTTTTGTGTGTGGGCGCTTTTAACATGCAGATTAGGGCGACCGCCCAGGCCCTAAATCGGTCGGTTAATTAAAATCTTGATGAATTTTTCATTAAAATGCGGCCAAGCTAGCTGGGGACATTATAGCATCGCCACTTTGAGCTTCTGCTACATCGGACTGATTAAACTTGGTGCGGTGCCAACTGTACACTTTTTTGTATCTTTCACTGCACATTTATTTCGATTTCTAATTTTTAATTAGGTGCAGTAAAGTTATCTTATTTTATTTTGAAGAATGCGGCACAGTGAATAATTTTATTGTTGAGCGTGCATTTTGGCACGTGTTTTGGCAGACGAAATAAACCTATGACATTTAACTCGGCTCCGCGCTGTTTGAAAATGCGCTATAACTTTCCTGAAAGCTTTATAGAATAATCTCCTCAAATGAATGAAGGTATGGTGGGAGCATTAAAAATTACTCTGAGCTCTGCTGGAAAATTCGAGCAAAGTTGCTGATGTGGATAATTTATAACGTCGCATTTAATAAACTTATTTCGGGCACTCCGCGCGTCTATGGAATTTTCTCAGACATAAAACACTTTTAGTCGTCGACTTTTCATTATGCAACTATACTGGGGAATTGTATTTTTATCTCTCAACACATTTTTTTTTCTCGCGTTGTTGCAGGAGCGATGCGGCGTGGTAAATGCAAACGGCAGCAGCCCTCTGGAGTCCATGCGGGGCTTCGAACACATTTTAAACGACATCATGAGGACACCGTCAGAATCCAACGATCTTAAAGGTATGTTTATGAATATTTCCACCACCGGTCTTAGTTACACTGACGTGTAAACGGGAGAAACGTAATCAACTTTTATAGAATTTCATCTCTTCGTGCTGTCGTAAATACGCTCTGTACAAAACACAGGGTAGAATTCCTCCCGTCTTAGGGGATATTAAAGTCTTGCAATTTTCATACGGAATTATTTACTACGCGGAAATTAATATCTTATTCTGCTGTTTATCGTGAGCCTTTGTCGCAGTGCATTATGAATGTGAACAGATGTCCGGGGTATATTCATAAATGCAAAAATATTCATCTCTTTTACTTTGTAATGCGCTATCGCTGTTTTTTTGTATCACTATTTGTTTTGCAAATTTTAATACACACGCGTTTTTTTTTGACTGCGATGATTTATTAAATTAGGGGTTCGTTTTTTTTCTTTTGTGTGGTTTTTCGGTGTTTATTCTTGAGCCCTTGCTATAAATATCGCGTTCTATAATACGGCGATATATTGTTGTATTACTGGTGCCGACATCGTTTCTAGGCTAGACTAATGGTAGTTCTAGCTCAAAGTTAAACGTGAAATTATTTTATATTATTGACTAGAAACGTTTGATGTTAAATAAGTGTTATACTATTATAATTGCGGGCCCATATAAAATAAAATTATGTGTATTTTCACCAGGTTTTAATTTTTCATCTCTGCTTTTAGAAATGGCCATAAATTATTGGCACGAATAGTCATGTTTATGATTCCATTCGCTCCACCTAATACACTGCAAATAAGCCGGATTAATTGGGCTTTCCGAATATCCGTTGCACACCTATAACACCATATAAACGATTCAACTCGATTCATCTGAATTTTACATATCGCTAAGTAATTACATTCCTGAATAAAAATTAAATCCTGCAGTTGCAGACTAATCTTTAACTATTATAATCTCTACTTATTTGCATCAACATCTGGGAAATCCAACACTGTAATGTTATTGTTCCATTTATATTGAACAATAAGCTATGCAAATATACGTCACAAAATAACTCGTAAGTGTATACATAAAAAACGAACTAGTGTCTGTGCAAATGAAAATGAAAATTTAAATAATTAGCAATCATTAGAATGAATTACGAGAAATCGGTTGTTTAAAGTAATTCAATCACTTCAAATAATGCGAATATTTGATACCATGAAAATTTGAATAGAGCCGCTTAATTTAACTTTAATTTTAACTTCTTCTGTACGTGCCCTATCCTCAGTCGACGTTGGCGATCAATCTAGACCATCTAATTCGGTCTACCACGGTTCTAATTAGTGCTATTGAAGTCTTATCGATCCATTGTCGTAAGTTTTTCAGCTAAGAGGTTCATCATTTTCCTGGTGATGTTTTTCCTTCGATTTTTTCCTGCATAATATAATTAACTGGAGGTTCTTGTACCTGTGATGATGCGCATGATATGACCTAGTATTACAAATGTCTCTATACATATATACTCTATACTTTTGTGAAATATTTCTGTTATTAGTTTTTCTCAAAGCTTTCGTTGTAGAATTCGTTTGCAAGGTGTTGCCTTGTTATTTCTGATTGCCCCATCTATTTCCGTTATTCGTTATTCCATGGTCTTCCATGGAATCTGCTGTTTTTATTGGTTCCTGTTCTTGCCTATCCATCCTGATTCGTTGGTTTAGGTGGATCCAGGTGTTTAGGAGTGTGCAGAGATAAAAAATGCAAGTGCCTCAGGGAAAGAATAGATTTAATAGTCAAGAATAATCCTGATTCGTTGGTTTAGGTGGATCCAGGTGATTAGGAGTGTGCAGAGATAAAAAAATGCAAGTACCTCAGGGAAAGAATATATTTACTAGCGAAGAATAATCCTGATTCGTTGGTTTAGGTGGATCCAGATGTTTAGGAGTGTGCAGAGATAAAAAATGCAAGTACCTCAGGGAAAGAATAGATTTAATAGCCAAGAATAATCCTGATTCGTTGGTTTAGCTGGATCCAGGTGTTTAGGAGTGTGCAGAGATAAAAAAAATGCAAGTACCTCAGGGAAAGAATAGATTTAATAGCCAAGAATAATCCTGATTCGTTGGTTTAGGTGGATCCAGGTGTTTAGGAGTGTTCAGAGATAAAAAATGCTAGTACCTCAGTGAAAGAATAGATTTAATAGCCAAGAATAAAAAATAGCACAGAGAAAGAACTTTTTCCAGCTAAGGATCTCGAAATATTGTGCCCGTATTTGTAGACTCTTGGATTCATGCATAGCCCCGTGTTGGATCGAATTGCGGTTGAAATAGTCTGCGCATCTGATTTACTTTTCGGAAAAAAAGTTCTGTCTGTGTGCTATTTTTTATTCTTGGCTATTAAATCTATTATTTCCCTGAGGTATTTGCATTTTTTTATCTCTGCACACTCCTAAACACCTGGATCCACCTAAACCAACGAATCAGGATTATTCTTGGCTATTAAATCTATTCTTTCCCTGAGGTATTTGCATTTTTTATCTCTGCACACTCCTAAACACCTGGATCCACCCAAACCAACGAATTAGGATAGGATAGGCAAGAACAGGAACCAATAGAAACAGCAGATTCCATGGAAGACCATGGAATAACGAATAACGGAAATAGATGGGGCAATCAGAAATAACAAGGCAACACCTTGCAAACGAATTGTACAACGAAAGCTTTGAGAAAAACAAATAACAGAAATATTTCACAAAAGTATGAATTCTTTCCCTGAGGTACTTGCATTTTGTATCTCTGCACACCGTTTTCTGTAACTTCCCTTGATTGCTGAAACTCTTCCTCCTTCGCTATTATCCTTCGGTGTAAGTAAATTTCTTGTTTTGGTTTTCTATCTTTGAATGCTTTCTTACATTTTTAGTCATACCAAGGTTCATTTCTTGTGGGTGTCATAACACCTACCAATTATTAAGTTGCTTTGGTGATGCTATCTTTTATTTTACTCCTTTTGGAGTCTATATATGAATTTTCGTCCATCTCTTCTAGGTAGGTCTTGTAGTCTTGCCTTGTTACGTGTCTTCTTCTTTAGGTGCCTTCTCCATTACTGAAGGTTGGCAACAATCATGGCAAAATCCGTATGGTCTTGTGACGCTCTGAACAATGAGTGGGAGTCCAGACCAGTCCAGTCCCTTATGTTCTTTAACCAGTAGCATTTCCTTCGTCCTGGACCACAGCGACTCTCTATCTTGCCCTCCATTATTAATTTTAAAAGGCTATATTTTGTGCTTCTAAAGATATGTCCTAGGTATGCTGTCTTACGTTTCTTCACAGTAGCCAATAGCTCTCTGTCTCTGTCCATGCGTCTAAGAACCTCAATATTCGTGATATGTCCCACCCAAGATATTCTCTGCATTCTTCGAAAGATCCACATCTCAAATGCTTCTATTCTGTTCATAGTATTGATCTTCAACGTCCAAGCCTCAACACCATACAACAGTATCGAGTGAATGTAGCACCTAACGAACCGGTATCTTAGTTTCAGGTTTAGGCTTCTCTTGCAAAATACTTTTCTCATTTTAAGGAACGTTGTTCTGGCTATTTCGATGCGTATTCTTACTTCCAGGTCTTCGGTGATCCAGCTGCCCAAGTATTCAAATTTAGCGACCTACTCTATTTGCTTATTGTATACTTGCAAATTGGCTTGGATATCTGGTGTTCTACTGATAATCATTGTTTTCGTTTTGGCCGTATTTAATTTTAGCCCAAGCGCATCACCTTCTGCTATTATTTGGTTTATCAAACGTTGTAGGCAAGCTGCGCTGTCTGCAATTATAGCCGTATCGTCCACGTACCTGATGTTCAATAATTCACTATTGATCTTGATTCCATCTGCAGAACTTTCTAAGGCTTTCAGGAATATTTGCTCCAAGTAGATATTGAACAGCAAAGGTGATAGTACACAGCCCTGACCTACGTTTAAAAGGAATATCGCTGGTCGTATCGTCCTTCAGTCTTACTGCAGCAGTCTGGTGTTCGTACAAAATTTTTATGAAGGATATATCTTTTTGGTCAAGGCCTTTGGTCATCAGAATGTTAATTAGGACGTCGTGTTTTAAACAGTCAAATATCTTTACATAATCAATAAAACATATGTACACGTCCTTCCTTTGGTCTCTACATTTTTGCATGAGAACTGACAGCCCAAACAACGCTTCTCTTGTTCCCAGTCCATCTCTAAAACCGAACTGTTCCTTGCTTAGGTCTTCTTCGCATTTCTTACGTATTCTATTATGTAGGATTTTTAGGACTACTTTTAATACTTGGCTCATCAAGCTTATCAGTCGGAATTGATCGCACTTGTTTGCGTTTGGTTTCTTTGGTAGGGCAATGAATGCTGATTTTAGCCAGTCTTGTGGTATGTTTGCGGATTCATATATTTTGTTAAAGAAGTTTACAAGAATGTCGGTATTTTCCTCTTGTATAAGCTTTAGGATTTCTATGTACATGTCGTCCGGTCCTGCAGCTTTACCTGATTTGGTGGATTTTGTAGCTTTAATAACATCTGATTTCATGATGTTCGTGCCAGTGTCTCCACCTTGATTTGGATGTGGTAAATTAGTTTCGCCATCGAACAAATTTTTGATATACTTTGTCCACTCTTGTTTCAGTTCTTCTTTATTTGTCTAAAGTTGATTGTCCTCATTTACTAGTCTGGATGGTAGATGGCTTCCAGCTATTACTTTCACCTTTTTGTGGAGGTTGAACACATCATGTTTGTCGTAGTTCTTCAAGTTCTTGGCATCCATTTTTCTCTGGCTTTTCTAATGTTTCTTCTTATGTTTGAGTTCAGTTCATTATATTTCTGCTGATCCACATTTTTGTATTTTCTTCGTTCATCCATTAAATTCATTCTGTCATCCATTGCTTTCGTTTATTAGCCTTTGGTACTTTCAATGTTTCTTGAATGTTTTTAAATATTTGATCCCATACTGCCTCAACCGTTTGCTCTTCTGACGAACGGGTCTTTTTTAGTTCAGTGTTGAGCTTCGTCGTAATTTCTCTTGCAGGTTTGGATCTTTGAGTGCCTCCATGTTTGGTCTTCTAATTATTTTACGCTTTAATTTTTAAGGCGGAATCTTACTTGAGCTATTACGGGGTTATGATCTGACCCAATGTCCGCCCCCGGATACGTTCTCACTCTATGTACACCATTGCGATATCTCTTGTCGACTAGTATAAAGTCTATTTGATTTTGTATTATGTGGTATGGCTGATGTTGTGGAGATGTCCAAGTGTAGAGTCTTCTATTAGGTAATTTGAACCAAGTTTTACTAATAATAAGGTTCTCTTCTTGGCAGAATTGCACCAGCAAGTCGCCTCTGTCATATCTATCACCCAGACCATGGTTACCAACAACATCAGCGACTCTTCCTTTGCCCACTTTCGCATTAAAATCTCCCATAATTATGGTAATTTCGTTTTTCTTCGTATGTGATTTTAGTTCTTTTAATTGCGCATAGAAATCGGATATTTCTGACTCCCGTTTGTCAGCTGTTGGTGCATAGACTTGTATGATATTAATGTTTTTGGGGTTTGCTTTTAGTTGTAGTAGCATTGCTCTGTCCGAGTGCGGTACATAGTTCAATACTGATTTGTTTGCATTTTTGTCTAGTATTATTCCTGCACAATTTGAGTGATCTGCCAGGTCGTTGCCAGAGAAATATACCGTAGAGTCGTCTATACAGGTTTTTTCCGCACCAAGCCACCTCATCTCGCTAATTCCCAAAATGTTGATACCTAGTCTTCTCATCTCTTTGTTTGTATTATGAATTTTTCCGGATATGTACATACTTCGTGCATTCCATGTACCGATTATTATAGGAATTTCTCCATTAGTTTCCACTTTCGGGTGGATCTTATCCTTATTCATCGCTGGTATTCTTCGCACCTCTTAACCATTTCTGCCACGGAGTAGCGGCCAGCTCTTTTTGGTTTCTCGTCATGATTGTTTGTCTTGAGAGTTATTGTGCGGTAGTTTCTCCTTGCTTTCCGCACCGCAGGACTATAGCCGATTATGCTGGCTTTCATCTGCGCCCATAGCTTTCCGGAACAAGAGCCTTTAAAGAAATCATTTCATCATCAGTAGTCTTCTGCACGGTACTGGTAATACTGCTGCCATAAATAAATCGCTAAATTATTTGTTTCTGCAAAAATTTGTGTTTTAAGTGAAATATTACCATTAAAAATAAGATTTGTTGGTATAAATTTTACATTTAACATTTTTTCAATCCAAATTCTGAATTTTTAAATAACCGCATCTATTAGCTACTTCTTATAATGATGAATTGGAATGATATATTTTAATTATCGAGATATATATACTCGTATATATTATGAAATACAAATTTTTGAAATACACGTTTGGAGGTTTTGTAAAGATAGTGCCTTCTTTTAATATTTAAATATATTAGATATCATTTCAACACATATAAGTGTGCAAGAATATACAAAACTAATGCAATTTTACCCAATTTTCAAATAATCGCATCTATTAGCTACTTCATATAATGATGAATTTGAATGATATATTTTCATTTTTGAGATATATAGTGAAATAAAAAATTTTGAAATACACGTTTCGAAGTTTTCGAAGGATAGTGCCTTCTTTTAATATTTAAATATATTAGATATCATTTCAACACATATAAATGTGCAAAAAACTAATGCAATTTAACCCTTCACATTTTTTTTAAATGTCACAAAAACTACTATGATTAGTTTTAAAACTTTAAAATATGTCATGATTAAATTGGCGCTTTAATCTTTATGATAGGCCATTGTAAACGGCTTCCGGTATGCAGGTTCTTCGGAAATTTAAACGTACAACCCGCCCAAGTATATCGTGCGCGCGGCCACGCGTGAAATTATTCCAAAAAAAAAAAAAAGCGGACCGAAAACGCACACACTTGTGATTGTTATCCGCTTGCACTGAAGGGGTTTTGGTGATAAAAACGGCCAGTGTTTTATGAAAAGTAAAATTCAAGCCTAGTGGGCGTTTTAAAATCCGACGTGAGATCTAATTACATTCCTGTTTGCTCGACAATCTGGAAATGTTGAGTGCCCAACTCTTTACATTCCTTATCTCCGGCAAACAAGCCCCAGAAGAGAGATATATGATCGTGTTTGTTCAAATACTGAAATGGTATACCCTTGTAGTAAGTAAAACATATACACATACATGAGATTATTTATTATTAACTCGTATGTTTTTTTGTTAAAATTATATACATATTTTAATGGACACATCGTGCGCGCGTCATTTCTCAAGGGGATTCACATAGTGGCTTAAATGTTTCAACGTCCTCATTACTCTGATTGCGTTTTAAATATTGAGGGAGCGCGTCCTGGTGAAATTATTAAGCCCTCCATGCCGGAAAACCTAATTTCCTGCCCCCGTTAAATATTTCGTATCGGGTTTCTTTCTGCGAGCGCGCACGTTTGCAATTGCGGCATTAATATTTACAAAACAACACCTTCTTATGATGATTGAGCGCGAAGAGAAAAAAAAAACCAGCAACCGGCTTCCGGGTTTCGAATCACTCTAGTTTCGCAATTTTTTTTGCGCGATAAATATTCATTGGCTGTAACAATTCTCGCGCGGTTTTCGTAATTGCGTAATTAACAATCGCCGCGCGCGGATAGGAAATGATTTCTAGGAAATGCAGGGGTGTTACGTTATTGATGCGAATCCTATTTATTTCGTTGAAGTTATTTAGACGGCGGTAATTCGATTTCCTTTTCAGGTGTCTTCTTTTTAATTGAATATTTTAATCCGGGCTGTTTTTAGATCGATTGTCTAACTGCTTTTATTACCTACTGGTGGGTGGAAAAGTTGTATAATCGGATCCGTTGCAGTCAACGAAGCGCATCCGTAATTGTACCGGCGATGCCTTTCATTAAAATCGATCCCGAATATTATGACGTCCTCTCATTATATATACTTTTTTTTTCTGGCGTGCAATTATTTGGTTTTAAATTACGCCACAGTGCGTTTGTTGCTTCCGTCCCGCTGGTGCCCGATTGAAATTGTGTACCGTTGCAAAATTGATAATATTAGCCTAACCTTCGGATGCAATGAACAATGCTTTATTCCCGATATAATTATGCATAATATTTTTGACCTCCCGTTTTATTAGTTGCGTTTAATAATTTCACTTTTTTGGGTTAAGGTTGCCGCAGTGCTTTTGTAATTTGCCGTTGCGTCCATTGTTCTTCCCCAATTGTTTTCGTTAATTATATTACTAATCTGACGCAAAATTATCCTGGAGCTCGCGATTTGAGGATTTTGCAAGTGCACGCGATTGCAAAAAAATCACACGGTTTACTGTTATACAAAAAGGTATACTAAATTATTTATCAACTACACAATATTATAAATTTGTTTATTTGAATAAAATAGTGTACTAATAATCTATAAAAAAAAATGAATTCCAGTAGCATTTAGTATCACATAAGTGCATTTGATTATTGATTCTAATCTAATGAAACATGTCCCAAACATCAATAGATGCCATCAATTGCGCCGCCAGCAAATAATTATAGTTGTACTGGCATATCCTCGGTATTAATTCCTGTTGCTAAACAGTCGCTTGTAAATTCAGGGGGGTTTGTTGTTGTTTACGCATCCCACAAACAGGATTCATTAACAGGGGCCTGAATCCTGGAAACGCATCCAAAATGGCGGAGCGCATCATCTAATTTGGTAACAAACGGGCGATTTATTTGTGCAGAAACGTTCTATTTATACGTTGCGTGTGTGTATGTGTTGAAAAGGGCTGGTGGAAATCGATCGACGGAGTCCGTGAAATCGCGAACAATACCACGCGCGCGTCACTTTAAAACAAAAGCTTCCCTTTTCATTGATTCCCCTCAATAATGGGCAATTAATTCGTTCGCGCGCCTCGCGATGTGGGGCATTAACAATATTGTCGAGTTGTTTACAGCAGGAAGCGAAATCGTTACGTGCGCCTGTTTATAAGGAGCGCGAAGAATTAAAAATAATTTAGAAACAATTATATAAACACGGCTGGTGTGGCAACGGCGCGGTAGGTGCTAATGCAAAGACGTGCTTTTGTTTTAAATTAGTATTATTAGCACGTCTGCGTTGCCACAGAGAGGAGCCACCGTTGTAGAAATCGCCCGACTTACTTTTTTTCAACCACCCCTTTAATGAGCATGCTAATTACGATGCGATTTAAACTAACACGCGCCCAACAAATTTATGCCGGCCACTCTCATTACAATCAATTACATCCCGACATTTCTGCATTACAGCCGCACTAAAATAGAAACGGCTAAAATTATGTGCTGTTATTAATATACATAATTAATTACAATGATACACATTTGGTGTTGCAAATTTTATATTATTAAAACTTGCCACACTACAATTATAATATTACACCGTATGGCCGTATTTTGCTTTGTCATTAAAAGATAATACAATTCCAAATTACTTTTTAACATACATTATTACAATCGCAATAATTCTAATGAACTTTGTGACATACATATATTCTTCATTATTATAATTTCTCCATAATCACTACAGATTAGATAAAGTCGCTTCGATAAAATCAGCATTGCAGATTCTAAACACCGTGTGCAAAATCAATCGACGATTTTAATTTTAACTCAAATCGCGCAATTTCTCAACACTGTTATTCAGTTTGCAGACATTTCCATCGCGAATGCTAAAACTATAAATGTATAATTTTAACTCCAACTAAGTGCATCGAATGGAGTAGTTATTACTATTACTTAGCAAACCGCGTTTTATTTAGAATTTACATACGAATATTGCTATATATATGATATTTAGGAACGATTTAGCACCAGCATCCTAGCCGTCTTGAGAATATAGAAATAAACATTATGTATATTATATATTCTAAAAATTATTGTCTTTATAAGTCTTGCAATGAAATAAAAGTTTATAATTTTTTTTATAAAACTACATATCTAGATTTCGATCTTATTAGATCTAATCAGTGTAGCTCAGCTAGTGACTATGAATTCACACAATATCTCATGTGGTTATATACAAAAATTATACAAGGGGGGTTAGTTGTATAATTTAAAAAAATATATATTATATAGCATGTCTTGAAAGTTATTAAGAGCGCATTCATAAAGTTCTTTTGTAATATAATATTATCTTGTTGTTTATTGAGTGGTTTCGCCTTCTGGTACCCTGCCTCCAGGCTCGGCGATCGAGCCAATCTCCTTCCTTAAGATTCCTTTCAGACATCGATTTCATGATCCAACCTTCCATGCAAACGCTAGACCTCTTCGCCTTCTTTCCGGAGGGACCTATTCATAAAGCTGCTTCGGTAGTCATTCAGCTGGCATCCTGTTCACATGCCCAAACCAGATCAGTTGTTTTGTTTGTATTTCATGTATGATTGTGTCTTTCGTTTTCATTTTGTCTCTAATCACCGTATTTCGTATTTTGTCGAGCCTGGATATTCCTGCTGATCTTCTCAGGATGTCCATCTCTGGAAGAAGATTCTTCTCCAACAAGAAGGTTCTTCTCCAACGATTTAGAAATAGGCCATCCTTCGCATCCGTAGGTCAACGTACTCTTAAGGATCGAGTTATAGATGAGTATTTTCGTTCGGCGTCTTATATTAGGTTGCCACAGTGTAGACTTTAGTGCCCCTATTACTTTCCTACCCTTGGTGATACGGTTCTTTACCATTATCATCAATTTCAGTGCCAAGATAAAGTATACTTTCTGCAAGTTTTTATTTTAGGGCCTTTTTCCATAATCAGATCCGTAGCTCTACCACAAATGCACATGAACTGACTTTTGTTAAAGTTCATTTCTAATCCTCATTTTCGTATAAACCATTCAATCTTAATTGGTACTGGTATATTACAGTTTGATTAGGGCTGCAAAATTACATAATCCGCCACTGCGTTAATTATTTTTTGGTGTGTGCACAGTTGGATTCTCATTCCAGTTCAATATATTGGTATTAAACCTTTGTTTTCAATTCCAATGATTGCATACCGATTCGTGCATTAAGATAAACACTTTTTGTTCCATCCGCCCAGTGTTTTTTCTTTTAAATAATCCCCCTCTGATTATTAAAAAAGAACGTTTACTAACTAATCCTATTTCCGGTAATCCGTTCGCCGAACTGGCTGCAAGTTAATTAATTAGCGCTGAGCTCGCTGGTGAGGAAGATGTAGCGTTTGCAGCTAAATACAATTAATGATAAATCGATCTGGAGCCCATTTGTTTGTTATGCAATTTCCAGGAAATGCGCAGTGAACCGATCATGGTAATTTTTTAATTTAGAAATATTTGTGTCAGTGAAGGATTCAGCTTTTGTTTTCAGGCTCTAGATATTTTCTTCTCACATTGTTTTAAACAATGAATAAATTGTTTAAAAAATAATGTGAAGAAAATGTCTTGAGCCTGAAAAAAGCTCAATCCTCCACAGACACAAATATTTCGAAATTAAAAAATCAATCAATAGGTATATAAATATATATTTTTAGTTTCGTGTTTTATTTCATTCATTCAATTTTGTATGAAAATGTCGGTTTCTTTAATTAAAGAAAGCATTTGCTTAGTATTCGTTAAACATACGGATACCACCATAAAACTATATGATTGTCATCTTAAATGTCGTCAACATATTTTGTTGTGACATTAATTTTTTTCATGCAGCCGTCAAAACATTTATTATGATTTTATTGTCTAGTGTAAAACGGCCGTGCAATTGTCGCGAATAAATCCCTTTGTAAATGTTCACCGTTGTCGAGGGCTTAAAAACGCAATTTTATATAATGAGCCCTCGCTGTTGAAGATTAATTGGCATCGGCAGACAGCAAATATAGCGGGAAAGAAGAGATTTAGAAATAAGTATGTGCCCCTGTAAATGGAGAATAATAAGATGAGTGGGATGTTTTGTGATGTTAATGTGATACCAGTGATGTAAGCTGGCGGGTAGCTGATATAATTGAGTTTCAATGTTCCTATAAAAATATAAGCTCGTGCTTGAGACTGGAGTATATTTTTTGCTCTAATTATCAGTTTAATATTATTTTGTATATCCTGACAAGGGTAGTCGGTATCATTTGTCACAAGGATACAATTAATAAACGATATTTCAGAAAACTTGGGAATAATTTTTCTAATGTCACATTCACAAACACATACATGCACATGAAGGACCCATAAATATAGTAACCACTATTAATGTGTTTTTTTAAAATATTTTCAAACACATTACTAATGTCATAATCAACCTACGGGATATTTTTCGTCTACTCTCTTTCAAATTGTATAGCTAACTCCTATATTGCAAAATTCACAATTTATAATGATGCATTTATATTATTATAATCACAATAAATGTTTTTAATTAATTCCATAATAGTATTAATTGTATTTTCATTTCCCTGCACTCACTTTGTAACGGGTGCAATACAATTAATAGAATTATAAATATATGACTCGCAAATAATTGATTGCTTTATTTAATCATTGTTTATTGTTGTCGCTGTGGCTTCTAGATGCTATATAAAACATAGATTGCAGTCATTGATTTTATAAACACATACTCAACTTGCTATACAAAGAAATGCAAATGATAATAGTTATTTATTGACTCACCGCTATAAAGTATGAAATAAATATTAAATAAATACTATCGTTGTTTATAAAATGTACTGTCGATTGTTTTTGAAGTTCATGGGGCTTTAGGTTAATTCGAATTTGTGTGCCCTATCTATAAAAACACTTCTTTAAGAATATAAAACTACACACACAGTCCACAATTTCTTTCCTCATTCATCCAGTACCTATTCGGCTTTTGCTCACATTCGCACCTAAATCTCGCAATTATCCTTTAGGTACCTACCTGATCTCTCTTTCTGAGATATGAAGGCACCGTCTAATGTTCTTCCAGTCATGTGGAAACCACAATATCTCTCGAAATCCTAAAATACACCGTTCTCGCTTATTCGAACGTAAAGTTGCCTTTATCTCACCAACTGTGCCATCTCAGTTAGTTTATCAATGACCTAGGATAGTTTATATAAACTTTAATTTAGTTGTATCCTTCTCATGTTGCACTATATAAATAACCTGTCCGTTCTATAATAATATAGAATTTAGTTACATTCGCATGAAAAATGCTATGCCATTATCTCACTAATTCTTTAGAAATCTCTACTTCTAGAGTAAATCATTGTAAGTTAATTCAAACGCAAAGTTACCTTTATCACACTCCCACTGTTCTACATAACGTATAAGAACATATAATCTCATTTCCTCTCATTCATGTGGAAACCGCAATGTCATTATCTCGCGAAGTCCTAAAGTACACCGTTCTCGTTGATTCAAACGTAAATGTCTCTTTATCTCACTCACACTGCCCTATACAAGCCAGTCACCCCGCGCGAACCGTGGCTAATAAAAACTGAACCATAAAAGCTTGATAATGTAATATTGCATAGCTTTTATGTTTATTTCGTTTATATGACAAAACGCCAATATTGAAATCACATTTCGCCACCAATGTTTTAGAGTGCGAAAATGCATTTCATTCCGCTTTAAACCGCTGCACGTGTCAATATTGAAATTGCTTTATTGAAAATAGTCAATGCAACAGCGGCTGCTTTATTTGCAAATTAATTTTGCAAAAAGGATTACATTTATAAGCCCGTTATCGAGTGAATAAGCGCATTAACTGCTGCGAATTCAAAGGTTATATAAATGAAAACTACTACCCGTGCGAGTTTAATGGAACTAACATTTTGTAATCACTTAAGGCTTCATTATGTCATATGTGCTATTATAAAAGCGTTAATCAACATCAACTGGCTATTGGAATACGATTGTGGGGTGTTTTATTAATTCAGCAGTTGCAGCTCTGTTTTTATTAACTTACTTTTGTCACGAATAAATATTATATGGAGCTACTACGGTTATTAGCCTCTGCTATACAGATATAGAATATCGTAATGCTTCTAATTATATCCGAGGCACTTTTAGCAGATCATAAATATACGATAACTAATAATTACAGCATCGTTATTCAATTATGTAGGGAATAATTGGAATTGTGTTTAGTTGTCCGATGCAGTTTCTATAATCCACGCTACTTGTTGAATTATTGATGCAATTGCTGGATAAAGGGTTGTTTGCATGCTTTGGTGTGTGTATTTATAGCCATGGTGGTTTTAATTCCTCATCATTTTTTTTAAACGAATTATTTGCTAAATGTATTACGCGATTTTTATAAAATTACTAGTGCAATTTCTCAAGAATCAAAACCAACATTGTTTTCACTAGTGATCATCCAAGTACTTCACAAATAACTTTAAAGGATAATGAACACACGGCAATTTTGTAATATATCACTACTAAATAGTAACGAATGTTTCAATCAAATCATCATTTCTATGCCTTCTCTTCAAAGGAGATTGGCCACTAAATGTCTGTACTCATTCTGATCTTGTGCGAGTCGTATTATTGTGGAAACATCCTTCAGTTCGAACTATTTCGACTAGACTAGTTTCAGAACTAAAAACAAAGTGTTTTTATCAACTTAAGTTGTCAGCTTAAATATACTATATCATCATTTAATTCTTAGTCTAATTAATCTCGAGATTAAAGTGCACTTGTTAATGTATTTTGTTAAAAAAATATTTTGTACTGAGTACAAATGAAATGGAACATTTATCATTAGTAAACTCTGCTATGTGGAAATATACATCGTAAGCATTTTTTTTGCAGTATTAAAATGATGGACGCATTCAAATACATCAATTTTAAACTAAATTTACTCGTAAAATTGTACCTGATTGCTGTTTTATTCACAATAGGGTTTTCATGAAAAGGATTACAATGATGTGTGCCCATTATCGACTTTGCCTAATGGCCTAGTTCAAAAAACGTACATCGAGTGCTGGCGTGAAGCGCTGTGATTTAAAAATATATAAATAAAATCAAATTATAATATCGATAATGATCATTAATTCATGAGAGCTTGTGTGGAGTGATTATATTGTATTATGATTTCAAATATATTGCTTAGGGTCGGTTCTACAATTGACATTTAACTGGAGAATAAGACTATTCGTGGAATAAGTTTGAGATATTGGCTTCAATATCTAATACTTATTCCTGGAATAGCCTTATTCTCCGGTTAAATGTCAATTGTAGAACCGGCCCTTAAGCATATTAACTATCCCTAATGTATATATATATATATATATATATATATATATATATATATATATATATATATATATATATATAAATAGCCAATTGCATTCGTATATCCAACAATTCGTCCAGCGCAAAACCTCTACGTATCGATTTCAAAAGATTCAAAAATTCTCCAAATGCAGTCAACTTTTTTGCGGTAAAATTCTATAAGGCTAAAGCCTTAATATACTTTAATATACTCTGGTAAACCAGGGTATATTAAAGATAATCATAAAAGAGAGTATAGTTATTATCTCTGGTTGCTATTTGTATGAGCTCTTGGGGTTTCAGCCCTAGAAAGTTGTCTCTATATGTGCATTCTTGGTCCCTACACAGGGACTATACGGATCAACAAATGTGCCTATGCTTACGTTCGCCACATCGTCTATAGGGAGCTTTAGCGAAATATAAAAACAGTCGTATCGTAATACGCCTACCAACGTTCTATGACCTATCCAATCTCTCAGTAAAAAAAAGGACCTTTATTTGGCATAGCCCCTCAAAAAAAAAATGCTCATCAACATCAAGAACAACAACAAAAATACACAAAGATCTGTTTGTGGCCTATCTGGGCGCCCTCTTGCGCCTGGGCTTTGGGCACGTGCCTCTGCCTAGTTACGGCCCTGCCTTCCATATCTTCATTATATCTTCTACGATAATACCTATCACTCTTCCGTCCTTATTTGTTATATATCAAATTTTAAGTGATTTTCCCTACATACGGATCAACCAATTTGCCTATACTTACGTTCGCCACATCGTCTATAGGGAGCTTTAGCGAAATATAAAAACAGTCGTATTGTAATACGCCTACCAACGTTCTATGACCTATCCAATGTCTCACTAAAAAAAAGGACCTTTATTTGGCATAACCCCTCAAAAAAATGCTCATCAACATCAAGAACAACAACAAAAATACACAAAGATCTGTTTGTGGCCTATCTGGGCGCCCTCTTGCGCCTGGGATTTGGGCACGTGCATCTGCCTAGTTACGGCCCTGCCTTCCATATCTTTATTATAACTTCTACGATACCTGTCACTCTTCCGTCCTTATTTGATAAATATCAAATTTTGAGTGATTTTCCTTACATACGGATCAACAAATTTGCCTATACTTACGTTCGCCACATCGTCTATAAGGAGCTTTAGCGAAATATAAAAACAGTCGTATTGTAATACGCCTACCAACGTTCTATGGCCTATCCAATGTCTCACTAAAAAAAGGACCTTTATTTGGCATAACCCCTCAAAAAAATGCTCATCAACATCAAGAACAACAACAAAAATACACAAAGATCTGTTTGTGGCCTATCTGGGCGCCCTCTTGCGCCTGGGATTTGGGCGCCCTCTTGCGCCTGGGATTTGGGCACGTGCCTCTGCCTAGTTACGGCCCTGCCTTCCATATCTTTATTATAACTTCTACGATACCTGTCACTCTTCCGTCCTTATTTGATATATATCAAATTTTGAGTGATTTTCCTTACATACGGATCAACAAATTTGCCTATACTTACGTTCGCCACATCGTCTATAAGGAGCTTTAGCGAAATATAAAAACAGTCGTATTGTAATACGCCTACCAACGTTCTATGGCCTATCCAATGTCTCACTAAAAAAAAGGACCTTTATTTGGCATAACCCCTCAAAAAAATGCTCATCAACATCAAGAACAACAACAAAAATACACAAAGATCTGTTTGTGGCCTATCTGGGCGCCCTCTTGCGCCTGGGCTTTGGGCACGTGCTCCTGTCTAGTTACGGCCCTGCCTTTCATATTTTTATTATATCTTCTACGATACCTATCACTCTTCCGTCCTTATTTGTTATATATCAAATTTTGAGTGATTTTCCCTACATACGGATCAACAAATTTGCCTATACTTACGTTCGCCACATCGTTTATAGGGAGCTTTAGCGAAATATAAAAACAGTCGTATTGTAATACGCCTACCAACGTTCTATGACCTATCCAATCTCTCAGTAAAAAAAAGGACCTTTATTTGGCATAGCCCCTCAAAAAAAAATGCTCACCAACAGCAAGAAACAACAAAAATACACAAAGATCTGTTTGTGGCCTATCTGGGCGCCCTCTTGCGCCTGGGCTTTGGGCACGTGCCCCTGTCTACTTACGGCCCTGCCTTTCATATCTTTATTATATCTTATACGATACCTATCACTCATCCTTCCTTATTTGTTATATATCCAATTTTGAGTGATTTCCCCTACATACTTCTTCTTCTTCTTCTCCGTAGCACTACAACCCGGGTGGGTTTTGGATGCCTACATACGGATCAACAAATGTGCCTATGCTTTAGCGAAATATAAAAACAGTCGTATTGTAATACGCCTACCAACGTTCTATGACCTATCCAATTTATCAGTAAAAAAAGGACCTTTATTTGGCATAACCCCTCAAAAAATGCTCATCAACATCAAGAACAACAACAAAAATACATAAAAATCTATTAGTAATTATTGAACCTATAATTAACAATATTTATAGCAACTATGAATATATTTTCCTTAGAACTATTTAACTTCTGAAAACACGATTTTAAAAAGCGCCTTGAGATCAGCAATCAATAAACGCCTTTACAGTTTTTAGAGAAATTCCTGCCAGTACAAAATTTTTTAATGTTTTTCAATAGATTGTGGAATCTATAAATTGTATGGGTGAATAGAGGCCCTAGGCTTTTAGGAAAACAAAATGTAAAACGATCAATATATCGAAAAAAAAAATGGTAAGCACTAGGCGTATTACAACAGGACTGCTTTTACATTTCGCCAACTACAAATATACAACTTTGAATAATAGCAATATGTAAATCACACGTTCCAAACATCTATTGCTGCAATCATGGTCGGAAAATGAGTTTACAGAAACTGAGATTGAGGTGGTGGCGAATTGAATCTCATTCCAGCGCTATAGAAAAAATAAAACGCAACTTTGTGATATTCAAATGAGTGAATATAAAGTTGTGCTTTTAATCGAATTCGAGGAGCCGGTATTATTTCACAGCCGGTGGCGAAATGAAAACTGGGTGACCTCCCGGCACGTGTGCTTTTGTGCTTAGCACGTGCCCGGTGTGTAAGGATCTTAACGCTCTCCGTGCAGGTTTCCTGCACTTGTACGTCCGTGCGAGCGTCTAATAATAGTTTTTTGGCGCATTGTTTTGATTAGTTCCAGCAGCGCGGAGCCGTTTCGAATTTGGGCCCGGAGCGGTGGCGTAGGCGGCGGCGGCGGCGTATCGATCCGGTGACCATTTGGTCGGCACGAAACGGTGCCCTATATATCCGGGGGTTGTAATTTCGACAGGGGCGCGTAACCCCTTTTAATAATGAGGGCGGTTGGTGTGTGTGTGTGTGTGTGTGTGTGTGTGGAAAATGTAGCGATTCGGTAGGTGTGCAGGAGTTTGCGCTCGTGTTTTGTAATGCAGGCCCGCCGCCGCCGCCGTGTTGCCACGCCGTTTGAATTGTGCGTTACGTCACGCGCGCAAGTCGCGTGTCACAATATGCGCGCGGCCCGGTTTCCACGACTACGGGCTACTGCAGTCAAGTTAGTTTTATGTTAGACGCCGTCGCGTTTGCTTCGATTACATAATAACGCGGGAAAGAGAGAGCCAGTGCGAGGGAGCGATGTTTCGAGCCTACGGTACATCACCCGTGGATACACACGCACATCATGTGGAAGCACCGCCGAACTGGGGTATACCTTACAACTATTTAAACAAAGGTTGGCGATAACATTATAAACTAGCCTAGCTAGTTAGTTATTTAGTTAGTTTGAACCCTGTGCGCACCTTGCATCGCGATCACGTGCACATGTTTTGATGCGTTTGATTCTCAATTGTCACGTGGCCGTGTACTTTTTATCGTAACAACCGACATGTGCTTATGCATATACTAAATTATTTATAAGGATATTAAATAAAAAGTTGTCGTCATCCATAAAATTGATAAATTAAACATTATCTCTGTTGTATGTGTGTATACATAACTAAATTAGCACACTTCTCTCGACTAAAAAAAAAATCACAACATTTCGACGCCTGTTCGATTTACAAATTGATTGAGCAGCACGTAACAACTCGTTCAATTAGATCACATGTTTTGCAAGCAGGCACGTTCTAAGCGAGCGTAATTTTTTCCATTTCGACATTAGTGCATTAGAAGCAGTAAAATTATTCTAAAGTGGCCGCTTCCGGTTTTTAAATCCTGTGACGTATGGCGCGCGAAGGGCAACGGCCTGTTCCGGTACGCTGCTGCGGTGGTTCACCAGCACCGCTCGTTACTACGTTTTTTTTTTCATTTAATTTTAGTGTTTCCAACAGTTACAAAATGCAAGTACGATTATTCATGCTTGCCGCGTGCTGATTGCAAACCCAAATCGGGCTTTTTGTTTTCGCAGCGCGTGCATGCGCCCTAAGGGCCTTTCCCCAGGAATCGATACGCAGCAGCAGCAGGAAGCGACCTTAGATTCCCTATTCACCCTTTCCTTGCGACCCGATTTTCCGGATTGCGGAACCGCTTTTACTTATTCACGCGTTTTCCCCGGGATACTTACTAATTGAAAATCGAGCTGACGACACCCCCGCGCGTACAGATGTTCGGGCCATATGTTTTAAATGCCGGGCAGGGGGTGAACGCACGAAACATGTGTGCGCATCTCTCTCTCTCGCGATTACTTAAAAACAAATCGAACAACAACAAGATAATGCACGATTACGACGCGCTTTATCTGATTGAAACCGCAGGACAGACGTACCATCCGGAAATCACACAACCGCAATGTTTTTATACTAATGTGCGACTTTTTCTTTTCACTCGAAACTAAATACAACTTTATTCATACGATATATCATTGGTGTTTGGGCAAAAGGGCTTAAGTCAATATTTTTACGCTTTTCATTGGTACAAACGGCTTGTAAACTTTACATTTCCTGACTTAAGTCCTTTAGCCCAAAACTCCAGTGATATATATCTGTAGCTGATATTCCTATTTAACATCTCATTTAGAAATTTAGTTAGTCAAATTCACATATCAACTTCTGCCAAATAGCCAGATATATATATATATATATATATATATATATATATATATATATATATTATGGTATGGTTACACTATTAAATGAATTTCGTGGGCTTTCTACCGTATCACACCACCCTACAGGGGGTAGCTCATGATAAAATAATGTTCTATGAATACTAATACGGGTGGTCTACTAATCCATAAGGGTTCCAAAACAGTATCTTGTATCATCAAAACTATTTAATTATGTACAAATGTATTTTCGGCATTTTGTTTTTGAAAATGACTATCTTCGTTTTGTTTACTTGTAGTTTTCTTCTGATAAAATATCTCTTTAACATGTTGATCATTTCCTTCGTTTCCCTTTCATTTTTGGCGAGTACTACCAGATCATTCGTATATCGACGGTGTTGAGTGAACAGGATAATTTCCAGAATGTTTCTATAACTAAAAACTTCGATTCTAATTCATTTGATTTACAACTATATCGATTTTTTTGTAGGGTTTATTAATCGTTAATTAAATTGTATTTACGTAAATGTATCTTGACTTTATAAGAATTAAATCAAATAATATATATATATATATATATATATATATATATATATATATATATATATATATATATATATATGTGTGTGTATTATTTGATTTAATTCTTATAAAGTCAAGATACATTTACGTAAATACAATTTAATGAACGATTAATAAACCCTACAAAAAAAATCGATATACTATATATCGTATATATATATATATATATATATATATATATATAAGAAATTGAAAAATGTTTTTATCTTGTCTTTGCAGAAAGTACTTATAGCTTTTAATTGGAGAAATTTGTTATCTTTATAAGAAGTAAATCAAATAATATATAATAATAATAGTTATTTATCAGCGATTTTCGCTACTATACAGAATTTATTATAAAATCTACAAGAGAATACTATAAAACGAAATAGCAAAACGTATACTGAACTGCTCATATTACTTATAAGTGTGTCGTCTTTCATTATACTAATATATTTTACTTGTGTCACTTGTAACAAATCTTTTTAGGAAAAGTGATGCAGTCAGGTAACATAATTGTTATTACTTTCCCTAAGATTTCTTACAAGTGACAGTGTGAAATATATTAGTATAATAAAAGACGACACTTTTTGACATGTACATTTCCTTAATCCACTTGTAACAAATCAGACCTGTTCAGTGCTTCAATGTTGAATTATTTAGGGCTTGAGAAAAGATTTATTCGGTCAAATTTCGTACAGGATCGTGCATATTTTATATACATACTTATATATGTAGCCTACACCGAAAGGTAAAAGGTATATATATATATATATATATATATATATATATATATATATATATATATATATATTCATACGATTATTTTTTCAATTGACTCGTCATATTTACTAATTCACTTGCTGAAATTATAGTGATATTAATCATTTATATGTATCTTAACATGCATGTTTATAATATACGTGATATATTCCTAAATTATAGGTATATTTTAAGTATAATTCGTGCTTTGTGGTTTGTTTTAAAAACATAAATCCAATTAAGGTAAATACACATTACATTTGTATGCATCCTGGAACAAATCAATTCTAATTATTATATTTATATATGATTTTATACGAAATGTAAAAAAAAATGCTGAACTAACGTATGTAATAATTTTAATCTATTGGTCAAGAAAGTTCAAACATCGTACAGTCCAAATTATAAATATATAACATCAGACTACTTACTACTGTTGCTATATAGTTATAATTTGGACTGTACGATGTTTCAACTTTCTTGTATCCTCATTTTGTTTTAATATTTTAATATATCTGGCCAATAAGTACCTTTTTTCTAAACCTAACTTACTAACAAGCTTAATATCAAAGAGTCATCCTAAGATATATACTTTGCGTTTCTATTCTATAGGGCGACTGAATCAAACAATACTCTACTTTTACTAATAATCCGCACTACACTAGATTTAGTTCTTTTCTGATTTGAGGTATCCAATAGCTAGAGTGCCTTTCGTTTATCACTCTGGGCTGGTATGGGCTTTCTTGTTCTATTTGCCGCTTCCGATGCACATAATTCTACTTCGGCCCTTACAACCGGCGGCGCACAACCGCAAGACCTGAGCGATACTGCACGCCACGGGGGGACTAGAAATGATAAACCATGCTAAACAAAAGCACCTTATGTAGCCTCAGTGTTGTTATGTTGAAGAAGTCTTTCTACGTCGCTTATAGACATTTTTTGTAATACTCCACCCCAAGATCTTCGTTTCGGATATACCACGCCGCGTTGACTATACCCCTTAGTACCTTGTTTTGGAAAGTTTGTATTATATTGATATTCGTTCTTTGGTACACCCCCATAGTTGGAAGCCATTCGGCCATGATTGCTTGTATAGAAGAAGCTTTTTACACGACAAAGCGGAATTATGCCTCATTGGGTCATTGGATCCTGAGGCATAATTCCGCTGATATTTCCTTGTATCTCAAAACTAATTCTTTATTCTAAACCTTTTTTTTCTCCTTATTTAATCTTTCCACCGTAGTTTAGTGTAAGGCCCAGCTTTTGGCCGTGTTCGCATATAGTACTTCCTATCCATTCATATTTATTGATACATCCTCGATCTGCTTATAGATTATTATTGTCTATATGAATAGTTTTATTTTGGTTCAAATTGATTTGCAATTTCTTACTCTAATTTTGGAATGTATTGATTGCAGTTTGAAGTCTGTTGACTGTTTAAATCTTATCTTTGCCCACTGCAAGCATTGCAGTATCTTCAACGAAAGTAGCTATTACATTAATTATTATATATATATATATATATATATATATATATATATATATATATATATATATTATAAGTCTAATTTTGGCAATCACAAAAAGTAAATAACCGGACCCAAAACACGTTTGCTACATGGTTCTCTATTTCCCTCATTCTGAGTTTATACTCAGAATGTAATTTATTAATTCCTATATATACTATAGACCTTCATCGTCTATTCGTCTCAATTCTTCTTGATTTCTTTGAATTCTGAAAGTTAAGGGAGAAGTTCAGAGAAGTTTAATCACACTTAACTTCACAGAAAACCTCTGAAAAACTGTTTCATAGTTTTTAGATTTGCTCACTAATGTAGCGCGAAAACGGTAAAAGCTAGAGAAAAGTGCCTAAGCCTCAATTTGTGGGGCCAGAAATACTCTACATTTTGATATATAAACCATCCCTCTAGCATTTTAAACAAAGACGCTACCGAGTTTAAACCGAGAAAATCCATGAAAATTCATAGTTTTTAGATTTACTCACCGATGTAGCGTGAAAACGGCAAGAGCTAGAGAAAAGTGCCTCAGTCTCAATTTGTGGGGCCAGAAATACTCTACATTTTGATATATAAACCATCCCTCTAACATTTTAAACAAAGACGCTACCGAGTTTAAACCGAGAAAATACATGAAAATTCATAGTTTTTAGATTTACTCACCGATGTAGCGCGAAAACGGTAAGAGCTAGAGAAAAGTGCCTAAGCTTCAATTTGTGGGGCCAGAAATACTCTACATTTTGATATATAAACCATCCCTCTAGCATTTTAAACAAAGACGCTACCGAGTTTAAACCGAAAGATGCATGAAAATTCATAGTTTTTAGATTTTCTCACCCCTGTAGCGCGAAAACGGTAAGAGCTAGAGAAAAGTGCCTAAGCTTCAATTTGTGGGGCCAGAAATACTCTACATTTTGATATATAAACCATCCCTCTAACATTTTAAACAAAGACGCTACCGAGTTTAAACCGAGAAGATGCATGAAAATGCATAGCTTTTAGATTTGCTCACGGATGTAGCGCGAAAACGGTAAGAGCTAGAGAAAAGTGCCTAAGATTCAATTTGTGGAGCCAGAAATACTCTACATTTTGATATATAAACCATCCCTCTAGCATTTTAAACAAAGACGCTACCGAGTTTAAACCGAGAAAATCCATGAAAATTCATAGTTTTTACATTTGCTCACCGATGTAGCGCGAAAACGGTAAGAGCTAGAGAAAAGTGCCTAAGCTTCAATTTGTGGGGCCAGAAATACTCTTCATTTTGATATATAAACCATCCCTCTAGCATTTTAAACAAAGACACTACCGAGTTTAAACCGAGAAAATGCATGAAAATTCATAGTTTTTACATTTTCTCGCTGCTGTAGCGCGAAAACGGTAAGAGCTAGAGAAAAGTGCTTTAGCCTCAATTTGTGAGGCCAGAAATACTCTACATTTTGATATATAAACCATCCCTCTAGCATTTTAAACAAAGGCGCTACCGAGTTTAAACCGAGAAGATGCATGAAAATGCATAGCTTTTAGATTTGCTCACGGATGTAGCGCGAAAACGGTAAGAGCTAGAGAAAAGTGCCTAAGATTCAATTTGTGGAGCCAGAAATACTCTACATTTTGATATATAAACCATCCCTCTAGCATTTTAAACAAAGACGCTACCGAGTTTAAACCGAGAAAATCCATGAAAATTCATAGTTTTTACATTTGCTCACCGATGTAGCGCGAAAACGGTAAGAGCTAGAGAAAAGTGCTTAAGCCTCAATTTGTGAGGCCAGAAATACTCTACATTTTGATATATAAACCATCCCTCTAACATTTTAAACAAAGACGCTACTGAGTTTAAACCGAGAAAATACATGAAAATTCATAGTTTTTAGATTTACTCACCGATGTAGCGCGAAAACGGTAAGAGCTAGAGAAAAGTGCCTAAGCTTCAATTTGTGGAGCCAGAAATACTCTACATTTTGATATATAAACCATCCCTCTAACATTTTAAACAAAGACGCTACCGAGTTTAAACCGAGAAGATGCATGAAAATTCATAGTTTTTACATTTGCTCACCGATGTAGCGCGAAAACGATAAGAGCTAGAGAAAAGTGCCTAAGCTTCAATTTGTGGAGCCAGAAATACTCTACATTTTGATATATAAACTATCCCTCTAGCATTTTAAACAAAGACGTTACCGAGTTTAAACCGAAAGATACATGAAAATTCATAGTTTTTAGATTTGCTCACCGATGTAGCGCGAAAACGGTAAGAGCTAGAGAAAAGTGCCTAAGCCTCAATTTGTGGGGCCGGAAATACTCTACATTTTGATATATAAACCATCCCTCTAGCATTTTAAACAAAGACGCTACCGAGTTTAAACCGAAAGATACATGAAAATTCATAGGATAAATAAAACGATTTTTTACTTTGTTTTTTACCACACTTCAGTTACACTTTGCAACTAGTTTCGGCTAAGCTCTAGCCATTTTCGAGCTCCTCCGATGACTAGTTTTTAGATTTGCTCACCGATGTAGCGCGAAAACGGTAAGAGCTAGAGAAAAGTGCCTAAGCTTCAATTTGTGGAGCCAGAAATACTCTACATTTTGATATATAAACCATCCCTCTAGCATTTTAAACGAAGACACTACCGAGTTTAAACCGAGAAATGCATGAAAATTCATAGTTTTTACATTTGCTCACCGATGTAGCGCGAAAACGGTAAGAGCTAGAGAAAAGTGCGTAAGCTTCAATTTGTGGGGCCAGAAATACTCTTCATTTTGATATATAAACCATCCCTCTAGCATTTTAAACGAAGACGCTACCGAGTTTAAACCGAGAAAATACATGAAAATTCATAGTTTTTAGACTTACTCACCGATGTAGCGCGAAAACGGTAAGAGCTAGAGAAAAGTGCTTAAGCCTCAATTTGTGAGGCCAGAAATACTCTACATTTTGATATATAAACCATCCCTCTAGCATTTTCGAGTGGTTAGAGGCGTCTCGTACTGAGCATTGGGGAGCCTGAGTTCGATCCCCAGCGGGGAGCGAATTTTTACGAATCACCTTTCACAGTTTTTCAGATATTTTGTGTGAAGTTAAGGTAAATACCGGGTGATTAAACTCCTCTGAGCTTCTCCCTTGACCGCCGGAAAAGCCTCACGGCTGATAGCCCTATAAAGATAGAAGTTTTTTTTCCAGATCACTTTTTTCCCATTCTTAAATCTTCTAATTATTCTCCGTTTTGACTCGTTTTATAATTCCTCCTTTTGTTCTACCCTTATATTCTTCTCGGTTTACCTTTGTGACATTTTCAATTAAAAATAGCCACAAGTGAGTGTAACTTTTCTAAGAACTTAATCCTGTGCGACAATTTTTAAAAGCCGCAAGCAGGGTTGCTAATTAAGCTAAACTAAGACCGGGTAATTTGTCTTAAAAAATTAAACAAAATACAACAATTTTGTTTGCTATTAAATATTATATATGTGTATGTTAGTGACTGATCACTTTAGTTCCAACTTAATGAATCAAGACTAAATAAACATACCCAGTACGCACTGTTATACAGCATTGATTTTGCAAAATACTATTCGAGATTATTAAATGGCCAAATTGTATTTTGCAAGCAGATGCGAGACATCATTTCGTTATAGAACGTGTAAGACAATATCTGAAGCGGCAGGAAATCTTGGAAGTAATCCGGCTCCCGACTCTAATAAGCCTTATTAAAGGCTTTGAAAATCGTTTCTCTTTTGTCGTCGATAATATTTCCAGCCGCGTTCTTCTTACAAATGACACGACGAGGCCCTTATCTTAGTTTATGATATAAGTCGAAAGAAATTTAAGTTTTTTTTTTCTTGTCTTTTGAGAAATTACTTATAGTTTCTAATTTGCGAAATTTGTTATATACGGTTTACCCAATAACATTTAACGTAATAATAAATTCTGGTTCATAACGTTATGTACTCGAAATTTAATTAATAAATAAAAAACTTTTATTTATTTATTAAATTGTGATGTAATATTTCCAGCCGCGTTCTTCTTACAAATGACACGACGAGGCCCTTATCTTACTTTATGATATAAGTCGAAAGAAATTTAAGTTTTTTTTTTCTTGTCTTTTGAGAAATTACTTATAGTTTCTAATTTGCGAAATTTGTTATCTACGGTTTACCCAATAACATTTAACGTAATAATAAATTCTGGTTCATAACGTTATGTACTCGAAATTTAATTAATAAATAAAAAACTTTTATTTATTTATTAAATTTCGAGTACATAACGTTATGAACCAGAATTTATTATTATGTTAAATGTTATTGGGTAAACCGTAGATAACAAATTTCGAAAATTAGAAACTATAAGTCATTTCTCAAAAGACAAAAAAATAACTTTTAAATATATGATATGGATGACTGGTATAAGTACAAATGGGGAATACTGGAAACCAAGGGCTAGGTGCAAGAATTGTAGCCAAGACCTTGTTTGGTTCCGGTGTATTGGCCTTTATCTTCTTAACAGTCCGTCAATCTTCGATCGACCGCTCGATCACGATTTAGGTCTTTATATAAGAAAATATTTTGCAACTCTATATATTGAAATAGTTAGAAAATATCATATTACTTATATAAAGATCTAAATACACTAGATCAGGGGTGGCGAACCAATGACACGCGTGCCATTGATGGCAAACAACATTTGATTGGAAAAATGTTGTTGAGTGGATATTTTTGTTTTTAATTGCTTGAGCTTTTTTAAAAAACAAAGAAATGGAGCACATGCCAAAATTAACAAAATGCGTGCCCATAGGTTGGCCATCACCGGCCTATATCGCTATATCAGTTGGTTTGATTTGTATGTGGCGGTTTTGGTGTTTTCATCAGTCGTATGTAAAAGCTTTGCTAAAAATAGATGGTATGTCTGCGCGAAATTACAATAGTTTCTACTATTTTATCAACTTTAATTTTCGATACTACAACAGTTAATGAAACCTTGAAACAATATGATTATAAATTCACAGTTTTATTTAAATTTGGACAAACAACTAACTTTACTTTCCCATTGACCCATTTCAGTCGCAGCCACATGATTATTCATATAATTCGTGTGTATTAATCAAATGCTCAAATGTCGTCCGAGTATATCTGTAATTAGTTGTTCTGCTCACAATCGCCGTTTCGGTTTAATCGAACCGATTACCGCAATTCCACTTGCGTGGTGCTTAAAATAATCGATTCGCACAGCTACTGCGGTTGCGATTTACATGGTTAAATCGCTTGCAAAATCGTGTTATTGACATAATACAAATAGAAATTGTGATGTAACATTATTTTAGCTTAATATTGCATTAATTATATTTGTATATAATATACAGAAATAATTATATTACAAAGAAATGAGCTGTATACTTCACTAGTTACTTAGAACAACCCAAAATAGAGAAACCAACTAATAACCAGCGAAGATGCAGGGTAGGGTGTATATTAAATGAGAAAACGCAAGAGTTGTTAGCAACAGGGATGATGGGAGGAGGAGGACTGAAGAAAGAGTTTTTTTACTGACTTTATGTCACACAAAATCTAGGGGTTTCCTCAACTATGTCCTCTGAGAAAGCACGCGAATTAACCACAAGACTGACCTGCGTAAAAAATAATATAATCCGTAGTTGAGGAAACCCCTAGATTTTGAGTGACACATAATTTTCAGATGATAATATAATCCTAAGTCAGTAAAAAAACTCTTTCTTCAGTCCTCCTCCATTTTGGGAGGACAATCGTCCTTTAGGCTGTAATGTTCTCCTATCATCCCTGCTGGTAAAATGCCCTCCTTTTCTCATTTATTATACACCCTGTAGAAGAGTTGGGACTTCCCCTACATCGAGGAGTGAGTATATGTTTCACTAGTTACTTATAACAGCACAAAATAGAGCAACAAACTAATAACCAGCGAAGATCATTGGGACTGTTCTACAGGGTGTATAATAAATGAGACAAAGTTAACAAAAGGGATGATGGGAGGATATAATAGCCTAAAAGAAGATTGTCTTCCTAAAAAGAGGAGGGCTGAAGAACGAGTTTTTTTACTGACTTGTTAGCAAAAGGGATGATGGGAGGACATTATAGACTAAATGAGGATTGTACTCCTAAAAAGAGGAGGGCAGAAGAACGAGTATCTTTACTGACTTTACTATTATCATCAAAAAAAAATATGTGTCGCTCAAAATCTAGGGGTTTCCTCAACTACTGTTGCTCCCCGCATAGAAACTACTGAGCTGAACCGAATGCAACAAAAAGTACGGTTAGGGCTTAAGTGATGAAAGTCATTTTTCTTCAACCACGCAAAATCTAGCAGGCTTTTCTTCAACCACTACTATTCATCGTATAAAAATCACCGATCTGAAGCGAATGCAAGAAAAAATAGGGCCTGGGCATATGTGGTAAACGTCATTTTCCTTCAATCACGCAAAATCAAACAGAGTTTTCATCAATCACTGTTTCTCATCGTATAAACACCACCGTGCTGAAGAGAATGCAACGAAAATTAGGGTCAGGGCATAGGTGGTGAACGTTTCAACCACGCAAAATCTAGCTGGGTGTTTCTCAACCACTGTTGCTCATCGTATATAAACCACCGAGTTGAAGCGAATGCAACAAAAAATAGGATCAGGGCGTATGTGGTGAACGTCATTTTCCAGAGTTTTCCTCAATCACTGTTGCTCTTCGTATAAACACCATTAAGCTGAAGAGAATGCAATAAAAATTAGCGTAGTTTTCTCAACCACTGTTGCTCACCGTATATAAACCACCGAGCTGAAGCGAGTGCAACAACAATTAGGATTAGGGCATAGATGCCGAAAGTTATTTTCAACCACGCAAAATCTAGCCAGTTTTTCTTCAACCCCCTCTCCATACGTATAATGAAATTGTTCTTCATAAAAACACAAATAATGGAGTAAATGACATTAAATTTACAAATCTGTGAAATAAGCGTTATTTAAATTAATCTAATTTATTCTAGGCTCACCATTCACGATTTTCCTGTAAACCTAAGGTCCTTTTCATTAATCTTTTACTCGATTATTTGCGTATAACGCGTTTTTTATGAAGAAAAATTTCATTACACGTATCCGCCCATATAACCCCCCATCTGTAGATATCAGTTTCTTTCAATAGGAACATTTTGTCAGCATTGTGACAATATATTAATCATCGCTCTTTGATAGATTCCAGCTGTATAGAAATGGGGTGACCACCTTTTCCGAGCTTTCTTTGCTTCCATCTTTCGCGCGGTATCGACCCGAATGGTCTTTCTTTCTGCCCCCCCTTGAGACCCGGAAACTAAACGCTAACCACTAGTGTGCGCAGGCCTCTTTTTCGTATTATAATGTAATAAAGAGATTCGATTTAACGAAAAAAAATGTGAACGAAAAACGTTTTCTCGTTTATGTCGGTGGTGACATGCATTCATTTTGCTATAACATGAAGAGTCTGTCAAATTTATTTTATTATTTTATTAAAAAACAATATGTATTATATTTGCCACTTTCGTTTATTTTCTAAATGAGCAATTGTTTGTTTATTCTCGTCTAATATATCGCTTAAACATTAATCGATTAACCGATACATTAAGAAGCAAAGCTTATTATTAATTAGTCTCTGCAAATTATCAGTTAATTTTCACTACATTCTAAAAAAATATGGCTGTAATGCTAATAAATGTGAACATTTTCATATAAATATTTTTTACTTTGGAAAATCTAGCCCTGTTTCTTTGTTGTGCCATAGTTTTCACCGTCACTCTCACGCGCAACTAATTTTTACCCGCAACAGGCTCGCAAATGCTTTTCCAGTTTTTATGAAAATCGCACCCAGTACGAAACACCACAAAAATGTAAGATTAAAATTAAAATCAGAGTTTAGAGAAAATAAATATACAATTTGCAAAATTGTATAAGTATAAAATATAATTTTTATACTAGCGTTGATTAAAATATTTATACAGTACTTTAATTAACGATGCTAGTTTCTTATAGTTGAAAATGCATTTGCGGGCCTGGTGCGGCTAAAAGTAGACCCGCGAAGGACTCTACTGTATGTTTGGTAATTTTTTTGTTTGATGCTCATATTCTTCTTCTATTATTTTTTATGTTGCTGTCTTTTTTTACAATGTTTGCCACTTGTTGATTATTCTGAACATATGATACTAATCCATTAAAACAATTCTCAGAATCATTCATCGGTTGTGTAACATATGACGACTTCGTTTTCCACATTGCTTCTAGTATACTACTTTCGTTTTTTTTTTAATTTTGCCTCATTTATAAGTAAATAACAAGACAAATCTTATATTAGCGACGTTAATTAACGTATATCATTGATTAAATCATATTACCGATATAACCATACAAAATGAAAATACAGAATGCAGATCGCTAGAATATAGATGTAACCTACAGAGAGATTATTTTATTCTCCAAATATAAACGATATCTAGATAGAGTTTATATTTGGAGAATAAAATATCTCTCTGTAGGTTGCATCTATATTCTGGCGATCTGGATTCTGTATATCTTATTATCATCTGAAAATTATGTGTCACTCAAAATCTAGATAGAATATAATAAATTTATTTGAGATTAATTTTAAAAAAAAACACGTGTTAACATACGTATACTATACATAATTCATCTGCACTGCAACATTAATGGAAATGCGATTTTTCTCGCCTGTATCGTTTTTGTTAACACGCTCCCAAGAGTAGTATTATAATGCAATTATTTTAACATTAAGAAGTAGCAGTATATAATGTAAGCAACTAAATATTTAATAACGCGATATAAATCTAGCTAGACAGAAAACTTGCTGTCAATACACAATTACTGAATGCTTGTTTTGAGCAAAACATATTTAGAAAACACCCCTAGCTGTTTGTAAACAGACGCTGTTATTGATGTATGCAATAAAATCGTTCTAGCGCAGTGTTGTATAATATATAATCATAACATATAACACAGTGGAGACATTGCAGATCGATAGTTCATTCACTTACGAAGAAACTGCAGTTGATTTGTAAATAATGTATGTCTATTGATTTAATATTGTAGTAATATTAGATTCGCAACAAACATGAAGCGAAATGTTTGAATCTTTTAATATTTCAATCGAATACGTTTATATTTGTGTGTGAGTGATATCAATTGAAACTGTCATGCCCTATTCATCTGCCACTGTCAGAACTTGATATAATTTATTGAAATATGTATGAAATACTATTATTCATGAAAATATAAATAGTAAATCTAAATTTCATTCTATATAGCCAAATTAATTTGATAATAGGGTTGAAGGACCTGCCCAGTTAAATTATTAACCGAACAAATTCAGTCCATTATAATTGCAGGTATTTAAAAATCATTAATTAAGTGGCTCGGCAACAGACAGTAATTAAATTAAATAAATAATTAAATCAGCAACTCGCTGACAATACGAGTAACCAATTTGTTAACCATATGGCAATTTGAATGATCTACGTTATCAACTGAAATAGCTGCATTAATACAAACAGGCCTCTTCAGCTCGATGCTATTAAATTATTTCGATTCAAGCAAAAATTATGATAAAATATTTTCGATTGCGCTAGCTAAAAATGTCGACATTTCGATGTGACCTTTAGCTATTGCATGGCTTATCCCGTAAATTTCTAGTTATCCAACTGTTTCGAATTTCAAGCCTCTTTCATATTAAAAAAAAACATTTATCACACGTTGTTCCGGCCCGTAGTCAATGTAATTTATGCACCATTGTTGTTGCCCATTACCATTATCAGATAAACCGGCTACGCCGTCAGAAATTGCGCATATACTTTATTTATTAACTGTTGGCAAAATATCGCTCAATATGTAACAATAATATTATGTCAACGCGAAAGAAAGTTGCGCGGTGACAAAATAAAAATCGGAATTGCATAACCATCCTAAATTCTCTCTATCGCGTTTGGTAACAGATATACGCCCACATTTGTTAATGGCAAAGTGATTATTTATAAATGTTATTTTTATTGTTGCAGGCTTTATCAACTGCAACACGAATGCGTACCAGTCCCTATCACAGTTGCACGGTGAGTAGTATAAATTTATTGTACTATTGGGCTAATGACCTCCGCTGGTCTCGTAGCAAGTTGTAACGGTGCGTTTGGGGCTGTTTCCTTTTTGTCGGCCACGAAAAACGCGAGGCAGGGAAGGCGAGAAGATCTTCGCACAGCCCGTCGATAACGCCCCGCCGCGCAGTCGCTTTCCACACCAAACTACCCCAATTTTGGGGGCACGTGGTGGCAGTGCATCGACCTCTCAGCACGTGCACGAGGAAACTCTGGTGGAGGGGTGGGGCATGCTCGTTGTATTGATGCACAGGGGAAAAAACGACCACCACTGCTGAACGAAAAAAAAAATATTGTAGCAAACTTTGCCATACATAAACTTGTGGTTTATGGAATTTAATATTTGAATATATATGAAAATAATACCTGTGCCGCAAATAATATATACAAGCAATATCAGTTACAGTACCAATGTTGAAATGTTGCTGTCGCAATTTTATTAACACGCGACATGATAATTTGTTTATATTGTATTTTTTTTTCAACACAACTCAGCTTTAGGGTACTTTTTTAAATTGAAACAAAGCCCGTTTTTATTGTTAGGTGCTTCAATTAATATTTCTAAATCAATATCTGGCAAACAAATCAAACCCAAAACTTAAATACATTGCAGGGTAGTAGAACCAATTATGTCTCTCCGCGTTGTATCCGTACGGTCGATATCCTTTACTCCTGCTGTTTACTACTACTACTACGATTCTATTTGTAGTAATTGTGTAGCGAGGACGAAAATGGATCCTTGATTGTATAAAAATAGAATAGCGAAAGTCTTCCTTTCAACGAGATTTTTTTCCACAAATAATGATGTTATCACATTTCCCTCTGTGTTACACGAAAATATATACCACCTACTTCGCACGACGTAAATACAAGCTACAATTTTATTAGTTATTTTAGTAGTTATTTATTAGAGTTGAAAACATTGCAGTAAACTAATGTGGCAGATAATTTTAAAATATCACTATTGTTGCAAATAAAGCATTCATTTATATTGGTCCTTTTAAATGTAGGTGTTTTATTCATGACTATTTAGTATACAAAGTTGAAAACACACGGTATTATATGCGATTGCTTTAAACAAATATTAATACATTAGGATAGTTGTTTTTAGAAATACACATAATAGTCCTATGTAGTTAGTGTCTTAAATAATTGTCGCTACGAGTGTCAAAAATATGTACTAGTGTAAAGGATATGTGACGAGGTTCATGAAATTGGTTTGAAATATTAATCAAAAATATGGTTTTTAGAAAAATCGTGTCACCAAAACATGGAGACCTTTTGATACATCTCTAATAATAGTAGTATTAATAAATATTGCTGGTACTATGAGTTGAGTGACTCAAAAACACTCCGAAAGGACTTGCGGTAGTCTACTGTTATCGAGATCGCTAAAATAAATTTAAAAATAATAATTCATTCAATTTCAATATACTACAAATTGTGTTCACTAATGGAATAAATGCTCATTTCATCAAAACATGCATTAAACGAATAACCCCACAGACTTTTCTTCATGGGCCCCACATAAACTCTCATTTTATGATCCGGATTTTGCTATAAAATCCTTAATTGCACAAGACACCTGCTATAAATCGCCCCGACAAAATGGACGCTACCGTAATTTTATCATTATCAATTTTTTCCCCTGCTTAGTAAAAATGGCTTTGTACTTCCGAGTGCCCGCCTGTGCCCGTAAGCGCGGCTTACGACATCAAAGCCACCAAAATATAATACAAGCACATAAATCGCTTTTATCCTGCAAAAGTGTGTACCGTCACTGTTAAAGATTTAGGCTTTATGATAGTAAACTAAATTAATTTAAGCCCGTTCTTTTAAAATTATGAATTGTACAGACGTGTCAAATTAAATTCACACATTTCATTATTGACGCGTACACATCTATTAAGGACACCAATTAAGAGGTCTCACGTTGGCGTTAAATATAAACTTACACATGAACAGCGCAATATTTGTTTTGATGTGTAGTGCGTGTCTTGTTAAATGATTGTTTTTGTAATTAATAAATGTGGGCCAGTTGGAGCTATTAAACAGATGTTGTTATCTTTTTTGGTTTTAGGCAAAGGTGCCTATTTCACTGGGTTAGAGGATCAGGCCGGCACAGTTCTTCTGGAGGAGCCGGGCCATCTGGATTCGTCTTTGGGGGGCGCTCAGCCTCTAAGCTCGCCGTCACGCTCGTCGCCGCACTCCCAGGGCTCGGAGGGCGGCGAGAGGTTTTCGCGGAAAGTCTTCGTCGGCGGGTTGCCGCCCGACATTGACGAGGACGAGATCACCGCCAGTTTTCGGCGCTTCGGACCGCTGGTCGTGGACTGGCCGCACAAGGCCGAGAGTAAAAGTTATTTCCCACCCAAAGGCTATGCGTTCCTATTGTTCCAGGTAAACGATTCGAAAACGCCTTGGGTTTGTTTCGTTTTTCGTCACAGGTGTTATTGTTTCAGGACGAGAATTCTGTACAAAGTCTAATAGATGCGTGCATTACCGACGAAGACAAGCTTTATCTGTGTGTGTCGTCGCCCACCATAAAGGACAAACCCGTGCAAATACGGCCATGGAGGCTATCCGATGCGGACTTCGTCTTGGACGCGTCCATGCCACTGGATCCCAGGAAGACTGTATTTGTTGGAGGTGTACCACGTCCACTCAAAGCTGGTATGTTATACTTTTATAACTATATAACTCACGAGAGATTTAAGACGAATATTATCACATTTGGGGTTTGTTTAACTCTTTCGCAACATCAACGTAACTTCAAGAATGTATTGCGTAATTAGATATCAAAATATCGCCATAGAAAAAGTTTGGAGTACCAAGATTATATTTAGGCTACAACGCTATCAAGGAAGAAAGCAGGTGAAAAATTTGGATGGTCATCAGAAGATCGAGTTGGAAATTAGATTCACAAATAAACTCATATTATTCTTCAGATGTCCATACTTATTTCCATAGCCCAAATTGAGCCTTGACCTTTCAGCCATTCGCCTCCATCCATCGTAATCTATTAATATCCAAACATGTTTTCAACTATTTCCTTATTCGAGAGTATAACGCTCTTAAGTCATACGATGCGATAGTATGGAAGAGAGAAAAACATCGACATTGAAAACAATAATGTAAATTTTTAATTAAATTTAATATAACCTAATAACAGATAATCAGAAGATCGCTTAGAAAATTACATTCCCAAATAAACTCATATTATTCTTCAGATGCCCATACCTACTTTTTCACCCACCTCTCCTTCCATAGCACCAAAGCCCAAATCGAGCTTTGTCCTTCCAGCCATTCGCCTCCATCCATCGCGATCTTCTAATATCCAAACATGTTTTCAACTATTTCCTTATTCGAGAGTGTTATAGCTTAAGCCATACGATGTGATAGTATGGAAGAGAAAAAAACATTGACATTGAAAACAATAATGTACATTTTTAATTAAATTTAATATAACCTAATACCATTACATTGTGTATGATTGTTGTCAATTTCAATGTTATTTTATTTCTTACCATCGCGATATGAATTATATTTCTAAACTCATAACAATGATTGATTTCGATCTTTAAAGACGCCAGAGCGGGGTTTTCGTGCAATTCTTCTGGAGCTTACACAAAGCATTTTTCATGCAGACGAAATTATTATTTCCGCCGCTTATAATATAATCGGGCGATAACGAACGATTGTGCGGTCCTTGCTGTTGTTTCCATTGTGCAGAAAATATTAGTACATTTATTTTCCTGACATCGCGGGATCAAAGCTAAGCTTCTTATGTACGGCATGCGGGGCTGTCCGATTCGATACCTTTGATCTTAGCAATGGTTATTATTATCTCAGAAAGAAATTCGCTGTGTGCAAATGCCAGCGGTTTGCGAAGCCAACGTTTCATTCATCTGGACAACAAAAATTCCGCGTGTTGCCATAATATTATATTAAAGAAATGATTAGAGATTAGGTTCATGACAAGTTATATAAGGCTCTTTCGTTTAGCATGGTTTATGACTGCTAGTCGCCCCCGTGGCGTACAGTATCGCTCAGGTCTTGCGGTCGTGCGCCGCCGGTTGTAAGAGCTGAGGTAGAATTATGCGCATCGGAAGCGGCAAATAGAAACAATAAGCCCGTACCAGCCCCGAGTGATAAACTTTAGACGGATGATATAGTACATCGCTCAAAATCACGAATATAATAATAATAATAATAATAGCCAACATGTATTGATCTACATCAACATCCTGAGTGGGTAAATTTTTCCGTATAGAAACAACTGCGAGTGAGCAATTCGGTTCAACAGCAATCCAGAAAGCTGTCATCCTCCAAGCGTACCACATAATAAAAAATCTCTGGAAACATTAATTTCCTTCCTAAATTAATCTACAACCAGCTAAAAATTAATACTATTTTTGAAATAATAATAATAATTCATAACTTTTCCTTCAGTAAGGTAAATCATGGTAGAGCGCATAGAATTGCAACACAGCAGGCCCGAGTTCAAATCGTGGTGTTGCGCTGCATGAATCCTAGTTGGAATATCTGTGTTCCACGGTGTTTCGGAAGGCGCTTGAAGTAGCTACTTACAATCGATTTAAAAATTAGGCTAAAAATCCCGCAGTAGCATACTACGGAGCTAACTCCTCTTCCCTTGAATTATGCCATGCGCTGTTTTTTGTATGGTGACCTCTTTAATATTTTTAGTGAATTTTTCACATCGGGAAGTAAATTTTAAATTAAATTTCGTATTGTAAGATTGTAAGTCATTTCTGCGCGTATTCATGGATTAAGTCGTATATGCGCACATTGAGGTAAATTTGAAATTGAAAAATATCACTATGAACACCTGCATGCATATCATAAATTAGCAACAATTTGATCGCCAATTTAATTTAATAATTTTAAGCAGCCATTTGAATCAACTTAATGATATAGGATTTTTCCATTTTTCACAGTTGTATACTTTTTTATATACATTTTCTCTAGATGCGACACTACTTGTTTACCGAGTTATGTGCTCGGCGCCTCCACCATAATTCTCTACTTATTTCAGGCAGTTTCTAAATGTTTTTAGACCAACCACTGTTTTATATGCCCGGCGCCTTCGCCATAATTCTTCATTTACCCCGGGGTATGTTAATATGACGATTTTGTTTTTGCAGTGGAATTAGCAATGATTATGGATAGACTGTATGGCGGCGTTTGCTACGCCGGCATCGATACTGATCCTGAATTGAAGTATCCAAAGGGTGCGGGCCGGGTGGCGTTCAGTAACCAGCAGAGCTACATCGCGGCTATAAGTGCGCGTTTCGTCCAACTGCAGCATGGAGATATCGACAAGAGGGTCGAAGTGAAGCCGTACGTGCTGGACGATCAGATGTGCGATGAATGCCAAGGGCAGCGTTGCGGTGGCAAGTTTGCACCGTTCTTCTGCGCCAACGTCACCTGTCTGCAAGTAAGTAATCCGATTAGGTGTGATTTGCGGTGTGTATGTGTTAAAAGGTGGCCTTAAAAGATTACTGGGTAAGGTGGACCTTGTGGGAGAGTGTGGAGTTGCGTTTGAGTGATTGTGATAATTGTGGTGTTTTTATTTATAGTATTACTGTGAGCATTGCTGGGCGACAATTCACTCTCGTCCTGGAAGAGAATTTCATAAACCACTTGTAAAGGAGGGCGCGGATAGACCAAGAGCAGTTCCATTTCGCTGGTGTTAACGTAGGGGCGCTTAGTGCAGCGGCCGTTCCCTTTAGCTTATTACCACCGGTCGCTGTCCTGTCTCTGCATAGGCATAATTATATTATCTAGTAGCAATTATACATACTATATATTATATATATGTAACCAGTTATCTTTCTGAATGCGCTGGTGGTAGCGGAACCACTCAAGCACCGGCCATACGTTGGACGAGTGAACTGTCTCCTTTCTGCTCGCGGGGACCGACTGTTGCATTCGTATTCTTCTCAGTTACTCGGAAACAACAAACGATAACACCAAACCTAGCCTCCAGTATATATAGTTCCCAAAGTGCAAGGAATGTTCTAGTCTTTATTTTAGCCGCTGGCTACCTAGTCGCTTAGTCGGATTAAGGATGTCGGTGATATTTTTGGAAAGTGACGCCTGGAAACAGTCGGTTCGTTCGAGTGAGCAGATCGGAAGCTATTCAGGGTATTGTATATACTAGTCTAATCTGTGAGCGAGCTAGCGGGGCACTGGAGCCAAGTTGAGGCATAGACTTAGCCCCCTTATAGCCCCTATATATTTCCGAGTACCTGACCGGCCCGGCCAGCCCAACTAACCGCTTCCCCCCTCCTCCTTAAGCTTATGTGTACGCACGTATTTTTCTCTCCTAGCTAACTTACTTTTTATTTTTCATGTGTGATACTATAGACGTCATATTAATGTAAAACTTAAACAAACTGCACGGATAATGTATATTATATATATAAAATGATAGTATCGGCTATTCTAAGACTTTGTATTTTTTAAATTTGAATTTTTATACTAAACTGTTGATTAGGCAAATTTTTCGATATGTGCAATAACCGCGCCGGTGTCCGTTTGAGACCTGGTGCCGTATAGGGTTTTTATCTTATTATTATATAACTTAGGCAAAAGTGGTGCGAGACTGAAGTAACGGTACAGCTTGATTTATACGATTAAGAATACAAACGCAAGGGCACCACGTCCCGGTGCTAGCTGACACACCGGGGCCAGGTGCGCGACACGGTTAAGTCCAATAGACATATTTGTACCCGCGCAAAATTCGCGTCTCGCTCCTGAACCATCTATTATATGGTACAAATAATTATGCTATGGTTTGTAAAGTTTTACACTCCTTTTTCTACTGTGTGTAATTTGTATTTGCTCGCCCGTGGGGTGTAGATGAATAAGTAGACGTGATGGTGGTAGGCACCCACAGCCGGGCAGGTTCCCGTTCCGACCGACCAATCCGCCGGAGCGATTTTCGAATAATATTTAAATTAAATAAATGCAAACGTATTAGATACATTTATGCAGTCGGAACGTGGAATCACGCACAGTCTGCGGTGCCTATGTAATAGAATCCGAGGCGTTGGCTTCCAAGCAGCCTCTGTATCATATTCTGTAGTTTTTGTCATTTTTAACTAAATGAAACTTTTTATCTGTTTTTTAAGATTTAGAAGTGTGCACAGTCAGATAGTTTGAAAAACTGATTGTTTTCTTTTGGCCCCGCCCGAACCAAGTTCCATGCGGGTGTACGATTTCTTTCTTTTAAAAAAAAAATTCAACAAAAAAAAAACACTAAGTAAGCTATGTATTTATTGGAAAAAACACAAAAAAATGTTTCAAGTTGTATATTTTTTACTTTTTATAACTTTTTCGAAACTATATAAGCTTTTAGTTTTGTAATTATATTTATATGTGGAATTTTTGGACAGAGCCAAGCTGTCGTGTAGTTACCATTAGTGCAATATCGGGCCTTTCAAAGCCCGAAATAGATATAGTCAATTGTTTCATACCTTATTTGTTGTTGACCCTCCGCTGACTGGCACTTAAAGATTAAACAAAAATAATGAGAAGTGCTCGTGACATTTGGGTATTTTCACTAGCACCAAAGTAGATTTACCGGATGGCCCTGGAAAACACGCGATAATCTTTAACTCAAATTTTATACATATTTTTTAGATGGTCCACATTTCTGGCACTATAATCCGACCACTATAACACCAATAACCGATTACTTTGCAACCCACCCATCCCGAGTCGACCTCAACAAAAAAATGTACAAATTTAAAGCAATTTGTAGATACATTAATGTGATCATTTCGTTTAGGCGTATAGTTCCAGAGATGCAAGGGCCCTATTTGCGTCTCGCTTCCCGGGCCATCCTCTATTTTATATTTCTATTGTATTTTTAGAAAATGTTTGTAACAATTGTTTTTATATGGTTTTTTGTATACTTTTATATGTTTGTTAGTTAACTGGTTTTTTTTTCAATAATAATAATAATAATCCACTCCTCAAAAGGGGCGTTTTTATGAACTATTTTTGTTAGTTTATCAGACTTTTTATGTTTTATATAAATATTATAAAAATGTCAATTTTTGTGTTTACTTGATAAACTGCTGTTATACTTCAATAATATATTTTCTTTGTGTACTATTAATTACCCCCTATAACTATCCTTAATCCTTTATTTATTTCAAAAATATACATTTTTAACAATTCATAAATTATTGTGCTCCTTGTACTTTATATAAAACCATCTGCTTGATTCGTTTCAGTTGCTCCAGCTCATCCTGCTCCACATGCTAAAAGACATGAAATTTTGTGCTAACTATACAATAAACTAAAATCATCCCATACCTTCAATTCCACCATTTCAGCATGCTTATTTTCAAGCAACTTCCTACTTTGCTCGAGCTCTTTAATTCTATCACTAAGTTGCTCCAAAACAGAAGTGGCTCCCATTGAACTAGCTAAATTATCACTATATTTGGTAATAATCAAATCATACTTTCCTATATCAGTTGATATGTCTTTCCAGTCATTTTCTCCTTTCTTTATATTATCTTCATACTCCTCAAACATCTTCTCCATATCATCCAACTGATCCGATAAGTTACCCGTAGCGTTATCAAAATCCTACAAGAAATTTATATTAATATTTGCGGATAACGCATACAAAATCGCATTTTTTAGATATATTAACTGACATTAAATATCATGAAAACTACCAACCCTAATTTTTGATTGTGACTTTAATAATATATTGAGAATGCGTTCGCAAAGTTTGAAAAATATCCATCAAGGGATTTTTGAAATATGTCCAAATACAAAATCGCATTTTTATCCACTACTAACTTTGACATTAAATATCATGAAAACTAGCAACCCCGTAATTTTTGATTATAACTTTTATAGATAGACTAATATATTGATAATGAATTAGCGTAGTTTGAAAAATATCGATCGATGGATTTTTGAAATAATGTATTATCGAAGTTAGTGAAAAATATCCACCCATACAGTGATAATTTTGAAATATTTACAAATTTGCGTTTACAACATACAAAACCGTACTTTTATAAAATACTGATCGCCCTACAACATTTTCCCTATTCCCTAATAACGAATGACTAATACATACCAAGTGTAATAAACCACATACCCTTTTGCTCTCATCAAACTGATCAGTCAACCCATTACACGCCGCCCTCATATCAGTCAGCTCCTTATAAATAACAGCACACTCCGACCGCTTCGCATTCGCGTCCTGATACAACCCCCTGCACTTGAACTTCAAACCAACCACATCATCAACATCCAAATCATTGTTCACCTCTGTCGTGACACTTTCAGGTCTTGATTTAATAGCGCCCTCAATAGACCCATCGTTTAATTTCAGGATTTCCAGCGTGCGGGACACGATGCCCAGTTCGGCCTGCAGCCCTTGCATATACTCCCTGTGCCGTTTGTAAACAATACTACGCTCGCGAAGGTTCGAAATGAACACCTTCAGCTCGTCCCCGTGCAGCACGTCCCCACCCACAATCTCCCTTAGTGTCATCGCTTTCTGATTGATAGCATCCACAACCGACTCATTTTTCTCTTTGATCTTCATAATAAAATTCGAAAGCTCTTGCTTCTTGTTGGATATCATCGTGGCTTGATTGCGAAATGGCAGCAACTGGTCATCGTTGGTGTTTGTAAGTGTGATTTTTTTGTTTAGCAGAGTTTGCATGGTTTGTCCCATTTGTTCTATCTTGAAAAATATAGTTAGTACTAAACCTGTTTTGATTTACAATTAATCTACCAACCTCTTTATTTATATTATCCATATCTTCTTGTGTTGGCTCTGATTCAAGAGCAACCTTTTCAAACGCTTCCAACTCTGTTACGGTATCTTGGAGCTCCATTGGTAACTGGCTTTCAGATAATATTTTATTAATTTGAAATTCTTCAGTAATTTGTTGTATGGGATCTAAATTTTCTGGTCGTCGCGATGATGTTTGATTGAGCGTACTTTGTAGGGATTTCATTTCGTTTGTAAATGTCATTAGAAGGTTCTTGTGCTCTTTTAACTAAAAAATAATCAAATATACAAGTATATCAATTATGTAGAGGTGCAGTCCATCTCGGACTTTAACCTTGGTGAGCGCAACTTAATATCCCATTGTGGATAAAATTTCGCACATCATCGTTCATTTTTTCAGTGCTTTTCTGCGAAATTGAGGTAAATACCGTGTGATTAAGCTTCCCCGACAGAAAGGCCCATGGGCTAATAACCGTATAAAAATGGAAGTTTTGTTTGTATAATTTATTAAGCAATATATGTTATCTACCTGTCCCTGAAGTTTCTTCTCTTGCTTCACCTCTCTTCGATAAGCTTTGACTGACGCTAGTAAGCTTTCCCTGTTTGGGATGTTCTTCAGCTTGTCGTTTTGCATGTCCAAACGCTGCAGGAGGAACGACATATCTGCTGCCATTTTTTTAGTGTCTTCCTGCAACTCGGTTGACTCCGCGGCATTTTTATTTTCATTTTTATTACCATTATAGCATACCCAAAATTCCTCTATAAGCTTCACGTAGTTGTTGTTCATCTGTTCCACCTCGGGCTCACCCATGATTTCAATTGGTAAATCCACTTTCTCTACATAGCTACAAAATAATGGATTATTATACAGATGATTCCGATTTTCCTGGTCATGGCATAGGTATCATATATTAGCGAAACCCGTTCCAGGGTAAAATGTCTAAATTTGACTTTCAAATGTAAAGCAGCCACATCTCATACCTCGCGAAATACACCCTCTTTTTCACCTTCTCGGAGTTGGCCAAAATCCAATATAAAATTGGATGAATGATATTGCGCTTTCCCATAATTAGACCCTCGCGGAAATCAGCAGCATCGACTTCAGTCTCAGGTGTGTACTTTATAGTTTGAAGTGCGTTGAGAATATTCATAACAGCTTGGTCTTTGTTGCTCCCAACATCAAACTAAAATAACCCCACATGGTATTATTAAGTTAAATAGTGGTTTTAAGCTGCACTTTACCTTGCTGGTGGCATTAACCAAATTAAGCACATTAACAACGACTTGCAGAAGCTCAGTGACTGACAACGAGTCGAACGAGATCATATTGTAATCGGTATCAAAATTCTTGTTCAGCTCATTAACTATATATTTTAGTTCTTCCATTGTATTAACAATTAAACCTTCTTACTGTGTGCATATATATATTTATGATTGTTTGTACTGTGGGTACACGCGTTGCTATGGCAGCTAATAAAAATGCATATTGGTTTTAACACCTGTTGCAAACAATCAATAAATTTCTATTACTAAATAGAAGCGATTTAAAAATAATAATTATCTGCTTTTGCTTTCTGTGCCTCCATAAAATGCTTGGACAATACAAACCCCTACATCCAGTAGGAATCTTTTCGATTTGCTTCAAAATTTGCATATATATTTTAACGGACATAAGAAACAATATTTAACGAGTTTCACTAGTTTCGAGCTACTAGTTTTTCAGTTATGACTCGTGCAAAACTGGTTCTATGACTTAGTTTTCTTGCGGAATACAGAGATATAACTCGAATCAATTATACATGAAAATGGCTAAGATTTGCGTTCAACGTTCAAAACGATGTCGAAATTGATTGTACAAACTTTCAGGTCGATAGGGAAGAAAAAAATTTCGAGGTGAAAAATTCAGAAGCTTACGATTTTTTCGATTTTTCCCGATTTTCGCAATCTCTTCGATTTGCTTCAAAATTTGCATATATACTATAACGGACCCAAGAAACAATATTTAACGAGTGTTACTTGTTTTGAGCTGCTAGTTTTTCATTTATGACTCGTGGAAAACTGGCTCTATGACTTAGTTTTCTTGCGGATTATAGAACTGTAATTCAAACAGTTATAGATGAAAATGGCTAAGATTTTCCTCCGACGTTCAAAATGATGTGGAAATTGCTTGCGCAAACTTTTAGGTCGATCGCGAAGAAAAAAATTTCGAGGTGAAAATTTCAGAAGGTTAAACCCTTACGATTTTTTCGATTTTTTTCCGAATTCTCAAATTTTCTCAATCTCTTCGATTTGCTTCAAAATTTGCATATATACTATAACGGACCTAAGAAACAATATTTAACGAGTTTTACTTGTTTTGAGCTGCTAGTTTTTCATTTATGACTCGTGGAAAACTGGCTCTATGACTTAGTTTTCTTGCGGATTATAGAACTGTAATTCAAACAGTTATAGATGAAAATGGCTAAGATTTTCCTCCGACGTTCAAAATGATGTGGAAATTGCTTGCGCAAACTTTTAGGTCGATCGCGAAGAAAAAAATTTCGAGGTGAAAAATTCAGAAGGTTAAACCCTTACGATTTTTTCGATTTTTTTCCGAATTCTCAAATTTTCTCAATCTCTTCGATTTGCTTCAAAATTTGCATATATACTATAACGGACCTAAGAAACAATATTTAACGAGTTTTACTTGTTTTGAGCTGCTAGTTTTTCATTTATGACTCGTGGAAAACTGGCTCTATGACTTAGTTTTCTTGCGGATTATAGAACTGTAATTCAAACAGTTATAGATGAAAATGGCTAAGATTTTCCTCCGACGTTCAAAATGATGTGGAAATTGCTTGTGCAAACTTTAAGGTCGATCGCGAAGAAAAAAATTTCGAGGTGAAAAATTCAGAAGGTTAACCCCTTACGATTTTTTCGATTTTTCCCGATTTTCGCAATCTCTTCGATTTGCTTCAAAATTTGAATATATACTATAACGGACATAACAAACAATATTTAACGAGTTTTACTTGTTTCGAGCTGCTAGTTTTTCAGTTATGACTTGTGGAAAACTGGAACAATCTGGATTTGTATTCTACTTTTTAGGTCAACATATATCGAGTCCTGTCGGCACGCTTGAACATTGTCTTTTCTGTGTATTTATACTAGGCGAGCAATGATTCAGGTGCATTGACAGACCGAAACCTACCCTGGAAAGAAAGAAGAATTTCTAATTGGCGTTTTGGTAAGTATGTATCTCGATAACCAAGCGAAATAGAGCCCGAAATCGATTGAAATATTGTAACACTTTCGCATCTCGGGTAGAAATATTTACAACATTTTCACTTTCTGGTCGAAAATTCACGGATTTTCGGCCAAATTTAAGAAAAATTTAAGATTTATGGTCACCCTACTCCCCCCTTCTTACCATAAATCTTAAAAATTCTTAAATTTTTGACCGATTTGCGTGAAATTCGCCAACACTTTCGCATCTGGGGTTGAAATATTTACAACATTTTCACTTTCTGGTCGAAATTTCACGGATTTTCGGCCAAATTTAAGAAAAATTTAAGATTTATGGTCACCCTACTCCCCCCTTCTGACCATAAATCTTAAAAATTCTTAAATTTTTGACCGATTTGCGTGAAATTCGCCAACACTTTCGTATCTCGGGTTGAAATATCGCTTAAAATTCAATCTTTGTATGTGTTTTATACGTTACCTACTTCCTCTTTATGTCGTCTGTCATTTTCGAAAATTGAAGATTTCTGAGCACTTTAAACCCATAAGGGTGGAGTACATGGATCATGAAATTTTAAAAAATCGTCAAATCTGGTCGAAAATACGTGTAAGTCTCCGCAGAACGTCAAAACGTTGGAATATGAAGTGATAATCCGAAGAATTTCACGCTTTTTGGTCGAAAATTGAAGATTTCTGAGCACTTTACAACCAGAAGGGGGGAGTACATGGATCATGAAATTTTAAAAAATCGTCAAATCTGGTCGAAATACGTGTAAAGTCTCTGCAGAACGTCAAAACGTTGGAATATGAAGTGATAATCCGCGGAATTTCACGCTTTTTGGTCGAAAATTGAAGATTTCTGAGCACTTTACAACCAGAAGGGGGGAGTACATGGATCATGAAATTTTAAAAAATCGTCAAATATGGTCGAAAATACGTGTAAAGTATCCGCAGAACGTCAAAACGTTGGAATATGAAGTAAAAATCCCAAGAATTTCACGCTTTTTGGTCGAAAATTGAAGATTTCTGAGCACTTTACAACCAGAAGGGGGGAGTCTTTGGATCATGAAATTTTAAAAAATCGTCAAATCCGGTTGAAAATACTTGTAAAGTCTCCGCAGAACGTCAAAACGTTGGAATATGAAGTAAAAATCCCAAGAATTTCACGCTTTTTGGTCGAAAATTGAAGATTTCTGAGCACTTTACAACCAGAAGGGGGGAGTCTTTGGATCATGAAATTTTAAAAAATCGTCAAATCCGGTTGAAAATACTTGTAAAGTCTCCGCAGAACGTCAAAACGTTGGAATATGAAGTAAAAATCCCAAGAATTTCACGCTTTTTGGTCGAAAATTGAAGATTTCTGAGCACTTTACAACCAGAAGGGGGGAGTCTTTGGATCATGAAATTTTAAAAAATCGTCAAATCCGGTTGAAAATACTTGTAAAATCTCCGCAGAACGTCAAAACGTTGGAATATGAAGTAAAAATCCCAAGAATTTCACGCTTTTTGGTGGAAAATTGAAGATTTCTGAGCACTTTACAACCAGAAGGGGGGAGTCTTTGGATCATGAAATTTTAAAAAATCGTCAAATCCGGTTGAAAATACTTGTAAAGTCTCCGCAGAACGTGAAAACGTTGGAATATGAAGTAAAAATCCCAAGAATTTCACGCTTTTTGGTCGAAAATTGAAGATTTCTGAGCACTTTACAACCAGAAGGGGGGAGTCTTTGGATCATGAAATTTTAAAAAATCGTCAAATCCGGTTGAAAATACTTGTAAAATCTCCGCAGAACGTCAAAACGTTGGAATATGAAGTAAAAATCCCAAGAATTTCACGCTTTTTGGTGGAAAATTGAAGATTTCTGAGCACTTTACAACCAGAAGGGGGGAGTCTTTGGATCATGAAATTTTAAAAAATCGTCAAATCCGGTTGAAAATACTTGTAAAGTCTCCGCAGAACGTCAAAACGTTGGAATATGAAGTAAAAATCCCAAGAATTTCACGCTTTTTGGTCGAAAATTGAAGATTTCTGAGCACTTTACAACCAGAAGGGGGGAGTCTTTGGATCATGAAATTTTAAAAAATCGTCAAATCCGGTTGAAAATACTTGTAAAGTCTCCGCAGAACGTCAAAACGTTGGAATATGAAGTAAAAATGCCAAGAATTTCACGCTTTTTGGTCGAAAATTGAAGATTTCTGAGCACTTTACAACCAGAAGGGGGGAGTCTTTGGATCATGAAATTTTAAAAAATCGTCAAATCCGGTTGAAAATACTTGTAAAGTCTCCGCAGAACGTCAAAACGTTGGAATATGAAGTAAAAATCCCAAGAATTTCACGCTTTTTGGTCGAAAATTGAAGATTTCTGAGCACTTTACAACCAGAAGGGGGAGTCTTTGGATCATGAAATTTTAAAAAATCGTCAAATCCGGTTGAAAATACTTGTAAAGTCTCCGCAGAACGTCAAAACGTTGGAATATGAAGTAAAAATGCCAAGAATTTCACGCTTTTTGGTCGAAAATTGAAGATTTCTGAGCACTTTACAACCAGAAGGGGGGAGTCTTTGGATCATGAAATTTTAAAAAATCGTCAAATCCGGTTGAAAATACTTGTAAAGTCTCCGCAGAACGTCAAAACGTTGGAATATGAAGTAAAAATCCCAAGAATTTCACGCTTTTTGGTCGAAAATTGAAGATTTCTGAGCACTTTACAACCAGAAGGGGGGAGTCTTTGGATCATGAAATTTTAAAAAATCGTCAAAATCCGGTTGAAAATACTTGTAAAGTCTCCGCAGAACGTCAAAACGTTGGAATATGAAGTAAAAATCCCAAGAATTTCACGCTTTTTGGTCGAAAATTGAAGATTTCTAAGCACTTTACAACCAGAAGGGGGGAGTCTTTGGATCATGAAATTTTAAAAAATCGTCAAATCCGGTTGAAAATACTTGTAAAGTCTCCGCAGAACGTCAAAACGTTGGAATATGAAGTAAAAATCCCAACGTTTTGACGTTCTGCGGAGACTTTACAAGTATTTTCAACCGGATTTGACGATTTTTTTAAATTTCATGATCCAAAGACTCCCCCCTTCTGGTTGTAAAGTGCTCAGAAATCTTCAATTTTCGACCAAAAAGCGTGAAATTCTTGGGATTTTTACTTCATATTCCAACGTTTTGACGTTCTGCGGAGACTTTACAAGTATTTTCAACCGGATTTGACGATTTTTTAAAATTTCATGATCCAAAGACTCCCCCCTTCTGGTTGTAAAGTGCTCAGAAATCTTCAATTTTCGACCAAAAAGCGTGAAATTCTTGGGATTTTTACTTCATATTCCAACGTTTTGACGTTCTGCGGAGACTTTACAAGTATTTTCAACCGGATTTGACGATTTTTTTAAATTTCATGATCCAAAGACTCCCCCCTTCTGGTTGTAAAGTGCTCAGAAATCTTCAATTTTCGACCAAAAAGCGTGAAATTCTTGGGATTTTTACCTCATATTCCAACGTTTTGATGTTCTGCGGAGACTGTACACGTATTTTCGACTAGATTTGACGATTTTTTAAAATTTCATGATCCATGTACTCCCCCCTTCTGGTTGTAAAGTGCTCAGAAATCTTCAATTTTCGACCAAAAAGCGTGAAATTCTTGAGATTTTTACTTCATATTCCGACGTTTTGACGTTCTGCGGAGACTTTACACGTATTTTCGACCAGATTTGACGATTTTTTAAAATTTCATGATCCAAAGACTCCCCCCTTCTGGTTGTAAAGTGCTCAGAAATCTTCAATTTTCGACCAAAAATCTTGAAATTCTTGAGATTTTTACTTCATATTCCAACGTTTTGACGTTCTGCGGAGACTTTACACGTATTTTCGACCAGATTTGACGATTTTTTAAAATTTCATGATCCAAAGACTCCCCCCTTCTAGTTGTAAAGTGCTCAGAAATCTTCAATTTTCGACCAAAAAGCGTGAAATTCTTGAGATTTTTACTTCATATTCCGACGTTTTGACGTTCTGCGGAGACTTTACACGTATTTTCGACCAGATTTGACGATTTTTTAAAATTTCATGATCCAAAGACTCCCCCCTTCTGGTTGTAAAGTTCTCAGAAATCTTCAATTTTCGACCAAAAAGCGTGAAATTCTTGGGATTTTTACCTCATATTCCAACGTTTTGATGTTCTGCGGAGACTGTACACGTATTTTCGACTAGATTTGACGATTTTTTAAAATTTCATGATCCATGTACTCCCCCCTTCTGGTTGTAAAGTGCTCAGAAATCTTCAAGTTTCGACCTGGTTCAATATCTAGACATTCCGTGATGAAATTTCACGGAAATTCGGCCAAATTTCAGAATTTTTAAGATTTATTGACCCATGTACTACCCCCTTCTGGTTGATAAATCGTAAAAATTCTTAAATTTTGGCCCAAATCGCTTAAAATTCATAACATTTTCGCATGTGTTATACATTACCTATTTCCTCATAGCGTATTCCGACATTTTCGATTTCCACATGATACCGATGCCATTTTCGGTAAAGTAATTGTTGATTACGGTCTGTCAATACACCTGAATCATCGCTCTGCCAGTTAAAATACACAGGAGAGACAAAGTTCAAGCGTGCTGACAGGACACGATATGTGTTGACCTAGGAATAAAATACAATTAATACCATTTTTGCATTTCTGGGAAAATATTAATAGCTAATAGCAATAACAATATTAATAAATTACAATATTTTCTTAATGTTGAAAATTGCTAAAATATGATTTAAAAATATAATTGTTAATCATTCGCATTATTTGTTTCTTGCGAACGGGTTGTCTCCAACAGGAGCGACCCCGTCTGGTAATAGTTGAAAAGGGACGAAATACGGTGGTAATAAAATGATTATGAATTACTATACTAATAAGTCAAAAAGTTACAGATGAACAGCTACAATTTGGTTCCCACGTTCAAACTACAGTCTAAGTTGATTATGCAAAATTTCTGGTCGAAATTTCACGGATTTTCGGCCAAATTTAAGAAAAATTTAAGATTTATGGTCGGGAGTAAGGTGACCTTCTTACCATAAATCTTAAAAATTGTTAAATTTTGGACCGATTTGCGTGAAATTCGCTAACACTTTTGCATCTCGGGTTGAAATATATAAAACATTTGCATTTTCTGGTCGAAATTTCACGGAATTTCGGCCAAATTTAAGAAAAATTTAAGATTTATGGTCACCGTACTCCCCCCTTCTTACCATAAATCTTAAAAATTCTTAAATTTTTGACCGATTTGCGTGAAATTCGCTAACACTTTTGCATCTCGGGTTGAAATATTTATAACATTTGCATTTTCTGGTCGAAATTTCACGGAATTTCGGCCAAATTTAAGAAAAATTTAAGATTTATGGTCACCGTACTCCCCCCTTCTTACCATAAATCTTAAAAATTCTTAAATTTTTGACAAATTTGCGTGAAATTCCTTCACACTTTCGCATCCGATTTGAATTCGACATGATACCGATGCCCTTTTGGGAAAAGTAATTGTAGATTGCAGTCTGTCAATACACCTGAATTATGGCTCTCCCACTTAAAATACACAGAAGAGACAAAATTCAATCGTACTGACAAGACACAAGATGTGTTGATAATACAATAAAATAAAATACAATTCAATTATTTGCATTTTCTGGAAAAAATTTAATAGCTACGGGAAAATTCCAATACTGCGGTTGTTAGATTAAAGAGTTAATAACAACATTAATTAATTACAATATCTTCTGAATGTTGAAAAATGCTATATGTATTCAAAAATATAATTGTTAATTACTGCAATCATTTGCTTCTCATTATCTTTTTCGTGTGAACGGGTTGTCTACAACTGGAGCTGCCTCGTCGGGCGAAAAGGCACGAAATGCGGTGGCTATAAAATGATTATGAATTACTAGGCTAATAAATCAAAAAGTTATAGATGAAAATGGCTAAAATATGCCTCCGACTTTCAAAATACTGTCGAAATTGATAGTGCAAAATTTCATATATATATATATATATATATATATATATATATATATATATATATATATATATATATATATATTATTTTTTACAACAGACATAAGAAACAGTTTTTAGTAAGTTTCAGTAGTTCCAGGCTGCTAATTTTCCAGTTATGACTCATGGAAAACTGTCATTACTGTAGTCAATAGTCAATCAATATAGCGACTATAATTATGCTATATTTGTTGTTGCATCTTCTCCATCTCTGCCGTACCGACTACAATTTTACTTTGTGAGCAAATTGATAGTACTCCATAGATTTCACCTTCATTAATAGAACGGGATCATACGTATTATCAGTTTCTGGTATTTGACAATCAACATCATAACATTCTTTTTCAAAATTTGTAGTGTGGTGTCAGACTGGACCAATTTCAAATAAAACTGTTAGTTCGCTTTCAGCCGAAATACAAGGCTAATAACTCAATCAGTTATAGTTGAAAATGGTTACAATTTCCCTCCAACGTTCAAAATACCGTCGAAATTGATAGTGCAAAATTTCAGGTCGATCAGAAAGAAAAAAAATTCCATCTGAAAATTTCAGAAGGTTAACAACCCCTTTCGACTATTCCCGATTTTCAATTTGCTTTAAAATATGCAATTATATTACAAAGGACATATGAAACAGCATTTAGTGTTTCAGGATGATAGTTTTTCAGTTATGACTCATGGAAAACTGGCTTTTTATCACTTATGGACTGTAACTCAATAACTCGTTTTGAAAACGCTTATTTTGCATTGTATCTCATTAACTAAATAAAGATAAGAGGGATGTGGTTTATTGCATTTGCTTCAAATCAGTGGATACTGTATGGGGAGCAACAGTAGTAGCCAACTAGTTTTGGCATAAACTACCCAATATGTTCAATTATAACTAACTTGTTTATACTGTTTTTATTAAACAAGACAGTACATTTTTAAAAATTACATTATACCAAATATCGATAAACAAAAAATTATTTCTTTGCAGCCGCGGCCTCGTCCTCGCGTGCGTAGTTCAAGAGCACCTCTTGCTTCTTGGCGGCGATGCGCTCCTGGCGACGTTCACGCGCCTCCTTGACCTTGTGACGCCTGGCTTCGGCTTGATCCTTCAACATCTTGGTACGTGCCTTCTCAGCCTTCTTTTTGTGGATGTATTCCATCAAGACCCTCTTGTTCTTGAATACGTTTCCCTTCGCCTTCATGTACAAGGCATGGTACAGATGCCTATCAATTTTCTTTGCGACGCGGTACTTCTTGAGGAGACGCCTGAGCACGCGCATACGCTGTACCCATAGTTCCTAAAAAAAATATTCAAGATTCTAATTATTCAGTCAAAAATCATTCCATTTTTATAAATATAATTATGTTCTGTACAACTTCGTTATGTTCTAGTATCTCTTTTTGTAATATGAACTGACTGAAATAAGATTTTTAAGAAGAATTGAAAGCAGGGTAAGTATAATACAAATAAATACAATGACATACAGTTAGGTGGAAGATCATACCAGAATCTCACAGTTTATCCAATTCATTATTCATAAATATGTATGTTACTATATGTTTCTTATGTGTGAATAACGTATATTGTATATTTAAAAATATGCAATATGCAAGTACAATTAAAATTTATTTGTTAACATTAAATGATTCAGTCAGTGAACTAAAAGTATCATAAAGACATTTAAACATTGTACATCAAAATATAAACATGTTATATTCATGCATTTTATTATGTAACAATTTATTTAAAGATTACAAAAATAATCAAGACATGAGTACATTGCACATTTACATATAAACAATATCACATTAATGCATTTTATGATGTAAGCATTTGTTAGAATAAAAGCAACATAAGAATGCATATGACACATGTGATATCTGTGAATTTGTTTACGCAACAATTTATTAATGACTAGATGCATCATAGAGCCATGTAAACATTGCACATATCACTCACTAAATGCATTTTTAGACTGGTAAAACTCACTATGTGAATTAGTGAGTTTTACTATGAAAACTACTTTTATAAACATGTAATTTGTGATTTTTGCTACACTATATTTTCAACTACAATTACTGGGTGTGATTAGTGCAATTTTCCTTGAAAAAATAAATACTTTTAGTCATGAAATATGTTAACATCTCAAAATTGACTAATAATCTAAGTGAATTTTTAGTCAATTTTGAGTTTTTAATCTAAACTGATTATGTAAATATGCCACATTCTTGTACGTTATCTTGCAACTTGCAACTAGAAGCATTATAAACACATGAGAACATTGAAATAAAAACATGTCTCATTGCATTTCATGGTGCAACAATTTATTTATAACTCAAGACATGACCAAGACATGCAAGACATTGCACATTGATATATAAACATATAACATACTTGTATTTGATTATGCAACAATTCATTATTGACTAAAGGTATTATGAAGACATGTAAACATTGCATATCAGCATACACTATGTTACATTCCTGTATATTATCATGCAACAATTTAATAATGATTAGATGTATCATGAATGCATCAGAACATTATAAAAACATGTTGCATTTTATGGTGCAACAATTTATTAATGAATGCAAGACATTGCACAATGTTATGATCTTGCATTTAATAATGTAACATTGTATATTGCTAGAAGTATCATGAAGAAATGAGAATATTTGATATGCAGGCATGTGGCACTCTAGCATTTTACAATGCTACAACTTCATCGATACAATATCATAATAAAATTTATATTTACCTTTTGAGGCATACGGGCATTTGCTGTACCTTTCCTTTTACCAAATCCACAATGCCTTCCCTTGCGCCTGGCTTCAGTGTTCTTGCGGACACGTGCGCGGGAATGGACAGCAACGGGCTTTTTGATAATAAGACCATCCTTAATCAATTTACGGATATTCTGTCCTGTAAACATTAATTGTCACACTAAATACAAGAAAAATAAACAAGCACACAAGAAATTTTATTGCAAATTTGGCACAATTCAATTATCAAATTTGCTTATTAAAACCTATAGGCTAACGGGCCTAGAACCGGCAAAATCACAATTTTCTAACCTAGCTAATATGAAAGATGCAACTTACTGGAATTAGTGTTGGAAATTTCTGTAATTTCATTAGGATCCAACCAAACTTTCTTCTTGCCACATCTCATCACTGAGGCGGCAAGCCTCTTCTGCAACTTGAGTGAACTGCCAAACAAATGAAAACACAATTAAAACATTGTCGACCGGTATAATGCCCAGCGCAGTTTCACCAATTTCCCAAATAAAACCGAACACAACACCCCTTAAAATAACCTCAGATACCATTTCCCACGACGAAAATATTTTATATGGCCATGTGGTTGAGCACTAGGTTAACTTTTTTCGGGAAATCGGTGAAACCGTCTGCAATATCGTTTAATTCGATGAACAATCGTTTTAGCACACGTTAAAACACAGTTTCAATCACTATAAACAATTTTTTAGGGCACTTGGACATGTTTTTAACTCTTTACCTCATCCTGAGCGGCGTGCACTCGACGTGTTGGAAAAGTAGAGGCTGTTTAAGATGGCGACAGCTCTGAAGTAAACTCAGTCTAGTCAAAAAGCGACTGAAATTTTATGCAGATTTTTATAAAACAACGTCAACTTGAAATAAATATATTAAATGCATTCTAATTTAAATTTATTAATTACTATTATGCTTAAACCGCGCTATAATGAGTAAATAATGTATTCAATTGAAATAATTAGAATTTGACTCGGAAGTTGTTTATTTTCCCGCGCTTATAATTTATTTGAATTCAAAATTACGCGCCATATGTTGCTAACTAAAATTTATCATCTTAGACTAGTGCGTATGTTATTTGTAATGATTTAATACTAGCTTTGTATATATTTGTTGCATTTTTATTGTGTTTTATACGATTTGATTAAATTGCGTAATCTTTCTAAGGTTGCTGGTTCGGCGTTGGCGTGCCTTGTGTTTGACAGCTGTTTTTCATGAATTCGATAATGACCGCTCCTTACTTAGAATATTTTTTGACAACCCCTGGAATTGTTTACATTTTTTAAAAACGTTGTATAATTATTATGTAAATGCCGCGAGCGTTGGCAGCTAGACGGTATGCGGTGTTACAGTGATTGCTAGTCATGATAAGGTGTTTGATGTTGTAAGAGATGTTGGTGCTGTATATGTTTGTTGTGGGCTTACATTTAATAAATGGGGAAGATGCTGATGGGTACTGTGCTCCGTACCATGGCAAAATCTGTGGCAGCTACCTCAACAGCACCACAATGGTGTGGTACACCTTGCAAACGGGTGGTTGGAACAATGAGAAAATTACACTGGAATTGTGGGAGGAAATGATTAAAACACTGAAGGAGCCATGTAGGAGTTCTGCTGAGGTATTTTTATTTGATATTAGTGGTCCTAGGTGTATTTTTATTGATTGTTTTGTAGAAATTGCTGTGTATGTATGCTTTCCCCAAGTGTACACCTGAAAATGGGCTACCGCTGTGTTATGAGGATTGTATTGCTGTTAAAGAGCAGTTTTGTTTTAATGACTGGGCTTTGATTGAGGATAAGAAAGCCCGGGGGATATTTTTCCAGTCACGGGGGCATTTTCAATTACCTGATTGTAACAAGTTGCCAAAGCATGAAGTTATTGATAAATTAGAAACTTGCTCTTATGTGGGTATTATGGAAATTAAACCTGAAGAAGTTACCAGTAAGTATAATTATTAATTATAATAAGAATGATTTATTGAATATGCAGAGTAAGTTTACACAGATCAATAATTATACAGGATACAAAGTAAATGTTAAATTTAAGATAATTTGTTTGGAATAATTAAACTTATATAGTTATTTACATAGATCAGCCTTAGACTATTTTCACATGAAGATACTAACTAGTATATGATATGCTGGATACTGATTTTACATGGGACATATATAACTATTTGCATGTGAATACTCCCATTGTCTAGAGTGTAGAATTTGTATTCACAATACTAGTGTCTTCTTGTGAAAGTAGTCTTAGGGCCTGCCAGTTCTACAATTGACACTTAACAGTAGAATAAGGTTATTTGTGGAATAAGTTTAAGATATTAACACTAATATTTCAAACTTATTCCACAAATAGCCTTATACTCCAGTTAAATGCTATTTGTAGAACCAGCCCTTAATCTTCAATATAAACTGTTCTGAGGCTGTAGATTAAATTAGATTAGAAGGGGTGGCCTTTCAGGACCTATACCACTGTGTCCTCTGTAGAGCCTTTGTGGTCTCCAGCATATCTTAATGGACTTCTATTAGGTATGTCCTGGCTATCAGACTGCAAAGCCTTGATATCAGCTCCTTCATATATATATATATATAGATGGTCATGGTTTGCCATTCCCAAATTTGTTGGACCACACTATACATAGGGTCTTGCAGTATATGCTCTGTGGTCACCTCCTGCAGAACCTACAGAGGAATTATTCTGCCTACAAGGCCAGTTATGGGTTATAGTATTAATATATTTGATCAAAATCTATTTGAATTAAGTATATTATTTGATACCAAAAAATATAATTTTTGTATTATATATAAAATATTTAATATAATGTGATATTTTGTAGCTGATTGTATAAAAGGGAAAGGCCGCTTCTACCAGGGCAAAATGAATATAACCAAAGATGGTCTGGAGTGTCAGCGTTGGGACTCACAACAGCCCCACCCACATGAAAGACCCCCTATGTTCCTACCAGAATTGCAAGATGCAGAAAATTACTGCCGTAATGCTGGAGGTGAGGAACATGTTCCATGGTGTTTCACCACAAATTCCAGCATCCGATGGCAGCATTGTGACATTCCAAATTGTGCCAATTCCAGTAAAGAATTTACGAAAGCCCGTGATGGGGTTGTGATGGATAAATTCCTATCACCAAGCTTCATATTGATTTCCTCACTTATAGGACTTTTTGGGTTTTTAATTATATTGTTTCTGATACTTTTGTATCACCGGCTTCATAAGCATAGTTTAGGATACAACCCTACAGGTTTCCAGGAGGTTAATATTGATTTGGATAAGTTGCCCAGTAATATGGCGTACCACAGAACTGGGGCACAATTAAATCCAAAATTGGAGCAGCTAGAGTTTCCTCGAAATGATATTATTTATATAAGGGATTTAGGGCAGGGTGCTTTTGGGCGAGTATTTCAAGCCAAAGCGCCTGGTTTGGTGCCAGGTGAAGAGTTTACAATGGTAGCTGTGAAAATGCTGAAAGATGATGCATCAGAAGACTTGCAGGATGATTTTGAGAAGGAGGCATGTCTTTTGGCAGAGTTTGACCACCCTAATATTGTTAAATTATTAGGTGTATGCGCGATTGGGCGACCAATGTGTTTATTGTTTGAGTATATGGGTAGAGGTGATTTGAAGGAGTTTTTAAGGCAGTGCTCTCCTAGTAATTATGTCATGCGGAGTGTGGATGATGAGCATAGGGAAATTTACAAGGATAATCAATTGAGTCATGTGGATTTACTGGATATAGCCTTACAAATTGCAGCTGGTATGGTTTATTTATCCGATCGCAAGTTTGTGCATCGTGATTTAGCCACGAGGAATTGTCTGATTAATGAACATATGGTTGTTAAGATTGCTGATTTTGGTTTATCACAAAAAATATATCTACAGGTATAATTTATTTTTATTATAAATTTAATAGGTGTTACTATTTGTTTAAATTTTAGGATTATTATAAAGGTGATGAAAGAGATGCAATTCCAGTTCGATGGATGCCACTTGAAAGCATTTTGTACAATAAATACACACCGGAAAGTGATATATGGGCATTTGGGGTGTGTTTGTGGGAAATATTCTCATTTGCCTTGCAGCCCTATTTTGGAATGACTCACGAGGAGGTAGTGCGGTTCCTTAAAGCGGGTAATGTGCTTAGTTGTCCGGAAAACACACCAGCCTCAATATATGAGGTGATGAAATCTAGTTGGGCCCAAAAACCGGTTGACCGGCCTAGTTTCAGCCACATCCACCAAACGCTCAGCAACATCCACCACATGCATTCAAACATGTCGCCCACCTTCCAATAAACTGGGGCTATAGTCGTTTTTTTTTACCAAATATTATCTATTTAAGATCTGTGTATATATAAATAATTCAAAAGACAAAATTAGAAATACCTCATCGTTTTGTTTGTTTTATATGATACTTGTACATTTTTTCGAATATAACCGTGAGACTGACTTGTATTGGCGCTCAAAACTGTAGCTCTCCTTCAGTGACGAACATAACAATGTATGTTCACTTTGTATTCATAACCAATTGGTGTAAATGTCATGTGTATTTTATATACTTATATATGTAAATTTTTTGACGTGCTTGTCCTAGATATTTTTTAAAAGATATTGTCAAATTTTTTAATTCCATTCTTATACCAAATAAAAACATTTTTTTATTTAAAATAATTATATCTGACTTTATTTCTAAAAAATATTTAATTTCCTTTCCGAAAAGAATACTCAAATACTAAATGTGTATGTTTATATAAAGAAACTTACATATGAAAATAGCAAATAGTTGTACTAAAATGTGGTCTAGAGGCATCATCTTGAGGCAACAGCAACAGAAGTTGAAGGAACTACTCGATTTTACAAAATGACGATTCCAGATTTTGCATTTACATTTAATATTCATTCATTTGGAAAGTCGTGTGATACCAAATCCCATTTGACGTCCGTGATGTGAATGTAAGATCATGTGATATTGTTATTAAATAAATTTCAAGATATTTAAAGATGGCGCGGTCACTAAACTGACGCCAGCGCTAGAAAAAGCAGCGTCAAAATGCTTGAACTATAAGCTTTGCGAAATGACGATAGATGGCGCACCGAGCGGGCCCCAGCGCCATCTGTTGAAGATTTTGTGAAGCGTGTAATTAATGACAGATGGCGATGATGTCCGCTCGCAAAGTTTATAGTTCAAGCTTTTTGCCACTGCTTTTTCTAGCGCTGGCGTCAATTTGGCGACAGCGTCATCTACCAGTAATTTCATGAAACTTGTAGTTCAAGCATTTTAGCGCTAGTGTCGCACCCTGTAAATTTTAAATATTTTGGCGCTCTTTACAACATTGTAGAAAATTATTAATAACAAAATAACTAAATGGATGAGGTGAAGCCACCCTAAATGAGAATTTCAGATTTTAAAATTGTCCAACAATTTACTTACTTTAAATTTTTATTTAATATTAATTCATTAATTCGTGTGGTGCCTACACCAGATATTTGAAATACCCTCTATCTATGTTCCATTTTCTAGCATACTGTTGATGAGGTTTGTATTTTTTACAGCCCGGAGTAGTTTAGTCCTTGTCTCTAATTCGATTGCTACCTCCTAGTTTCCTGAAGAGGCACCACGATGTTCTGCTTGAATTAGTTAGGTCCAGCCCTTCTACGATATCTGTCCATCTTTGTTGCCTGGCTGTGTTAGGCTGTGCAGTAATTCGTCTGCAACTTTCCGATCCTGGTGCTCAACAAACTCTCCTATTCCCATGCCGGTACATATTCCTTGGGGTATCCTCTGGGAATTGTTTGATTGTTGTAATTCTGCCTTATTGGTGGTATCCATCCTAGGCGTTCATCCAGTGTCCAGTGTTTATAGGCATTTTCATGATTTAACTTTCTTTGTCTGTTTGTCTTTCTGGCCAATTCTATCTCGGATTGTCTGACTGCCTTTTGTGCTAGTTCATTTAGCGTTACCCAGGGTGTACGTGTAGCATTCTGCTACGGACGCGAACTAGCTTTACACCCCATATTCTATTCTCTGTGACTTTATGTGTTTCACTATGCTGTTGTTTGTCAGATCCTGGAGCTGGAAATTCATTCTTATTCTATGTGTCCCTTCTGGGAAGAGCACTTTAAGAAGATACTTAAGAACATACAGAAAAAATAGCAAGAGAATCTAAGACAGAAGCACAGGAAGATATAATTAAAGATAGTTGTAGGGTAGAATTAAATAATACATTCAAATACAATATTAATTAATAAAGATTATAATAATAATAATCAAGATTTTTTTCTCAAAACTTTTATAAGAACATCTGTTCAATACCTCAAATTTTGATTACAAATTAGATTGTATATTATTTTTAATAAATGAAGTATGATGGTATAAACTGTGTTATTATGCCATACTAATTCTCACAAGGTCTAGCACCAAAACACAGCTGTCGTGAATTTTCCCATATGTTTATTAAATTGAAGGACGAAGCGATAGCGTTTATTCAAATTTGGCGCTGCATTTGCATGCGTTATGGTGGGGGATATTTCGCGCTCTGTTCATATAATGCGATCGCAGTTGTTTTGGCAATTGCAACATTGCCACGTCTTGTATAAAATCTTGATGGCAAGTGCAAACAGTAAATCTACAAATAAATATTTGTAGAATAACTTTTAAAACTTCGTGCCTTCTCGCAGCTTTTATCTCACTCATCAGCTCCAATGATAATTTTACATCATCACAACCTCTGCTAGATTCCATATCAATTTTACTTTTACACCAGTCTAAATGCCAAAAAAACTGTAAAAGAATCAAGTTTTTAACAAACAAAAACTATTTCGTCAATAAAAACAGATTGTTGGATGTAAAATAATAAATCAATATATTTTCACTACTACTTTATATATAGCCAAAATATATAGATTTGTTATTTTACATCCTACAATCTGTTTTATTGATGAAATTGTTTCTAAAAATTATTTGGGTTCATAAAAACTTGATTCTTTTAGTTTCTTGGCATTTAGATTGAGGTAAAAGTAAAATCGATATGGCAACCATGCAGAGGTTGTGATGGTGAAATGAACATTGTAGCTGGTGAGTGAGACAAAGAAGCCGCGAGAAGGCACGAGAGAGACGATTTCAAAATTTATGCTCGTCTCTTCTATGTGACATCTACCCTAAACTACAGGTATCCTAAGTGATTTTTTTCCACCAAAAGTTCTGCCGCGGATTCTACGTTAGTCGCGAGCAGCCCTGGCGAGTGCTGTGATGACAGTTTACCCGAGGACCTCGATTATTTCGATATTTGTTAGGTAATGACGAATATGGAAATATCAGGTAAAGTTTGTTTTGACTGCCTTGTAGCATTTTTTTTTGGCCTGCTGCGATTTTTTCGCCTGGCCCCGGCCTGGGAGGCACTAACGTTCTCAATTGTTCTAGTGACGGGCATCGCGATGGCAGAGGAAAACGTAAGTAAAATGGTTTGCATTTATTGACTAAACATGTAGGTTAGGTTCTAATATTACTTCTCCTTTCACATCGCAGCTCCTCGCAGCCTCTAATTGTTGCTATTTTTATTTCGTTTTCTGCAGACCAACGACGAGGCTCCCTCGAATCCGAACACACGGCGGCCACGGACCAGCGAGGATTTTTACCTCTTCTGCACCTACGTCCTGGAGTATGAGAACTATGAATCTGAAGAGCAGGAGGTAAATATTCTTATTTAAACCAAATTACAGTGTTTTTCCAAAAAGTGGTGTCTGTTCTGTGTTCGTTTTTGTGGTTATGTTTGTGGTGTCTTGGGTGAGTTTTTTGTGTCTATTTTTAATGGATTTCATATGTGGTAATAATGGCCTTTATTAGAACAACTCTACCTTATAAGTATTACAAGTTAAATGTAAATTTATACACCAAGACCTGATTATTATGTTTTAACAATCCATACTTTTTCAATAAGGGGTTGGGTCTATAAAACATAAAATACATTTTACTTATACCGCTGTATACAAAAGTAATAAATAGACATTCGGATTCTATATTAATTATCTCTAATATAGGTTGAAACATTTCATATCTAAAAAAAGATTCAAACTATTATATTCATTGTTCAATTTCTCCAGGTCTCAAAGATACATCAAAATAAGTAAATTGGATTCAGTATCAAAATTACATCTATTGAAATGTATATACTTTTTTAAATCATTGTCTATAATATAGGTTAAAAAACCTAAAAAAAGATTGAAATGATTATATCCATTGTTCAATTTGTCCAAATCTTACAGATTCAATCCATGCATCAAATTTAAGTAAAACTTAATTTACAGTGTTGTCTAAAATATAGGTAAAAAAATTGATATTTAAAAGTGATCGAAATAATGCAAGCATTAGAGTGTTAAATAGATTTTCATTATAATGATGTTTTTTTCAATTCTACAGGTTTTGCTTTTTATAATCATTTATTATTATATTTTGGTCTTATAGAATCTGTCAGTATACTGAAGGCATATTTCTGACATGTTAACAGTTATCGCCTTTATATTACAATCCTATTGTCATGATTTAAATATGCCAGCTAATCATGAACTATGATTATTAATCACACACACATATTTTCAATTTATCACTGCATATGATAAGACTAAAAAATGATTACGAAATACCAAGTGATTCACAATTCTAACATTTTGGTACATTCTTGTGTATTGTAATTTATTATTATAACTTAGTGATGGTCAACCTATGAAACTTAAGGCATTCCTTTTTTTAAATCATATGTCTTCTACCATAAGGTGTAAACATTTCATAACTTATCATATTGGTCAGTAAAGCAAGCTTGTAATGTGGACTATATATGAAATCACCAGTGACTATATATATACATATGTATATCACAAAGCGCTAACACCCAAAGTCTTTTTGCATTGTAACAACTTTAATCAAAATTAATCTTTGACTCATTAATGATAATTCATTATTAGTTTGAAATGTATTATTATAGAAATATATTATTCATGATGTATCACTTAATTTCTAATTAAATGAATTCATGAATGGTTTGTTTGTGCAGCTCCAATTCATGATATGTAAATAATTTGTGTATTGTATGACAATCTATTAATGTAATGAATTAAAATTCTATTATTATTGCTATATTAGAAGCCTAAATCAATTAAAGAGACTGCTAGTTTCTGTAATTTACATCAATCTGTTTCAGTTACAGTCAAATTTTTTAAATGAATAAAAAATTGTTTACTTGTTTTTTTTTTAAATCATGAAACTAGCTGCAAAGTGTAACTAAACTTTGCAACTAGTTTCGACTAAACTTTGCAACTAGTTTTGACTAAACTTTGCAACTAGTTTCAACTAAACTCTAGCTGTTTTAAAGCTCCTCTCATAATTGGCAAATTAAAGTTTAACAATTCAGCAGAATTTATGAACAAGTCACTCCAAATATAGAATATATGATGATCAACATTTTTCTCTGTTGCTAACTAATAAAAAAATTTCTATATCAGAAATGCACCATATAAAAAAAATATCCTGTGCAATAAAAATATTAAAACAATGTATCAATAACAATTTGCACACAATGGTATATTTGCTCATTTACTGTTGTAAAACCATAAACTGCTGTAGTAATTAAGATTTCCTTTAATACACTTCTGTATTGTTCTCAAAATTTATCGACTGGGGCTGATAATTGCAAAATAACATTGAATTGTGTCCAAGGTTATTGCAGGATTCTTTTTAGAAAATTTTTAAGCATCTAACTTTGATCATAAGTATTATCAATATACATCATGGGTAACTATCTTGAAAGTACTCAACATTCCACTATATATTGAGTATATCTACTATTTTTTTATATAATTTAAATGTCATAATCGATAGTTAATAATTGCTGTTTTAAAACTGTAATATTTGGAGTTGCAACTGGACTTAAATATCAACCAATTAGTTTTCAAAATTAAGTATTTGTATATATATAGGTTTATGCTGATCGAAATTGTTACAATTGTAGATCATTTTGAACACATGAATGTACAAAAATGTTAAAATTTCTATACTGATACCAAATCTGACACAAATGGGGAACAAACTTTTTATTTTTAATTTAAGGTTTAAAACTGTAATATTTGGAGTTGCAACTGGACTTAAATATCAACCAATAAGTTTTCAAAATTAAGTATTTGTATACATATAGGATTATGTTGATAGAAATTGTCACAATTGTAGATGAGTTTCAAACATTTTAAACACACAAATGTACAAAAATATTACAATTTTGAACTACTATATCCCAATTATGATTATATAATAATCTTTTTTAGTCATATCATATGTAGTGATAAATATTCAAAATAAATGTGTGATTAATAATTATAGTTTTTGATTAACTAGCATATTTAAATCATGACACAAAAACTGTGTTAGAATCACATTTTTGCACTGAACAAAGATTTTTAATAGAATTGATAAAAACAATTATGCCTAATTATCAGCAATTATCATGTACACACATACATATCCACATATACATAGATACATTCATTATTAGGCATACATAGACACATTCACTATTAGGCATACATAGACACATTCACTATTAGGCATACATAGACACATTCACTATTAGGCATACATAGACACATTCACTATTAGACATTCCATTACAAAAACAAAACAAAACTATAATTTGATATTCATATTTACATAAATTAATAATTTATTTTTCTAGCAAAAACTACTCCATTTGTTTGTTATATAGTAATTTTAGTTCTTTTAGTTGCTTTATTTACACTCACTATTCTTCCATCCTCATCTAAATCCCAGATTGAACCTTTGTTTCCTCTATCACATCCTTCCTTCGCCATACATTCTCCATGTTCATTTAACCATTCTTCATTTATCTTCACCATGGCTACAAATACCAGATTTCCTTTAGCTATCACCCATCCAATTCTTGAACTATTCTTCCTTGTGTCAACATCTGAAGTGACAGATCAAGACCTACTGTGGCCTGCAGGCTTTAGATATTCTGGCAGGTGCTGGTCTACTTTGGTCTGCTTGCATCTCCCATATTTACTGTGTTCAATACTACAGTGGTGCTATACTGGATGTTCTGGTAAAGAACGAGGCTGCTGGAAATAGAAGCACAAGAGAGGCATTGTGCTTCTATTTCTAGTAGCCTGTCCTTTACCAAAACATCCAGTATAACACCACTGTGCTTCAGTGTTACCACTTCTTCCAAACATTCCTACTTTTTCATACATTTCCTATCTCTATCAACCATTTGCCTATTACTCCCTTCCTATTTGAGTTGTGCTGCATTTCCTTAAATACTTTTCATTCATCAACCTCCTTTCTCCTATACTTTGCTAATTTTCTCCCTGCATATATTTCAATATGTGTGTAACAGGTTGTTAATTTTTTAAAGGGAATACCTCAAAACTTTGGCATCCGGGCTCCGCGCACCAGGCAGGTGCTCCAACCAGCCATCAAACAAGTGGTAAAGCTTTTTGAACAACTATCTCGGCAATACTATTAGTTTAGCAATGCATGTGAAAACTGGTGTGAATGATAATTATGCCAACTGCAGTGGGCTGTGATTTGCTGATTTGGTTTGCGGTACCCGAAGGTCACGATTTAGTTTTAGGGAACTAAATCGTGACCGTGAGAATATTCTTATCCAGAAAACTCCATTTAATCCACGAAAAATATAAAAAACACCAAGAAACATAAAAAATGGCTTCTTAAGTATTTTTTTGGGATTAAATGGGGTTTTCTGGATAAGAATGTTCGCACGGTCACGTTTTTTTTTAGGTGTTTCTGGGGTTAATTGCCCAGAAACACCTAAAAAAACGTGACCGTGCGAACATTCTTATCCAGAAAACCCCATTTAATCCCAGAAAAATATAAATAAACACCAAGAAGCCATTTTTATGTTTCTTGGTGTTTTTTTTTATATTTTTCTGGGATTAAATGGAGTTTTCTAGATACGAATGTTCTCACGGTCACGATTTAGTTCCCACGCCTACTATCAGGCGGTACTAAGAAAATAGGTACTCTTGATAGCCGAATATGTTTTGTGTGTGTAACCTGCATTTAAAAAAAATATATTTTGTTTTGTTTAGGAGTCATCGCGATCCGCGTCAAACCAGAGCCCTCCGCTGGACAGCTCGGGCAGCAGCGTGAACTCCGAGTCAACGAATTCCGGCCAGGACGACAAGGCCAGCGGGGCCGAGGACTCGGATGCTGCCGTGAGTGACTCCTTCGACCTAGTCACGTGTTACTGTGGCAAGCCGTTCGCCGGCAGGGCCATGATCGAATGTTCGCTGTGTTTAACGTGGATACACCTCTCCTGTGCAAAAATTAAAAAAGCTAATATACCGGATGTAAGTGATATTCAACTTTATTAATTGTCACGCACATTTTCAAACAGTCACCCCCTTAAAGATATCCTTAAGGTCTGTATATCTAAATTTATTTAAAATAAATTAGATAATACAATCTAATTGTGGCCAATTAGTGATGGCTATTGGCTACACAACCTTAGATGATTGATAAATATGTATGAACATTAAAGTGGAGACCCCTGTTATTTTTTCAGCCATATAGGATCAACCTTGGTGTACCCTTATATTCATTATGAGGATTGTATGATAAAAATCATCATCTTCATTAATATTTAATAAGAAATGATAAGGATATTATAAACTAATAATTAAGGGTATACAAGGGTTGTATAGCAAGTAGTGGTGGCTACACAGATAGAAATCAATTTATATTGAATTATAAATAAAATTGCAATACATTCATAATCACCAGCAAAGTTAATTACTTTCAAATCAATTGATTCAGTTAGATGGGGTTGTTGCTTTGTAGCATTGAAGTGGAGAGTGGCTGCTCTAAAGCACCCCATCTAACTGAATTGAGTACTTTAAAGGTAATAACCTTTATATCCAACTATCTAGAACTATCCAATAACCTTTATATTGAAGAAATGCAATGTAATTTTATTTAATATAAATTTATTTCTGATTGCCACTACGTTCTTTACAACCCTCATATATTTAATAATAATGGCCCATGAAAGGATAATTGATAACTGAATGCCGCTAGATGGCGCTAAATTTTCCTCCTAGGGGGTTGGTTGCATCATTTTTAAATAAAATGGTTTATATATAATAATAGTATGATTTGATTATGTTCATATTTCAGGTGTTCCATTGTGCCATGTGCAAATCTACTAGTAATAAGAAGCAACGATCAGCTTCCCCGACAAGTCCGCCAGACAAGGGCGTAAAGCGCCCAAAAAGAACAACGTAAGTCAATGTAAATAAGAAATTATAAATATATATATATACGTACATATAGATTATGTATAAAATGTAAATACTCTATATATAATATTATATAAAAAAGCAAGATTTTTTTAAAATGAGATATATTTCTATATCTAAGGTTAGCCCTTTACAAAAAAAAGAAGAAAGTAATTGAAATAAAAAATATTAAATAGTGTCTCTATACTTGTTGACTGTTATGTAGTGATACTATGTGATAGCTATCACCAGAGCTCGTGTTTTTATATTAATAATAATTTTATATTTTACGAGAGAAAATAAAAAAGGAACCTAGATAATATCAAGCCACATGCGGCAATTGACGAACGTACCATTTAATTTATCCAAACGCAATATAATTTTGAAAATCGACTTGTTACACACACACCCAGAGAAAAAAAAATTGTTAATGTTTGTTTTATTTTTTTATATCATGTGTCATCACGTTTATGTTAATTTATTATGAAAATGAAAAGAACGAGAACGAATAAAAACAAGAGTGCCTGGTAGGAGTAAGAGACTAGCGAAAAGAATATGTGTCATTTTTTAATTTAAATCATCATCATTCGGCATTAATTGAAAATTAAAGTAATTGAATAAACGAATTGTGATCGTAGTTGTAAAACAAAACTAATTTCTATGAGAATATAATGTTCTGCGCCCTTCAATTGAATTCGTGAAATGAAATTTACCGCAATGTTAATTTGTATATAAAATGCCAAAATCAACAGAGAATTTTGTTAATTTATTTTTGTGATAATAGTATGAGTACAGAATCTAGTTAAGGTTTTAAATGCTGATATTAGTTTTTTTGGTTTGATCCTTGTGAGGCTTGATTTATATTATCCGGCGCCAAAACGCGACAATAACAATTTCACTCATTGATACATTTTGTATATATTAAAAAAAAAACAATATTAACAACGCCTAATATAAATCAAGCTGCTAACTATAATTAGTTATTTGTTTATGTATTTAAGATAATCGGTTTTTCTGCCCTTGGACTGAACACTGTTTAGTTAAGTTATTATAGTTTCTCTCAATTTTATTATAATTTTTACAGCAAAAAGTCGATGATTTTTTGTTTCTCCCCCCACACCCTTCGCTAAGCTGTTGTTGTTGCTACAACCAAAATTATGTAATTGTATAGATTTAGGTTTATTATTACGTTTTTACTACAATTGAAACATCCGATTGCGATTATATATATTTTTGTATCCCCCTCTTCACTCTCTCTATATATCTCAGTCTATCTATGTTGCGTACCTTAATATGAATTGTTCAATAATAATTTTAAAAAAATTAGTATTTTACAAAAATACATACAACACACACGCTTTTTCTGTTCGCTTCCGTTTCTTGCGCGTTCGAAATATTTGCGAGACAAAAATGATAAAGAAATATTTTAATATTTCAGACTTTTACTATCCTAGGTAATATAATTTTTATATAAAAAAAATGTATTTGCAATAAAAACGAAACATATTTGTTGAAGATTTTTGGTTTGTTTTTGTTGGCGTGTTTATTTTCAGAGAACCCCTGCGGCTACGCTATATTTAGGAGTATTTTTTTAATTTGGGTCAACTATTTTTATGCTTGCAGCATATTTACACACCATTCACTGATTTGCTTTGGTTGTGGTTGCAGGATATTATTAGTGGTTATTATCCTTTCATATACTACCATGGACATTCACTAGTCCTGAGAAATATAGTCTGATGCGGAGTGACGTCACAAAGTACCACAAGGTCTTTTGATTGAATTGTATTATACATATACGTAGTGTATTGCTTCGGACAAAAGACAAAAAGTGAAGTATTTCTTAACATACAAATAATTTACGGCGTCCCATAAAGGTATGTAGGTACACAATTGGAAATTGTTCAAATATTGGATTGTTAAGGCGTCTACTTTGTGATAATTCATTTTAAAGGATAAATAAAACACCAAAGTAAAAATTCGTTTTATTTATCCTTTAAAAATTGTTCATATTCTCGAAAAAAAGTTTATATTGATTTACGGTTTTTTGTTCTAGTGATATAACACTGTGTTTCTTGAACACCATAGAATTATTAGGAGTCCATGAATTACACCAAATCACCCACTATTTAGATAGATCAGGTCCAAAAAGTTACTGGTCACAGTTTACATGCAGACCATTGAATACAATTTATATGGATTTAATGTCTCTGGTCCCTTTAGATAAAACACTGTTTTTCATAAACATCACAGCAAAATTGAGAACTGATAATATTAAGAGTCCAGATTTATCTGTTAGTAGATGTAGTATCTCACAAGAATTATAGTCCTTGTGAGATACTATAATGTAAGTGTCTGGGGGGGTGTAGTAATAAATTCGGAAGATTTCTTGACTGAGTAGGGCATGTTGCAAGACAAGACCTAGATGGACTAATAAAATAGTTCATTGCCGACAAGTAACCACTAAAAGAAACGTCCCAAAAAGGTGGCTGGACGATGTTAGAAATGTCACAGGCAAACAATGGCACCGGAGAGCATTAAATAAGGAACCAAATGAGGGTGGCCCATGTCCAGCAGTGGACTGAGAGAAGAAAAAGTATACAGCAACAAAAATTGAATTGGATGGAGATGAATGGGCCATTAAGTGAATTGGAATGGTAAGGGTAGGGGAGTTGAAAGGAGAAATCGGAAAGTGGATTGTAAGGCAGTCACAAGACAGAAGAGAGTGGATTCAGTATATTTCAAGTTAATGTTTATATGAGATATCATTTCGAGGTGAAGATTTGGAAGGATATGCCTAATATAGGTTTTTTCTAGTTTATATATTAAGTTATACTTATCTTATTTAATTTAGTGTATTCTATATACCAGGGGTGGCCAATTTGTATATACATAAGATCTACTTGTTATCTTTAAAATGTGTCGCGATCGACTTGTTGTCATAGGCGTAGTCTGAGTAGGTAGGGGTAGGTGTGAAATACACTGTGTTTCAGTAAGAGGTGCACTCTCACGAGCTATGGGTAGATCATCATCATCGCCGGATAGAAGTATATTGTCATAAGGACTGAAGACTCTGAGAAGCTCGGACACTAAAACCACGAACAACTGAATGGGTGTCACAACCCACACGTTGAAGTGTTGAAACAGCTTCTCAAATTTGTAGTAGTAGTGATGCCATTCAAGAAAAACATTGTTGTATCACTATAACAAGGGACAGGAGACAATAAATCCATATAAATGGTTTTTATTTGTCATGGCCTCATTTAAACTATGACCAGTAACAAATAAAAAGGGACCGGAAACCACAGATTCATATTTTTTTTATTCATCATTATCGGAAATATGACACTGTCCGTTGGACACAAATCACTCAATAATATAACAATATAGTGATAGAAATAAACTCCAGAAATATATTAATTAGCTATGGTTATTGATTCTAATTGTTGCACAATGTGAGTTATTGATGCCCGTACATTTTCTGAGATTTCTAATAGGATGTAACCAACGCCATAAACAGGTGTTATAAAGGGCGAATACGTAATCAATAAATTGGTTCGTCCTGATCAGGATGCTTTAAAACGTGACTATGTGAAAACACGTGCTGACATGAGCGCAATCAGACATATCACCGGTAGCATACAAAATATTGCAATAATTTGTTTTCATTATATTCATATTAGAGATTTTTCATTTTTTTTCATAAGTTACAGAGTAAATGAGTACAAATACTGCCATCAAATAACTGTTACAAAATAGTGATTTGATACTCATACCACGGGCGTATTAATGACAAGAAATACGTGTCTTCTTTAGACTTAAAAGACAGAAAAGTATAAGTTTGGTTTACCGCTTCAACGCGAAAACGCTAGAAGCTAGAAACCCTAAAGAGCAAGAGACAAGCGTCTATCATCAATTTGTAGAGCTAGAAATACACTACTTTCTGACATATAAACCATCTCTCTAGCATTTGAAATGGAGACGCTGCAGAGTTAAAACAAGGAAAAACATGAAATTTCATCATATTGACATTTTCTCACTGCTAAAGCACGAAAACCGTAACCGCTACAGGAAACTGTCTAGTCTCAGTCTGTAGGGCTAGAAATACACTACTTTTTGACATATCAACCATCTCTCTAGCATTTGAAATGGAGACGCTATAGAGTTAAAACCGAGGAAAAACATAAATTTTCATCATATACACATTTTTTCACCGCTACAACGCGAAAACGTTAAGAGCTAGAGAAAAGCGTCTATAGTCAATATGTAGTGCTAGAAATACTCTAGATTTTCACATATAAACCATCTCTGTATCATTTGAAATAGAGGCGCTACATAGATGAAACTAGGGAAAAACATGAAATTTCATCATATACACATTATTTCACCGCTACAACGCGAAAACGGTAAGAGCTAGAGAAAAGCGTCTATAGTCAATCTGTAGTGCTAGAAATACTTTGTATTTTCACATAAAAACCATCTCTCTATCATTTGAAATAGAGACGCTACATAGTTGAAACTAGGGGAAAACATGAAATTTCAACAAATTCACCTTTTTTCACCCCTACAACGCGAAAACTGTAAGAGCTGATACAAGCGTCTATCATCAATGTGTAGGGCTAGAAATACACTACTTTTTGACATATAAACCATCTCTCTAGCATTTGAAATGGAGACGCTGCAGAGTTAAAACAGGGAAAAACATGAAATTTCACCATATTGACATTTTCTCACTGATACAGCACGAAAACCGTAACCGCTACAGGAAACTGTCTAGCCTCAATCTGTAGGGCTAGAAATACACTACTTTTTGACATATAAACCATCTCTCTAGCATTTGAAATGGAGACGCTACAGAGTTAAAACCGAGGAAAACATAAATTTTCATCATATACACATTTGTTCACCGCTACAACGCGAAAACGTTAAGAGCTAGAGAAAAGCGTCTATAGTCAATATGTAGTGCTAGAAATACTCTAGATTTGCACATATAAACCATCTCTCTATCATTTGAAATAGAGACACTACATAGTTGAAACTAGGGAAAAACATGAAATATCATCATATACACATTATTTCACCGCTACAACGCGAAAACGGTAAGAGCTAGAGAAAAGCGTCTATAGTCAATCTGTAGTGCTAGAAATACTCTGTATTTTCACATAAAAACCATCTCTCTATCATTTGAAATAGAGACGCTACATAGTTGAAACTAGGGGAAAACATGAAAATTCAAAAAATTCACCTTTTTTCACCCCTACAACGCGAAAACTGTAAGAGCTGATACAAGCGTCTATCATCAATGTGTAGGGCTAGAAATACACTACTTTTTGACATATAAACCATCTCTCTAGCATTTGAAATGGAGACGCTGCAGAGTTAAAACAGGGAAAAACATGAAATTTCATCATATTGACATTTTCTCACTGATACAGCACGAAAACCGTAACCGCTACAGGAAACTGTCTAGTCTCAATCTGTAAGGCTAGAAATACACTACTTTTTGACATATCAACCATCTCTCTAGCATTTGAAATGGAGACACTATAGAGTTAAAACCGAGGAAAAACATAAATTTTCATCATATACACATTTTTTCACCGCTACAACGCGAAAACGTTAAGAGCTAGAGAAAAGCGTCTATAGTCAATATGTAGTGCTAGAAATACTCTAGATTTTCACATATAAACCAAATCTCTATCATTTGAAATAGAGACGCTACAACGCGGAAACTGCAAGCTGATACAAGCGTCTATCTTAAATCTGTAGTGCTAAAAATACTCTATATATTCACGTACAAACCATCTCTCCATCATTTGAAATAGAGACGCTACAGAGCTGAAACAGGGAAAAACATGAAATTTCATCATATTCACATTTTCTCACTGTTACAGCACGAAAACCGTAACAGCTACAGGAAACTGTCTAGTCTCAATCTGTAGGGCTAGAAATACACTACTTTTTGATATATAAACCATCTCTCTAGCATTTGAAATAGAGAGGCTACAGGTTTAAAACCGGGAAAAACATGAAATTTCATCATATACACATTATTTCACCTCTACAACGCGAAAACGGTAAGAGCTAGAGAAAAGCGTCTATAGTCAATCTGTAGTGCTAGAAATACTCTGTATTTTCACATAAAAACCATCTCTCTATCATTTGAAATAGAGACGCTACATAGTTGAAACTAGGGAAAAACATGAAATTTCAACAAATTCACCTTTTTTCACCCCTACAACGCGAAAACTGTAAGAGCTGATACAAGCGTCTATCATCAATGTGTAGGGCTAGAAATACACTATTTTTTGACTTATAAACCATCTCTCTATAATTTGAAATAGAGACGCTACAGAGTTGAAACTGGGAGAAAACATTAAAATTTTCAGTTACATTTTATATATACCCATATAACCGCTAGAAAGTCAAATGGTTGACAGTTTCAAGCAAATACTTGATGAAAATAATTGTTACTGATTAATCGTACCATCTCTATTTCATATAGTATTAGACGCTTTAGAAAAAACTCTGAGAATTGAAATTTCCATTTCAAAAACACCTTATTCGAGATGAATCTCAGTATTGGGTGCCTCCCCAGGTGGCGGATAGAGAGATGCGTCCCAGATATGGGTGGTACTAATGAAATACCCGGGTGAACCAAAACTAACTCTGCATCGTCTGACTTAGAGTGAGCGGCTTCAAACAGTGTCTGTCCTCCAGGTTTCTTCTACCGGTTTATGATACTTGTATTATTATTAATATTAAAAATTGTATAATTGTATAAGTAACGTAAACAAATCTATTTTGACCTCTGTAAATACACACATGTATATAAGCAGCAATAAATTATTATTATATTATAATGTTAATGAAACTACCGAAAACTACACTGATCATTACTTTCCCAGGATATTAGTATGTCGACAAAACTAAAAGCAATGACCCTCAGTACCGGGAACCAGTTATGACTGACATGGCTTACATACCAATTATGGTATGACACTCACAACACGGAGCATGACCAAATTAAGATGTGCGCGATGGAGTAAGCTTGAGAGATCACATAAAGGTCGTTTTAGACAATTTCTTGACTTAAAAGTTAGTCAAGAACGGACATGAAGAGAAAACAACTAATATGGTATGGCCATGTCTAAAGAATGGACGAAAGTAGAAAAGTAGCCTTGAAGTGGATAGCATCACAACGTAAAAAAGATCAAAAATAACTTGGAAGGAATCGCTAAAGGTCGTTTTAGGCAAGACAATTTCATGACTCAAAAGTTAGTCAAGATGCTAGACAATCTAAATTGTCTCATATCAAACAGCAAATTATTTGAAATATTGAATTGGATGGTAGATCGAATGGAAAAATAACCCGCGTTCTAGTTGTCAAGGACAAATTGTATGGAAGGAAGATATATGAATTCATTTCTTGAACAACTTTTGAGCTAAGCAATAGTCTTGTCTAAAACGACCTTAAGGAATGAGAACCAGGATGACCGAGGTGGCGAAACATATTACTGGACTCAAGAGGAACTGGGTGGGACATGTGGCCCGACAAGAATTAGAAGTATGGACAATCCAACTGATCCCCTGGCGCCCAAAAAAATAACCAAAAAAGGAACGTGAGGACCCAAGAAGAGATGGTCAGATATAAAAGAAATAGCAGGAAACAAGTGGTACCATGTGGCATGGAAGACCTACGCTTAGAAGTGGACAGCAACTTATTTCAAATATTGAATTGGATGGTAGATCGAATGGAAAAATATAACGCGTTCTATTTGTCAAGAACAAATTCTATGGAAGGAAGATATATGAATTCATTTCTTGAACAACTTTTGAGCTAAGAAATTGTCTTGTCTAAAACGACCTTAAGGAATGACCAGGTGGCGATATTACTGGACTGAAGAGGAACTGGGTGAGACATGTGGCCGGACGAGAATTAGAAAGACGGACAATCCCCTGGCGCCCTAAAAGAACCATAAAAGGAAAGTGAGGACTCAAGAAGAGATGGCTAGATGATATAAAAGAAATAACAGGAAACATGTGGTACCAGGTGGCATGGAAGACCTACGCTCAGAAGTGGACATCAAACGGCTGATAACAAGAGATTTCTTAAGTTCCACATACTTTCGTTTTTGTTCCTCTGATGACTACAATATCTATATCCATTTTCTTAACAATTGAATTACTTGGACTTGTTTCGTACCTTGTACATTTCACGTTCCCATATTCATTGTCCTTCTCTTTTACTTGGTTCGTCTACTTTGGTCGTTCAGCTTCGTCTTGAATTATTGTTCCAGGCTGCAAACCCTTCGCCCCAATCCCTAACCAGGAGGACCGGGTAATTTGATGTATGGATTTCTTCCATTAGACCAATTGCCTTACTGGGCTACAGAATCCCGCTATGGCTTGACCATTGAGATCTAGGATCTTCGTCTACTCTCGACACCGTTTTCACCTGTAACCCTAGGCAAGGGGCCCTACAGGATACTATCAGCCGGAGCCAGCTGAACCCTGGTTTTTTTAACGAGGTTATTGGTACTCCTCCCCCTCCTCCTTTCTCATCCGGGCTTGGGACCGGCATTGGCGGAGTTATCAAAAGTCTTTAAGCTGCTAATTAAAAATATACGAAAACCGTTTGTGGATAGTTCTAATCCACACCCCCCAGAAAATTGTTTGCATTTACTATTTCAGTTACGTTCATGTGGAACTAAGCTAAGATAAGTTTCACACGTTATGGACATATAGATTAACTCAAGTGTTATATCTGTTTAGGCTTAGCAGGCTTAGTGATTTGGAGAAATCAATAAAAACACGCTGCCAAATGTAAAGCGCCATAAAAAGATGGCAGGGCGCACTCCCGAAATCAATGCCCCATTCATAAACGTATGCAATGTTAGGTGAATCAAACGGTAGTGCGCTGCGGGTTGCTGCCAACTCGCTCCCATCCATATTTTTCCGGATTCCATCTTCCCTTCCCTAACGCCGCAAAGCAGGTGCAACAGGGGCGCATTCGCAATCAATAAATTAGGCAGTCCGTCCCGGTGGGTACGTTTCAAACGTGACATAGGTGCAAGCACGTGCTTTAAAATCGGGTATTGATATTTTCGGACGGTGGTGGGACGGAGGAGTCCGGTCCTGCGTACAAATGTAAGTCGGATTGTCAACAGCTTTATCACTCATTAATAATCGGCTGGGGCTTTCGCTGTAGCATCGCGCCCGCCCTCGTCCATTCCATGTCGCTAGAGCAGTGAGTGCACCCGGTTCGAGACGCACAACGGGGTGCGAGAGCATCGCGGCCGTAGGGGATGTTGCGAGGTCCGCGGAAAACAGCTGTCAATTTCGTGTGGCATTAACCGGTCGAAGTAGGCAAAATTTCGACACTGTTTTGCAAGAATCGCCCCATGCAACACCTGACGACTAGCTCGCATCGCGGACGCTGAGCCCCCTTGCACGCGCCGCCCCCGACCAGCCGGAGCTTGAAGCCGTAGGTAAAGTAGCTTTAGATCACATGTATATGGCGTGTCCATTTTTAATATCTTATCTCATTTTATTATCTGGATAGGCCATTAAGTAGTCCGTTTAGTTTATTTATTTTTTATCATACCAAACAAACCCCGGACAATATTTAATTAGCCCGCCGAATATTGCCGAATACAATTATTATCGGTTATCAATAGAAAGTTACATTAAGGTGTGCTAATTAGACTAATCAGAATTTGCAGGCTTGAATATTTAATGAATAAGCAATTCAGCATAAACGTGCATTGCAAGGAATTCAAGTGTTATGGGATATTAATCAGTTGCTTTCTGTGTTTATGTTTTAATGATTAATGATGTGATTGCTAATCTGTCTAAATGTGATTGAGTGTTTTCAATAGGCCCAAGTTGAATGTTGATTTATTCTGTTTGCTTTGAACAAATAGTGTTTTTACTTTCTGAATTCAATAGTGCTGTATAAGGAAAGTATGATTAATCATTAATACAGTTTTAATAACATTAATATTAGCAATATAGTCTGATGTTCAATATTGATTTCTACATATTGTTAGCTTATAAGAAATAGTGCTTTTAATTGTCTGAATTCAACAGTGCTGTATATGGAAAGTATGGTTTAATCATTAATAAGTTTAATTGTTGCTAAATACTTTTAATAACTTTAATATTAGCAAAAATGGCTGATGTTCAATGTTGATTCATACTATTACTACTACAAGAAATAGTGTTTTTACTTTCTGAATTCAATAGTCCTGTATATAAAGAAAGTATAGTTAATTATTAACAAGATAGATTTAGTTTAATTGATGCAAAAATACTTTTAATAACATTAATAAGCTCAAGTTGAATGTTGATTCATACTGTTTTACTTTAAATAAAAAGTGTTTTTACTATCTGAATACAGTAGTGCTGTATTAGGGAAGTATTTTTAATTAGTAATAAGACATATTTAGTTCAATTGTATCAAAAATACATTTAATAGCATTAATAAAGCCTATTAGCAAAATTGCATGTTAAAGTCTATAATGATATTGTTGTTGATAGCATACAACAAAAGGCTGTTGACCACAGACCTTCAGCCATTATCAACACATGATATGTATAGAATTAAATATGATTCATTGCAAATATAGTATAAAAACTATGTTTTATATTTTTCTGTGAGAGGGCATAGGGCATCACCTGCTGTAGCTTTTTTGGGGGCTAAATGATTTCTTAATTTCCACCAATCTGCTATTAATAATTCATATAGTCACAGTTAGCACATATTAACAACCTTGACATTATTGAAGGACTACAGTAAAACAAACACATTAGTTTAATGGAATGTAATGTCTGGTGTGGGACTATTTTTTGAATAAATTATTATGAAATAAGAAGTTGTTTGTATTTTTCTTATAAAACATTTAACTTCTGTAGCAAAACATATAACATATCAAAGTAGTCTAAGTCAAGAATCTATAAAAAAATAGATTATCAGTTATTTCATATTGCATTTGTCTACATTTCTGTAATCTGAAGCAATACTTGCAACATTAATCTTTAGTTCAAGTTTTTTACGTCATTAATGACTTATAAAATATATTTCAGAGTAAAAAATAACAAAATTCAATTAATGTTTATTTTCACATAGGATCAAGTCATTTCAAGTTTTTTTTAAAACTCATTTCCTTATTATTGTAAGCCATACAAAAAAAAATTCGCAATCATGTTATTATTACTTTACAGGGGCAAATATTTTCAGAAATATTTTATTCTGCATATAGCATACAAATATTTTTTTAATTTGATCATAGACAAACCTTTTACTTATTCATCATTAACAGTTATGCATAATAGACTGATCCACCATACACTACATCAATAATAGTCTTAATTAGACTGATTCACCATCATTAGAAATCATCCTCATAATAGTCTTAATAAGACTGTTTCATCATAAAACAAGATTCATAATACTCTTAATTAGATTTCATCATCATCAACAATCATCCAAACTAAGTACACCATACAAAAATTTAGAATTTCTATTTGTTGAATACAGGTTTAGCTGGCTATCCGGATTCCACCCACACTCACATTGATCATACACCACTAAAAACAAACTATTTATTATAATTGAATGAACCACAAAGTTGTAAAAATAAAATCCGGCATTGTAATCAAATTGTAGTTGCACTTTGTAATTGATTGACCCATAAAATCCAGTAATTTAAAAAAAAAAACTAGATGATCCTTAATATTTAGGTTGTAGGACGAAGAGCCGCGCTTTGTCGCATTTTAGTTCAGCAATGCAGGTAATTCCAAGTAGTTTCGTTGAAATTCATATTTGTTCCCTTCAATTTGTCTACCTGCCAAATAAGTATTAAAATTTAGTTACTTTATGGGGGTGTTATGTACCCTTTTACCTGGAGAATACTACCTGTATCTGATAACACGCTATTTTAAGTTACATGTTGACCAAGTTTGTACAGACATATAGCCGCTTTCGTTTATCGTTCGGCTAGCCTGGAACAGCTCCCGAACAATAAACGAAAGCGGCTTATATATTTACATAATCACCAATACATTTCAAAAACTACAACTTCAATTGAAATTTTGGCGAACTTTTTAAATTGCAAATTGTTGTAGTTTTATAAAGTATATTACATAGTTTAAAGCGTGATAACTTAAGTGTAGTAATCTGTATGAGGCACAATAGGGCCGCAGTGCACACAACCTAGGGGCAGGGGCTGTACTACAAAAAATCGAAATCGACCATATTAAGTGTTAACCACATGTTTACAAAAATATCTGGGCACCGCACGACTTTCCGAATTAATTAATTAATATTCAATCAATATTTTAAGGTATTTTTCAAACAATTTATTTGATTTGTTTCGATTCGAATTGATTTGTTTCGATCCGGATCGATCGATTCAATTCGTTTCGATTCTGTCCAATTCCGTTCAATTCGATTCGATTCCGTTATAGTTTTTTTTCATTTCATTTCGTCTCATTCTCGTCATACTCATCCTCGTCCTTATCCTCTTCCATTCGCATTTAATATGCAACCAGTTTCGATAATTCACCACTGATGACGCGCGTTCTTTTTTTAAGTTATATGCACAATAGGAAGTCGATTCGATTCCGTTATAATTTTATTTTATTTCATTTAATCTCATTCTCGTTATTCCCATTCTCGTCCTCATCCACATCCATTCGCATTTAATATGCAACCAGTTTCGATAATTCACCACTGATGACGCGCGTTCTTTTTTTGAGCTATATGCGCAATAGGAAGTGGGTTTTCCAAGTTTTTGTCTCTGTTAGTGGTCCGATTTTGCTCAATATTTCACAGGATCGTCCTAGCTCGCTTTCTCCTTTCTCAGTCGATTTCCAAATTTGGCCCTGATTCATTCAGCCAACAAAACTAAAAGGGACAATCTACAAGAGCCAATCTGCAGCTCCCTCTCAATTATTCATTTCACAATAGTTAAATTTAACTATTAGTATTAAGTCATTTGGTCCTTTTGCTAAAAAAGCAGATTGGCCCTTCTTGCGCTACATCGTCGATATACGTTTTCCATTTGCCTTTTTTTTCTTCTGAATTTTCATTTTCATTTCTTCGGCACTCCACTCTTTTTTGTCTGGTTGTTTCAGACTTTTCAGTCCACCTCTGTCTTTTTTGTCGGGCTGTTTGGGATTTTTGTTTTGCAGCTTTCTTTATAAAAATAGTATCAAACAAACCAAGTTACTTGTTTGGAATATGATAATGGGTTTAAACATGTATAAACAAAAACAATCACTATAGGAGTATGATGCCCCTTTTCCACAATAACAATTGATAATAATTACTACTTGAAATATAAACTTTTTTTAAACAGACATTTCAGTTTTGATGTGTATGTTTTTTGTTTTTCACACTAGCAAATGGATAATATCACGGAATTGTTGAACCACTCAGGGATGGCGTGGAAGGAATGTTTGGACGCACTCGAAAAAGAAGCCATGGCTCGTAAGTAAACCCTTAAGCGTGAATTATAATGCACTATATTCATCAAGAAAGTTGAACAAGGTCCTAGTTTAAAAAACAAACTGTATAGCGCTATCAACCGTGCGGCTTTCCAACAGTAAAGGGAGAAGCCCAGAGGAATTTAATCACCCGATATTTACATTTATCATTTATCGGACTGGTTTGGACTCACGCTTCCCAATGCTATTAGTATTAAGTCCTTTAAATCGGTTTGGTCCTTTTGTTAAAAAAATCAGATTGGTCCTTCCTGCGCTACATCGTCGATATATGTGTATGAGTTTAATCACCCGATATTTAGATATATCATTTATCGGACTGGTTTGGACTCACGCTTCCCAATGCTAATTGAAACTAGTACCCAGCATACTGGGTACTAGTTTCAATTATCATAGAAATTTCGTTCAAGTAAATCAAAATAGAAGTGAAGTGCGCGTTATATTGCTACGTGATATGTTCAGATCGTACCATGACCAATCATATACTAAGCATGCCTACAATAAAAACTTTAATGAAACTTGAACATAAAATAGGGCAGGACCTAACGAAACTTAATCTGATTTACACGGTTCAAGTTTCAGCTGGAGAAGTTTTAAATGAGAATTGTACACATTTTTTGTCAGTCGACTCACGTTTTATACAAATCACATACTTAGCATGACTAGAATAAAAACTTTAATGAAACTTGAACAAAAAGTAGGGCAGGACCTATAATTTCTACAACGAAACTTGATCTGATTTACACGGTTCAAGATTCAGTTGTAGTAGTTTTAAATGAAAATTGTACAAATTTCTTGCCATGTAATTCACGGTTTATCCAAAATCCATCCAAACAATTTAATAATCTTTTATTTTATTTGTTGTAGCATCGGCGCCAGTTGTCGGGTATCGAACCACCCGTTTGCTACCTCGCAAGGATTTTGCCCTATACGGGGAATGTCCTAAATTGGAGACACGCGTGCTGGTCGAGTGTATTAAGTGCAGCATGGTACTGCTGCCGCCGGCCTTTCGAAACCACTGCTTAAACCCCAACCATGGCAAGAATCCAATCAAGCTGGTCTCTTCATCATCGACGGCAACCTCCAGCAAGAGCTCGTCGAGCAGCAAAAGCAGCAAGCCGAGCAACTACGTGCCGCCCGGCGCCAGCCTGCTCAAGAAGAAGTACCAGCAGCCGAAGAACAAGCGGAAATCAGGTCTTCCACCCCCCGTGCCTCCCCCTCCCCTATTCGCCGTAAGTCTTGAAGCAGTAGACGTCGACGAGCACGTTAATTCAGAGCGCTTATTGCAGGAAACATCTACGCCCGCGTCTCTTCCGCTTTTATTACCATCAGCCGCCGAGCTCACCGGAGTCGTTGTCGCCGCCGCCACCGCCGTCGCCACCGCCGTCTCCGCCTCCTCCTCCTCCACCGCGGCGGCGCCTTCAGCGTCGAACAGCACCGACACCAAGCCCACCGTCGATATATCAGTCGCACCCGCAGCGAAACCCCCCTCCCCCTCAGCGCCGCCGGTCGTTACGGCATCTCCGGCGGCGTCCCATTCCAGCTCCAAACATAGAAAAAGCAAGAAAAGCTCCAAAAAGAGCAAAGAAGACTCTGAGAAGGTCCACAAGACTGAGAAATCTTCAACGGAGAGCAAACTAAAACTATCCACTCTCCTCGTAAGTACTCGCCACCCAATAAACCATACCATACGTTCTAAAACATATTTTAACATTTCAGACTCCGCATAAAGAAACCGCGAAACCAAAAGACTTACCCATAGTGCTACTCGACTATACGATCCCGGTTGATGGGCTGATCAAAGGTGATGCCGCAACTACCTCAATTATCTCATCCAAAACTATTCCATCTTACCTTGTAAGTACCTACTTGATTTATTTTAACTACACAGTTTTATGCATGGAATTTAACAACGGGTACTGGTTGTGTCTAGCACTAATTGACTGAATTAACCCGATGTGTGTATCTATATATCAAATGTAAAACTTAACGGATACATGCGGGGTAGTAATAAATTAGGAAGACTATACAATAGCAATCACAGAACTAACTAGGATTCTATCATGACTGTTTTTATTTAAAATCACTTAAGTTATAAAGCAAGTTTAGCTAAAGCACAGCTTTCACGCCATTTCTGGCGTATTGGTCTCTTTCTATACCTACAGTGCACTACAGATGCACCTACAGTTTAACGTGGATTCCGAACCACTGATTGTTTAGATGAGAATATCATCTACTCCGGACCTTATAAAGGTGTTGTTTAGCAGTTTGGGGAGTTGAGGGTGTGTGCAAACTGAAACGTATTTCGCTTTGTGTGGTTTGAACTCACGATCTATAGCGCAGCGTATGTTCTACGCAACACCTCCACAGTATATAGTAGGGGTGGCCAAGGCAAGCTAATTTAGCTCGCGATGTCTTAACTACTATGTTGGTAACTGCTACTTTACAACCAAACGACGTAGAAATTAGGTTAAACTATCGCACAGTAGCATACTAGGGAGCTATCTGGGAAATCGGAAAGTACCGGAGACGCTATAAAACTGATAGATGTTGATGATCTACCCATAGCTCGCGAGAGTGCACCTTTTACTAAAATACAGTGTATTTCACACACACACCCTACTCAGACTACGCCTATGACAACAAGTCGAGCGCGACACATTTTAAGATAACAAGTAGATGTTATGTACATACAAATTGGCCACCCCTGGTATATAGATACACAAAATTAAATAACATGCATAACTTAATATATAAACTAGAAAAGCCTATATTAGGCATACCCTTCCAAATCTTCACCTCAAAATGATATCTCATATAAACATTAAATTGAAATATACCGAATCCACTCTCTTCTATTCTGAACTTATCTTGTGACTGCCTTACAATCCACTTTCGGATTTCTCCTTTCAACTCCCCCACCCTTACATTCAAATTCACTTAATGACATTCATCTCCATCTAATTCCATTTTGCTGTATACTTTTTCGTCTCTCAGTCCACTGCTGGACATGGGCCTCCCTCATTTGGTTCCTTATTGAATGCTCTCCAATGGCATTGTTTGACATTTCTAACGTCATCCAGCCACCTTTTTGGGACGCTTCTTTTAGTGGTTACTGGTCGGTAATGAACTATATTATTATTCCATCTAGGTCTTGTATTGCAACATGCCAATTCACTTAATGACCCATTCATCTCCATCCAATTCCATTTTTGTTGCTGTATACTTTTTCTTCTCTCAGTCCACTGCTGGACATGGGCCTCCCTCATTTGGTTCCTTATTGAATGCTCTCCAATGCCATTGTTTGCCTGACATTTCTAACGTCATCCAGCCACCTTTTTGGGACGCTTTTTTTAGTGGTTACTGGTTGGCAATGAACTATTTTATTAGTTTATCTAGGTCTTGTCTTGCAACATGCCTTACTCAGTCAAGAAATCTTCCGAATTTATTACTACACCCCCCAGACACTTGTAGTATCTCACAAGGACTTGTGAGATACTACATCTACTAACAGATAAATCTGTTAGTAAGTTAATTGTAGTGACTGACAATCCGAAACAGTTTTCTATCAAAACATTAATATGTGTATTTATATAAATTATTGTTATGTAATACAAGTTTACTCTATTTATTGGTAGATATGTTTAGAGATTTAGCATTAAGTCAAACCAATGCGCTTATTTGAACTGAAAACCTTCCTTAGAGATGTAAACCAATAGTTTCCACCACAATCAGTATTTTGTAGGCTACTAACATTTTTCATCCTCTAGATTCAGTGTTTATATTTGCCTGCATTTTGATTTGTTAATAACAACACAGTTTTTGTATATATGTCTAGTGTTTTATTTTGTCATCTGATTAGGAATCAGTTTACATTTTTAATTTCAAGAGAAACCTATTAAATTCAATCATTGCTGTAATTTTCTAAATGTTATTTTGAGCAAAATGAAAAATTCACGTTATTGCGCGTGCGCAAATCGCTGAATGTTGTTGTTGTTGTTATGTTGTTCAAAATATTGAATATAGTTCTGGTGCGTGCGTAATTCGCTGAAATTCTCTAAATGTAAACATAAGGTCGTTTTAGACAAGACAATTTCTTGACTCAAACGTTAGTCCAGATGCGAGACAATCTAAATTGTCTCGTATCATACAGCAAATTATTTGAAATATTGAATTGGATGGTAGATCGAATGGAAAAATATAACGCGTTCTATTTGTCAAGGACAAATTGTATGGGAGGAGGATATATGAATTCATTTATTGACCAACTTTTGAGCTAAGAAATTGTTTTGTCTAAAACGACCTATACTAAATCCAATAATTGCGCGTACGCAAATCGCTCTGTAATTTTCTATTTGTTATTTTGTTCAAAACAGATCATATTGAATCCAGTTATTGCGCATGAGCATATTAATGAAAATGTCTAAATGTTATATTCTTCCAAACAAAACATATTGCATTCAGTTATTCCACCTGCAAATCACTGAAATTGTCTAAATGTTAACAATAAATGCGCGTGCGCAAATCACTGTATATTTTGAATCCCGTTATTGCTCGTGCGCGAACCGTTGAAATTGTCTAAATGTTATATTGTTCATAATCAAACATATTGAATCCCGTTCTTGTGAAATTGTCTAAAATTTATATTGTTCATTAATACGTCGATTGCGACCTTGAACAAATAAGTACAGATCCTGAAATCTCGCTTGTCAAGAGGGACACTGTTTGCTAGACATATCTCTGCTAGTAACATTGGAATTAAAGTCTTTTTTAACATCGGAATAGTATGAGTTATAGACGCTGCCGTTATTGATTAGTCCCGCAATGTACTAGCAGTACTAGTAATCAAAAACGACTTGTTCGTTTCGATGAAAACCGCGCCATCTATTGCTGGGAGACTTGAAATCAGTTATTGCCCATGCGCAGACCGTTGTAATTGTCTAAATGTAATTTTGTTCAAAATAAAACGTATATTACGCGTGCGCAAATCGTTGTAATTGTCTGTTTTTTGTGCAAAATATTACATAAAATAGTAGTTAATATTCATAAACAATTATTATATTTTAGGGCTGTGATTTTAGTTGCTTGTTATTTATTTATTGACATAATCGCTTATCTGCGACAGTCATTGTATATTTAAATCAGTGATTTCGTAAAAGATTTGGAAATAACTTTACTTTATATAATTGTCTTTAATTTCAAGAGAAATTTTATTTTGTATATAAATCAGGGTTTTCTTGAACTAACTGGGAATACATTTACAGTCTAATTATTACAATGTACATATGTATTTTGTATATATAAATCAGTGTTTTCATAAACTAATATCAATTTACAGTCTGTAATTGTCTTTAATAATTTCAAGAGAAATGTTAATTAACCCTTTCGGCCCTGCTGGTGGCATAAGTCACCATAACATTTACAGGCCTCTACTTACTGTGCCTATCCATGAAATCTAGTGATTAAAAGCAAACATCTTTTAAATACTAGATTTCATTCCAAAAAGGTATTTTAAAGAAAATCCATGATAGTTTTAGAAATTTTTGTATTTTGATGTCTATGAATAAACGTAATAATAATTACCAAAAAAAAAACATATTTTCAAATTTAAAAATCCAGGGCTGAAAGGGTTAAAACTGTAATTGTCTAAATGTTATTTGATCAAAATATGAATGTGACATATACACTCATCAGTATTGTATAGGCTAATACAACCAATAATTATTCATCATTAAATGCTTTATAACTATCTGCATTATACTTTAGGGCTGTGATATTAGTTACTTGTATTTTATTTGTTAATAACATAAACCGCTTGTTTATTACAACAGTCTTTGTATATATAAATCAGTGATTTCGAAAAATAATTGGAAATAAATGTACATTCTGAAATTGTCTTTAATTTCAAGAGACACTTTATTTTCTTCAACAGTTCAACAGTCTGTAATTGTCTCTTAAATCATTTCAAGAGACATATTGTTTAATAATAACTTATTAAATCTATTGAGTGCGCGTGCGCAAACCGCTTTTGAGGCAACGCCCCTTTTGAGTTTTCTATATATTTATAAGAATAAATTTACATTCTGAAATTGTCTTTAATTTCAAGAACAACGTCATTTTGTCAACAGTCTGTAATTGTCTTTAATAATTTGAAGAGATGATGTTTTATTTAAAATAAAGTTTATTAAATACGCGTGCGCAAATCGTTTTTGAGGCAACGCCCCTTTTGAGTTTTCTATATATTTATATATAGATTATTATATATTATATAATAAATTTATATTCTGACATTGTCTTTAATTTCAAGAACAACGTCATTTTGTCAACAGTCTGTAATTGTCTTTAATAATTTGAAGACATACTGTTTTATCTTATATAAAACTACGTACGCGTGCGCAAATCGTTTTTGAAACAACGCCCCTTTTGAGTTTTCTATATATTTATATATAGATTATTATATATTATATAATAAATTTACATTCTGAAATTGTCTTTAATTTCAAGAACAACGTCATTTTGTCAACAGTTTGTCATTGTCTTTAATAATTTGAAGAAATGCTGTTTTATCTCAAATAAAACTTATTAAGTACGCGTGCGCAAATCGTTTTTGAAACAACGCCCCTTTTGAGTTTTCTATATATTTATATATAGATTATTATATATTATATAATAAATTTATATTCTGACATTGTCTTTAATTTCAAGAACAACGTCATTTTGTCAACAGTCTCTAATTGTCTTTAATAATTTGAAGAGATGATGTTTTATCTAAAATAAAGTTTAGTAAGTACGCGTGCGCAAATCGTTTTTGAGGCAACGCCCCTTTTGAGTTTTCTATATATTTATAATAATAAATTTACATTCTGAAATTGTCTTTAATTTCAAGAACAACGTCATTTTGTCAACAGTTTGTCATTGTCTTTAATAATTTGAAGAAATGCTGTTTTATCTCAAATAAAGCTTATTAAGTACGCGTGCGCAAATCGTTTTTGAGGCAACGCCCCTTTTGAGTTTTCTATATATTTATATAATAAATTTACATTCTTAAATTGTCTTTAATTTCAAGAACAACGTCATTTTGTCAACAGTTTGTAATTGTCTTTAATAATTTGGAGTGATGATGTTTTATTTAAAATAAAGTTTATTAAGTACGCGTGCGCACATCGTTTTTGAGGCAACGCCCCTTTTGAGTTATATATATTTATATAATAAATTTACATTATGAAATTGTCTTTAATTTCAAGAACAACGTCATTTTGTCAACAGTCTGTAATTGTCTTTACTAATTTGAAGAGATGCTGTTTTATCTAAAATAAAACTTATTAAATACGCGTGCGCAAATCGTTTTTGAGGCAACGCCTCTTGAGTTTTATATAAATTTATATAATAAATTTACATTCTGAAATTGTCTTCAATTTCAAGAACAATGTCATTTTGTCAACAGTCCGTAATTGTCTTTAATAATTTGAAGAGATGCTGTTTTATCCAAAATAAAACTTATTAAATACGCGTGCGCAAATCGTTTTTGAGGCAACGCCCCTTTGGAGTTTTCTATATATTTATATAATAAATTTACATTCTGAAATTGTCTTTAATTTCAAGAGCAACGTTACTTAGTCAACAGTTCAACAGTTTGTAATTGTCTTTAATAATTGGAAGAGATGTTTTGTTTAAAAGAAAACTTAGTAAGTGCGCGTGCGCAAATCATTCTTGACGCCACGCCCCCTTGAGCCTTCTATTACTATTAACTAGGCATTATATTAATAGCTGGTATTCGCAAACTAAACTACTCTTAATCTATTTTATATTAATAATTCACTTTCTGAACCTTCATTCTCTTGTACCCGTGTTGGGTGTCGAGGTTGGTTTCTATTGCTTATAGAATGTTATCTATTCTTTGTCTTCCACATCTTGCTTTGCACTTTTTGAGATGAATTCTAATATTGTAGTTATACCAGAAATTAATTAATTAGTTTTTGTCTATTATAGTAGATAATATTCATCAAGCAACAAAAGGCTAGAGATTTTACCCCGCTGCATTTTTATATAATGTTTGTTTGTAGAAGACAACGTGAATTACTGATTGCACATTTCGCGATGCACTTCAATATTGAATGTAGAACGAACATCTGTGTACAAAATTAATAACTACGAAAATCAAATATTCTGTATTCAATTAGATTTTATAATGAATTGGCATGTGGATTGGAGAATAAAATTGCGCCCACGAGGCAATTACCAATGCATACAGTCGCGAATCGATTCCTATCGGATTTCAATTAACTGTGACATCTTTAATTAAACTACAGCGGCTCTACGATGTTCACATTGTATTGTGCAATAGTCGATAAAACATGCACATGCATGGTCCCCCAACTGTGCGACGAAAAAAGACAAAATGGACACGTTTTTGGGGAGAAACTGACGAATAACATGTTGATACAATTGGTATGAAATAAATTACACTATCGATGTAACGTAGTGAATCTCATTCATAAATTGTACACTGTTCGTTCATAATATGTAGGTTTATGTTTAATTTAGTACGTTGTCACCCTATTTAGATATATATGTGTATATATATATATATATATATATATATATATATATATATATAGCGGTAGTAACGGTCCGGTGCAGATGCAGGTTTGGATAGTTTAGGTTGGGCAAGGGTAAACACTAAAGCAAGCACGGGTCGGAAAAGGGCCTTGGCACGCATAGGTTGGGTGAAAAAAGGCAGGACGGGTTCGGTGTGGGTAAAATCTATCCATGCAACGCTCAAGGCTTGTCATACACGGGTCGAAAGAGGGTAAAGGCTTATTACACACGGGTCTAAAGAGGGTAAAGGCTCACCACCCACGGGTCGGAAGAGCATAAAGGCTTATCACGTATGGGTCGAAAGAGTGTAAATGCTTAACACGCACGGGTTGGGCGAGTGCAAAGGTTTTGCGGGCACAGGTTGGGTGAGGTTACACTTTACGGGCACGGGTTGGGTGAGGGTAAAGACTTTGTGGGTGCTAATGATAATGAGGGTAAAGACTTTGTGGGTGACAATGACAATCAGGGTAAAGACTTTGTGGGTGACAATGACAATGAGGGTAAAGACTTAGTCTCGGTTTATTGGATTATTGAACAATTTTTAAACGTTCTTCTATAATGGACAGATCAAAGTTGTAGTCACTGAATTCAACTGGTGAACTAGTCTTAGTTGTCACCATACTTACATACAATAGAAGATTCAGCCAAACATATTAGTGTATTTGTTAGCGGTGCGGATCGGATGCAGGTTTATATAGTATAGGTTGGACGAGGGTAAAGACTTAACACGCACGGGTCGGGAAGGAATAAAGGCTTGGGTTGGATAAAAATAGAGGCCTTAGCGATACGGGTTGGGTGGGGGTAAGGTATATTCGAGCACGGGTTGGCTGAGGGTAAACATAGGTTTTGCGGGAACATGTTGGGTGAGGGTAAGGTCTAGCAGACAGTAAAGGTTTTACGATCACGATTCAGGTGCGATACTACTAAAATAGACCTCGCAGGACTTTAGGATTACATTTTTTTACAAGTGCGGGAAAGTACTGAGAACGAAACTTCAATACTGTATCAATTGTATTGAAATATTATTATTGATTATAATTAGTTTTACTTATTTTTTCTAAAATTAATCTTTCCTTTGCTACACTATGCAGTTTAATTTTATTATTTCGCATAAGGACACTTCATCGGAAGGACTTGCTGGGCCGCAACGTTTAGTTTCAGATCTACATAAGATACATATATGATATGTATATTAAATATAATATTGTAATTTTAATTGTATGTATTATGTAATTTCTTAAATTCAATTAGAATTAAGATTATGTAATTTTTTAAACACTCCTAAACCGCGCATATATTTGCATGTTAACTCCTATTACTAACATTTGTATTACTTTAGAACAAAGTTTGTATTTAGATTGTTACTAACACCATGTGTTACGTTAAATGTTTTATGTGTTAAATACTATGTTCGGCTTGTTCTTTCAAGAAAATTTCGCCAGCCCCACAACAGCATTCGACACAAAAAGACATTTCCCAGCCGTTACAAGTGGGGATAGCCCCAACCAGTACTAATAAAACTCAGGGAAAGGTGGAAAGTCCTTCATCAGTCGTGTACATGCCTATGAGTCCTGTTGCGGTTGTTAATAATGTTCCTGTGCAGGTATACATAACTTTACACGCCTAGTAGTAATTTGTATCATAACATATACATTAGGAAATTGTTTTATTTGGTAACCTTAATAAAATAAAACACCCATAACTAATCTCCAATATAATTAAAACATTTATATTTTATAGTTGCTGCAATTACCAGTATTGCGAGTGACAGCAGCAACACCCTCGAAGCAGCCAATCTTGAGTCCACCACTAGCAGTCAGTCGGCCAATCGTAGTAACAATCCCCCTACAAAGCAGCCACACTCAAATGTACACGGCTCACCCAAAGCCCCTATCCATGTCATCACGGGGCGTCCGCAAACTGGGCACAGCGTACTTGCTACAACACCAGCGCATCGACCACCAAAGGAACGAAGTGCAGTCGGTAGCAAGCACGCGGCAAACCATAGCAAACGCCTGCAACGCCCTCAACAACTTCAACCATCACCGCCCCAACATCCTTAAAAACTCAACCAGAAACAATTTCAAGTTCGCGGTGAAACGCCCATCAGCCGACAGACTCCTAAACGATAGCACTAAGCACATCAGACTAAATGACGTGAACGGTTTCATTCTTCATGCGGACGTAAGTGAATCGGCGGAGGCGCCGATGCATAATAATTCAGTGCACGACAAAGTAACGTTCTTAAATATGAAATAGCTAAGTGTTTCCTATCGCCCCCACGACTTCCGACTTCCAGCCATTCAGCCGAAACGAAAAAAATATCACGTACCATACTTTTCATAAACTACGCTTTGTGCTAAATAATTTCGCTTAATCCAATTACTGGATAACACATCCGAAATAACGAACATTATTTATTTCATAATAAACAGTAAATTAGTCCGGCTGTTTATTTACAAAGACTGTTTATATAAAATAGCATTAATGTTTTTATGGTTTTTTTTTAAATGCATAATCGGTGTTCTTCATTATATTGAATATTGTCGCCTATTGACACAAAGAGAGAAAATCTACTGACCTCTAAAATACACTTTTACTTATATTTTTTAGTTGATCAGAAAGGTGTTTTTAAGTGTTACATAATTGAATACAACAAAAAAACTATATATAATATATAATTTTATATAAAAGCAAAATAAAAATTGTAAAAATGTACAGATGAAATGTTTTACAATCACCCATTTTATTTTGATTTAATTTCTGATCACTAAAAATTTATTTATTCCTATTTATTTTATAATAATGCTCAACTACATTATTTATATTTGTACATATATTTGATTAATGTGATGTCTAATTGTAATTTAATGCCCCATTTTGTTATTATTATTTATAAAATGTTCTCTCTTTTTATTTGTAAACAGTAATTTTCTTAATTGATTGATTGATTGGCGATTTTATTGAAATGCTCAATATTTTATTTTGATTCATTTTATCACTCAGTATTATTATTGTTAGGTTTGTGCCTTTATTGTATACTTTTTTGTTTCACCCACTGCAGCATCTATTTGACCGCAGGCATAAACGGCGGTTTAGAATTTATTTTTTTGAGAGCAGGGAGGAATCAACTGTAAAATAGCTCTATTTTTTTTAATTGAATTAATTAATTGTCGCATGTGTGTGTGTGTGTGTCGATGCAACTCAGTGGTGATCGGTTAGTTTTTAATTCGACAGCTTACTATTTTGCAGTTGAGTTGAGTTGCGCTTGTGATAGAAGTAACGTATTCTCACAAGGTTTATTATTATTGCTAATATGGCTGTGACAGTTGCCAACGTCAGGTAGTTGGTTCAAGCCAAACTGACTATCCAATACGTAAATTATCAGTATCATTTATCCGACTACCGATACTTTACGGAATTATAAAAAAAAATCTACAACTTTTTTTGTTTATAAATAAAACATGTATATATAATACATACTCATTCTTCATGTTTTTTTTAATTTTTTTGTTATTACCTTTTGTTTTGACTGTACCGGCAGCACTCTGTAAAAGTGATGCGACTTTATTTAGGTTTCAACCTTTGTACAATGTGAAGAAACAACTACAGTTTCTCATTTAATAAAGGTTGTAAGAGAGTTTACATTTCTCAATTACGCCAGAGAATGCACAATCATTACACGCATTAAGGCCTCCTACAACATTTAACATTAATAAGATAATCGAACGATAAACCTTATGAAATGACCACTTCCAAAAATGGAAGTCTATCAAGCCAACATCATAGTCAGAACCTTGTTCCCAACTGTCCGTATTGGTGCACCTGTAACTCAATAGTGGCGACGAGGTCCGAAGACCGTTCTCTGCGGAAAAGCTGCCAGCCATCGGTTACGGTGCAACAGAGTCTCCGGACCCGATGGAGTACCCTCTGAAATTATTAGAATCACTGCAGACAGAGGAGTACCCTGTAGCTACGCTTCAGGCCATAAATGAGTTACTGGATACAGAGGTTTTTCCCGCTAGGTTCGCCTTCTTTCGCAAACCTGGCAAACCTATAGACAACCCTTCAGGCCGCTCTGCATGCTTGACAGCATTGGAAAGCTGCTAGAGTAACTGATGCTTGGGAGGATAATTGCATACACGAAAGGTCAGGACCGCCTATCTGAGAATCAGCATGGATTTAGGCAGAACAGATCCACAATTGAATAGCCTCATTTGTGGATCTGTTACGCCTAAATCCATGCTGATTCTCAGCTAGGCGGTCCTGACCTTTCGTGTATGCAATTATCCTCCCAAGCCAAGATCATCGCTACTGCACAGAAAGCTCGCGAGGCAATATGAGGACCCGTCAAATATGCGCTTGCTACACTCGATGTCAGAAACGCCCTTAACTTTATATCGGAGCTTATTGTGACAGGGCGCATCCAGATGGGAATCGACGCAAAACTTGTGAGACTCATCCACAGCTATCTGAAGGTGCGTGAAATTATGTACGAGGCAGGATCAAGTTGGCCCCACTATCCTGCGTGGCTTCCAGATGGAGTAGGGCTGGTGGGATACGCTGATGACCTGGCCCTGGTGACAGCTGCCAGGACAACGGAGTAGCTGGTCTGCATGACAGCCTATGTTATATTGAGGGGATTGCGAGAGAGATGTCAGAAACGCCCTTAACTTTATAACGGAGCTTATCGTGACAGGGCGCATCCAGATGGGAATCGACGGAAAACTTGTGAGACTCATCCACAGCTATCTGAAGGTGCGTGAAATTATGTACGAGGCAGGAACAAGTAGTGGATGTATCGCACTTGGCCCCACTATCCTGCGTGGCTTCCAGATAGAGTAGGGCTGGTGGGATATGTTGATGACCTGGCCCTGGCGCCAGCTGCCAGGACAACGGAGTAGCTGGTCTGCATGACAGCCTATGTTATATGGAGGGGATTGCGAGAGAGAGAGATATATAATCGAAAGGGAGCAAGGCTGGTTTCTGAAAAATCTAGGCTAGGACTCGAAAGATCGACGTCTATGAGTGTAATCCTGCAGGAATCTAATCGGATGAACATGTGGTGGGAGTCGTGTGGGAGGGTAGTCAAGTTCGAAAACATATTGTAGGACAGAGGAGTGGCTGGTCTGGATGGTGGGTGACAGCCTACACCAAATCAGCAACTGGATGCATGATAATCAACTATCCCTGCCCCTGAGAAAACAGAGGCCATTTTAAAGGATAAATAAAACGATTTTTTACCTTGGTTTTTTTAACACATTTCAGTTACACTTTGCAACTAGTTTCGGCTAAGCCCTAGCCATTTTCCAGCTCCTCCGATGACGGAGGAGATCGAAAATGGCTAGAGCTTAGCCGAAACTAGTTGCAAAGTGTAACTGAAGTATGATAAAATAATAATTATAAAGTAAAAAATTCGTTTTATTTGTCACAAGTAGACGCCTTAACAACCCAATAGAGGCCATTTTGTTCACCAGCAGAAGACGAGTAGCACCGACTGAATTTTCTATACTAAGACAGGTGGATTACTCCCGGAGCTATCCTCAAGCAGGGTACTTGAGGATAGCTTCGGGAGTAATCCACCAAACAAGCATTTTAACTTTTCCATAAACGTACAAGACAAGGCCGCAAGGGCAGCCCTAGTGGGCAGAATAATGCCAAACCTTCGTGGGCCAAGAGTAAGCAAGAGAAGGATACTAGCGTCTACAGTAGACAGCATCATGCTGTACGGTGCCCCCGTGTAAGCCAGTAAGATGCAACTAGCACGGAGGAAGGCACACCTGGCCAAAACGTGGCGCAAGATCGCTTTGTGGGTGGCCAGGCGTACCGCACTGGGGGGCAGCGGGAATGCCACCAATCGTCTCGCATGTGAACAGTAAGGTCTGTTCGGGGCATGACAGGAGGGTAGGCGTGCCGAAAGCCGCCAAGAGATAGTATAACAAAAGGCGCTTTCGTTTAGCATGGTTTATCATTGCTAGTCGCCCCTGTTGCGTGCAGCATCGCTCAGGTCTTGCGATCGTGCGCCGCCGGTTGTAAGGGCCGAGGTAGAATTATGCGAATCGGAGGCGGCAAATAGAACTAGAAACAATAAGCCCGTACCAGCCCAGAGTGATAAATAAAAGGCACTCATGTGGGAGGAAGTCTGAGTGGACATCCCCGGCACAAGAAGCTGGTTGAACAGAAAGGATGGAGAGGTAGACTTCCACCTGACGCAGGCGTTCACGGGTCATGGAAGCTTCCAAAAGTACCTATACCGGATTGGCAAATCCAGTGAGTAGGCCTGTTCCCAATGTGATTACAAATCTGATGTGCAAGGCACACGCTCTTCGAATGCCCACAGTGGTACTCGTATAGAAGCCAACTAACAAACGAGGCCGGGGTGTAACTAGTTACTGAAAACCTTACGCACCCAATGTTACAGCATGAGGGGAATCTTACGCACCCAATGTTACAGCATGAGGGCAAATGGCAGACCATTGCAACCTAAATTAACAATATTTTGACTTACGCACCCAATGTTATAGCATGAGGGGAAATGGCAGAACATTGTGTTATAGCATGAAGGGAAATGGCAGGCCATTGCAACCTAAATTAACAATATTTAGACTTACGCACCCAATGTTACAGCATGAGGGGAAATGGCACAACATTGCAATCTAAATTAACAATATTTTGACTTACGCACCCAATGTTATAGCATGAGGGGAAATGGCAGGCCATTGCAACCTAAATTAACAATATTTTGGTATTGCAAAAGCAAGAGGAACTTTGATAGGCAGAGGAATGCACCACCCAGGAACTGAGTACAGAGATCTAGATCCAGAAGTGAAATAAAAACAAACAAACTTCAAAAATTATACAACTAACCCCCTAGGAGGAAAGTTAAACGCCACCTGGCGGCACTACATCAATTATCAATGTACACCCATATGATAATAACCGAAATCTAGATATGTAGATTGCTACGAGGTGGATTCACACTTATATATGTTAAACAAACTTCATATGTTAATGGCATAAGACCTCTTCAACTCGAAGAAATATGAGAGTGGTAGCGGATTGAGTTGAGGGCGGAGGTGGGTGTTTAGTCAGTAGGTCTTCACGCTGAATGGTGTAGGAATCTAACACTTCCCGACAGAAGGCCGGGCGCCTATGAAGGTTGCCCCCTCCAAACCAAAAAAAGGAAAGGACTAGAATGACAGACAATGATGGCTGTAGCTGTATCGACTAGGAATACATCCTTTATATATGTTAAACAAACTTCATATGTTAATTTCATAAGACCTCTTCAACTCGAAGAAATATGAGAGTGGTAGCGGGTTGAGTTGAGGGCGGAGGTGCGTGTTTAGTCAGTAGGTTTCACTCTGAATGGTGTAGGAATCTAACACTTCCCGACAGAAGGCCGGGTGCCTATGAAGGTTACCCCCTCCAAACCAAAAAAAGGAAAGGACTAGAATGACAGACAATGATGGCTGTAGAAACATGATCCTAGCCTGGTCTATATTATCCGCTGTCATCTGAAAATCTGAGGTGGTTGAGGTATTCTCCATGTCTAGGTTTTGCAGATTTATGGTTTTAAACATTTATTCATAGAATTAATAGAATATGCGGCCTGATTTGAGTGTTATCTGACTAACCTCGTCTACTAACTTCACTCAATAATTGATGAGGATGCCTACAAGATTGCCCTCAGAAGTCCAGGACCGCCCTGCCAAAAATGGAAGGCCTTCAAGCCAACATTATTCGCGATTCAAACGTTAACGGTTTTCTTCAAGGTAGTAGGTAAACAGCTGATCTTTGGTATTGTTTGATCAGCTGATTTAAATCATATGATTCACTTCTACAATAATGCGCTATTGATAATGTTCTTTTATGGTATAAATAGTATAACCTTGGATCTATAGTCATATATAAGATGAAAAAACAAATGTTATACAAATTTCCTACTAAATGTAGTTCATTTTCTGCCACCAGATAAGTATCAGCCGGCTTGAATCGCCAATAGTTTTGCTCTATGCAAATGTGCTATGTGCTATGTGCTATGTCCGCATGGTGCCTTCTCAATGTCCCATTTTATTTTCTAGTTATGTTAGTATTTAATCCGATAGTAGAGTTCGTACGTTGTAACAGGCACTGTGCAGTTTTTGTCATGATGAGTAGCCTGATTTTATCGCACCCTCTGCCCGAGAACTAGCCTGACCGCTACCATAGTCAGAGGTTTTTGAACTGCCGGAGATTGAGTGCCTTCTTTGTTTTTGTGCATTCATTGGGGTATTTAGCCGTCTAGCCTACCTACTGGCCACTGTAGATTGGTAGGTAAGGGTGGAAGAAGGTAGATGTGTTGTGCGGGGAATTTGTGGGTGGAATTTGGATGTGGACATGGTCTGGTAATAGGATTTGGAGAAGAGCCAAGACTCGCGTGGGCAGGGCCGTGTCCCTGAAGTAGGCCTCTGCACCACCAGGATCGTGGAACAGTGCCTACCCGCTACCCGTAGGCTTGAGGGATGTCGAATATCACACGCTATTACTAGGTTACCCATCACCTCTTCCATTTTTATGGGAGAGGTGATGGGGCTTGGGGAATATCGAATCTTACACGCTATTACTAGGTTACCCCATCACCTCTTCTATTTTCATGAAAGAGGTGATGGGTAAACCTAGTAATAGCGTGTAAGATCTAGGATATGTGTGTGTGTGTGTGTGTGTGAAACCAATATTATTGTATGACTGGAAGTGTAGGGATTTTGAGACTGAGATATAGGCCCTGTCCGTTCGGTTACTACTAGTGACTAGTAGTGACAAATCCGACGTCACGCTATCCTATTAGTATGAGCGTGACGTCAGTCAGTGTCAGTAGTAGCCAAACGGACAGGGCCATAATCGAAAGGGAACAATACTGATTTCTGAAGAATCTGTGCTAGGACTCGAAAGATCGACATCTATAACGGTGCTGATGCACGAATCTAATGGGATGAGCATGTGGCGGGAGTCGCGTGGGAGAGCTTAGGCAAAATTAGTTGTTCTAAACAATAAAATAAGTGGTAAAGACATTATAGTTTGATTAATCTCCTTCATTGAAAATGAATTACCACAGAAACAAGCAGTTCGTGTATCGCACCCCACCCCATCCTATGGAATATCTTGCGTGGCTTCCTAATAGAGTAGGGCTGGTGGGATACGCTGATAACCTGGCACTAGTGACAGCTGCCAGGATAGCGAAGTAGCTGGTCTGCACCCGTTTTCCCGATAACATCTAAGAAGCTAGAAATTGACTGGTTGTTGTGTCACTTGGCATAGATTTTTCAGAAACCAGCTAGCAAGGCTGGTTTCTGAAAAATCTATGCTAGTAGACGCCACAACCAGTCCATTCCTGGCTTCTTAGATGTTATCGGGAAAACGGGTGACGTCACCCGTTTTCCCGAAAAATGCAATAAATGTGTGAAAGTTGTACTTATTTTTGTGGTAGAAAGACTTCATTCAAGTAATTATTAATCAAGTTAATATATAATTCCTTTATTACAGTAGATAAATACAACTGAAATTTAAAGGGCTACAGGGCTTCAACCTAATTATCCTTAAAGCTCTGAAACGAGCAGACACGGCATTGTGCTGCCTAAGTTCTTATATGAATTACTTATCGATTTTATCTACTTGAGGCCGCAATGTAGAATGCATTTTCTATTAGATGGGAATTTTATGAACACATATGTTACGGCGGGGGCGATTTTATATTAAGTTCTAATCTGGCGGGTCGTAAAAATCTGGTGCGACTTCAATCCATATGCCGTATAGCACAGGCTTCTTGCCGTGAGCCAGATTTGCGAGATACCCCTCTATAAAATGTCTTTATGCACATGTGCCAAATTTATTACCACAATCTAATTTATGTTTTAGAAGCTTATACATTTATATATATATATATATATATATATATATATATATATATATATATAGCAAGTAGAATGACGGACTGTTATGGATATAGAGTGGATGACGGGTATAAGTCCAAACCGGGAATACTGGAAACCAAGGGCCAGGTGAACAAAATTAAAGCCAAGATCTTGTGTGGTTCCGGTTTATTAGCGAAACGTTGGCACGTAACATAATAAACCGGAACCACACAAGATCTTGGCTTTAATTTTGTTCATATATATATAGTTGAAAATAGAAACCGTGGTTTATATATATATATATATATATATATATATATATATATATATATATATATATATTAAAAAACGGACAAATTCTAAAAACCCCGTCCCAAGACGCCTGTACAACTAGGACAAATCCGGACGGATGGCAACCGTAGATTGATTCCTCATCGGGCTATGTGTGAACATTAACATTTATCAATGTTTACTTTAGGTTTTATACTGTAAGCTAAATTGGTTACCACCGTTATTTGTTAAATCCAATAAATTACATGTTTTCTGAAAATTGCATTAGCATTTATCAACGTTTACTTATGGCGGCGATTATCCATCGAATTCATACACGAACGAATGAATTATTCAGCTAAATCAATATATCAAAGACAAATTTGCAACCTGTGTACGAAGTTATTCACATGTTTTTATATACCAACAATATGTAGACAAAATTATGAGAATGGGAACAAAATTATTTAAATCTGTAAATGCATTGGCCATAGACTTTTCTCGTAAGGATGCACAGTACTCGTCTGAAAGTCCTCAACCGACATTTCGACATGAATTTATCTATCTACAATCTATTCATCTTACACGCAATCGGAAAACGGGAATATTCATCAAAATAATGTTCGGTGCGCTGCAAGGCAACGAATCAATATTAATTTAGAATCGGAATATATTTACAGAAATCGGACTTTATCACGACAGGAAACGAACGGGGGACGCTTTTTGGGCGAATTCAAATATATATTCTATTAGTCTGGTCTACCTCAGACTCGTTTGGTTATAAATTACTAAAAAAATTCCTTTTTTTTTGGAAGAACAAAATTATTCAATTATATTTTATTTAATCATATGCCTTCTACCATGATGTGTAGGCGTAAATTAAGTTATATGATAGTTTACATTTAAATAAATATTGCAGTAGTATAATTCGAACTGTCTATCTGCATTTCAATAGATAGTGGAGTATTTTATTCATATGAGACAACGATGACGAATAGTATTGCTTATACCGGAATGCAAACTTATTTACGATAAATACAATACAATCAATTACATGTGTGACTAATTCATGTTAGTAAGCAGCTATTAAATTTCTTAGAATGAAGTCACGCTATAGGGGAGTTTTGGGTAATTCATGTAGGCATATTTGCATATGGCCATGCTTTAAAATGTTGTCACGTGTGTATATTTTTACTACATGTAATTTGTATATTATTACTAAATGAATAACCATCCTCACAATACACGACATCCTAATAATCATTTGTCGTTGGGATACAATTAACGACACTTTAGAAAACTCGGGAACGAATTTCTGAAGTAGCAAATTCTAACACGCACATACCCATACAGAAGAGCCCGAAGCTCGATAGTTAGTTACCAATTGTAACATATAGCAACTACTACCCTAAAAACCCTTTAAACGACTTCCTCAAGCTATATAATCCTGATATCGCGGTATGATGAACCAACCATCAACTTCAAAAATATGCATCAGCCCGGAAATATTTACAAACGAATATGACGGGTTTTAAAGATACAATTCTTACACCGTTTATTGGAAACGGTACAAGAATTTTTTCTTTAAAACCCGGAATATTCGTTTGTAATTTTTTTCCGGGCAGATTTCTACCAAAACTGAAATGAGTTACTTGAGATAATAGATAACTTATATTTGTTTAAAGAAGTATAAATATACTATTTATAATTGTTTTATTGCAGCAATTACTGCAACGGGCCACTAGTTTAGTATAAAATATGTAACTAAATAGCATAAGAAAAGTATAGAATGATCCCACTTTTTATTTATATTGTTACACCTAAATGAAATGAATGAATTCAGAGGTTACCCAATATATAAACAATATTTGCGTATTAAGTAATTTGTTACATAAAATACTTATTGATCCCACTTTTTAGTTATATTGTTACAGCTAAATGAAATGAATGAATTCAGAGGTTACCGAATATATAAACAATATTTGCGTATTAAGTAATTTGCTACATAAAATACTTATTGATCCCACTTTTTAGTTATATTGTTACAGCTAAATGAAATGAATGAATTCAGAGGTTACCGAATATATAAACAATATTTGCGTATTAAGTAATTTGCTACATAAAATACTTATTGATCCCACTTTTTAGTTATATTGTTACACCTAAATTAAATGAATGAATTCAGAGGTTACCCAATATATAAACAATATTTGCGTATTAAGTAATTTGCTACATAAAATATTTATTGATCCCACTTTTTAGTTATATTGTTACACCTAAATGAAATGAATGAATTCAGAGGTTACCCAATATATAAACAATATTTGCGTATTAAGTAATTTGCTACATAAAATACTTATTGATCCCACTTTTTAGTTATATTGTTACAGCTAAATGAAATGAATGAATTCAGAGGTTACCGAATATATAAACAATATTTGCGTATTAAGTAATTTGCTACATAAAATACTTATTGATCCCACTTTTTAGTTATATTGTTACACCTAAATTAAATGAATGAATTCAGAGGTTACCCAATATATAAACAATATTTGCGTATTAAGTAATTTGCTACATAAAATACTTATTGATCCCACTTTTTAGTTATATTGTTACACCTAAATGAAATGAATGAATTCAGAGGTTACCGAATATATAAACAATATTTGCGTATTAAGTAATTTGCTACATAAAATATTTATTGATCCCACTTTTTAGTTATATTGTTACACCTAAATGAAATGAATGAATTCAGAGGTTACCGAATATATAAACAATATTTGCGTATATAAGTAATTTGCTACATAAAATATTTATTATTGCAGCTCACAAGTTCTCTAGAAATCTGCCCGCACATATAATTATTTCCATTGCAGTTTTGTTCTACCGTATCGACGATCTGTCTTCTAGCTATAAATTTATTAGCAGTCAAGGGAATTACAGTTTCTTTTTACTATTTTACTAAATTGCTCGTGATTGGATTGCATATATGAACGTTTTTTGTAAAGTACATTGACTCGGTCGAAAAGATATGTGCATTTATTGTGAATAGACTCACATTTTTTTAATGGTAAAAATTCAGGGGTGCTATTCTTAAAACCACTCGTTCCGAGCGAATTTGTTTAACTGGCTCCGTAAACTACGGACAATTCACGATTTGAGGTTGCTCAATAATGGAATTTCGGTTTATTAGTGTTATTTATTTTTTTAAATTTTATTTATTAATTATATATATATATATATATATATATATATACATAAATAATACAAATACAATTCAGTAAAAAAATAAACTGAAAAGGATAGTAAACTAAAATTCTATCATATATAAGTGTGAATCCACCACTTAGTAATCTACATATCTAGATTTCGATCTTATTAGATTTCGTCAGTGTAGCTCAGCTAGTGAGGATGAATTCACACAATATCTGGTTATATACAAAAAGGGGGGTTAGTTGTAAAATTCTATCATTTTACAAATCGTTAATTATCGTTTATCTTTAACTACGAAAAGTCATTTCTAGTCAACTATGTTTTTTTAAAGTTTTACTCTTCGTAATGCAGGACAGTTTGAGTATCAGGACGCAATTGTACAAGCAATTGTTGCAAGCAGGACTATCCTGCCTAAAACAGAAAATGTGGCATATACTTACGGTGAACATATGTTCTTTATTTAAGAGGACAGTCCTTTATTTCCATTTAAAAGTTAGCACATTAGAAGCATGTTTTTACGTCAAATACAACTTTCAAAGGAACTGTATAGAATTAGTTAAAAGTTAGCACATTAGAAGCATGTTTTTACGTCAAATACAACTTTCAAACGAACTGTATAGAATTGTATGACTTTTTAAAGCATGAATCGGCGATACGCAATGTTGTATGTTACTATTTTCATAATAATTGTTATATATATAGTAGTATTTTCGTAATAATATTTACAATTATTAAAAAAGTAAACATACAACAATGCGTAGCGCCGATTCATGCTTTAAAAAGTCATACAATTCTATACAGTTCCTTTGAAAGTTGTATTTGATGTAAAAACATGTTTCTAATGTGCTAACTTTTAACTGGAAATAAAGGACTGTCCTCTTAAATAAAGGACGTATGGCGTTGTATTTGACGTAAAAACATGCTTCTAATGTGCTAACTTTTAACTGGAAATAAAGGACTGTCCTCTTAAATAAAGGACGTATGGCCATCGTAAGTACATGCCAGATGTTCTGCTTTATGCGTAGCGCCGATTCATGCTTTAAAAAGTCATACAATTCTATACAGTTCGTTTGAAACTTGTATTTGACGTAAAAACATGCTTTTAATGTGCTAACTTTTAACTAATTCTATAGGTATTTTTTAAATTTTCTTCTAAATGTTCTTTATTTTACCAAAAAAAAAAGGTGGTCACCCTACGTATACTAAACCATTTTGTCCTGCATTACGAAACATTTGTTAGATGTTTGATAAACGATTAATATGATGAAAATAATTATTATCTAAAAAATTGCCGGATTACAAGACATTTATATCAGTATACTTATGATACAAGTAGAAATACGCACCGATTTAAAGTGTCAATTAAAGTGATTTGTATGTTAAAGAATGTCTACTCATTAGACATTCCTTCACATACAATTCATTAGACTCTAATGAATCAGAAGATATTAAACGCAATAATAAGTGATATGCATCACGTACAATGTTTGTATGAAGTTACTGCGCGTGTTTGAATTTGAACGTGGCGCCGGGTAGGTAGGTTTTCATTTGCGATTTGTTATTGGCCGGTGATTGGGGGCTAAAATAATCGATAGGTTGCACTTTACAGCTCGCAGCGTTTCAGCGGATTGGGGGTAGGTTATGTCTTGTCGCGCTGATCGAATTGCCATGAGATGCGCGAGCGCGGTGGAGGGAGTGTGGGAAAATTAATGTGAACACGAGGCGGCAAATTGTCAGTGCGAATGCCGGTTGGCATTAGGAAGGCGTAATTATAAGGCTGGAGAGAGATAAAGGCGCGAAAGGTGTTTTTGACCGGCCCCGTGGTGAAAAAAAAAATATATAATGAGATACTATGAATGTAAACAAAGGTGCATGTAGTTAGAGCATGTGTTCGGTGCGGTATCGTATCTAGGGTGGCCGAGCAGTGTTCCGTATGGTTTGGAACCACCGACACGTACGGGGCCCCGAAGAAACCAAGAGCAGCTGCTAGATAAGGGGTGTAGAGCGGATGAAGCGCGGCGCAGCACGAGGGGTCGCACGCGCAGAACCACCTGGCAGCGCGCGCTCCCCTATATTCAATTCACTATCGACCGGCTGCGAGTTATACATTTTCTCGGACACAAATCGAAACTGAAGGGATGACGACAAATGTAACCTATAGTGGTAGCGACGGTGATAACACGTGCGGCCGGTGATAGTGAAAACAGAATGTGCGGGGAAGTCCTGCGTAGCGTGCGCGATTAGCGTCGGGACGCTTGACGCCGTTATAAACAAAGTGCGTTTCATGGCGTCGGTTCGCGCGTGCGGTATGTTGTGGTGAAGTCGGTGCTACGATGTGGTTGCTTTTCATAAAACGGGCCTTCCTCGGCAAGCCTGTTCAACCAGAAGCATGCAAACCAAGCGCGGAGTGATAGAGGAAACACGATGATGAATAATATCGGGAAGATGATAGAACAGCAGGCACTAAACGATCAGGTCGATTCTTCTGATGGAGGTGCGCATGTGGTAGTAGCTGGTGGTGGCATGGAGACACAGACGGTTCGCATGAGGTTGGTGTCACGCGCTGTTGTGGAAAGGCGGCTTGTTAAACAAGAAGAAACTGATGGATCGCTTTCGGTTATTGTGCAACCCCAAGACGACTCCCGTGACTCCGAATTGCTTAGTCCCGGAAAATTGTCGCCAACGTCGGTGACTGTTGCAAACATGATCGACAGCGGCGATTTCCGTACTCTGCAGCCAGAGCCTACCTACCAAACACTCACCTCCGTCAACGGCAGAATGTCTCCACCAGGCTACAGCCCAAACTCGTCGTACGCGACGCTAACCCCACTTCAGCCTCTACCCCCGATATCTACAATGTCGGATAAATTCGCGTATGGCCATGCCAGCAACGTAACTGGCTCCTTCACCGTGATGCAAAACAATGGATTAAACATTAATCTGGGACTAGGAGTGAACGTAAACACCGCGTACACGATGCCCAACATGGGCATGACTCCTCCGCACAACTACTCATCCCCTAACATGGTCATGCAACAACAACCAAGTCCGATAAGTCCGCAAAGTTCGTACAGTCAAAACGGACTTCCTTCGCCTCAAAAAAGCATGTCACCACCCGCCTACGATTCCCCCTACGACACACAAAGAGAGCTCGTCGGGAGATCGCTCTCAAGCCCCCAGCTCAGTCCTCCCTCGGCCTCCTTGAACTCGCCCGGAGGCTCCCTTGTAACTAGTTTCAGTGGTGCTACTTTGAATGGATTATCGTTACAACACCACCCGCCAACCCTGGTACAAATAGCACCTCAGCAACGCGACTGCTCGCCTTCACCACCAGTCCTCAGCCTCCAGCAGCAGCCCCAGCAGCAGCAGCAGCAGCAACAAACGCAGCTGCAGCAGATGCCATCGAAAGGAGGCGGCCAGAACACCCTCAGTGTGACCACCATCGCCGCCGACGTGGAGGAGATCAACACGAAAGAGTTGGCGCAGAGAATCAGCGCCGAGCTGAAGCGGTACAGCATACCGCAAGCAATATTCGCTCAACGAGTTCTTTGCCGCTCCCAAGGCACCCTTTCCGACCTTCTTAGGAACCCCAAGCCCTGGTCCAAGCTGAAATCCGGACGGGAAACCTTCCGACGCATGTGGAAATGGCTACAGGAGCCGGAATTCCAAAGGATGTCGGCCCTCCGGCTAGCAGGTCGGTAAACTTACCCGCATCATTATGTATGTTACGATACAATCGCAATAACCACCTTGAGTATTAGACGTGCCATTGTTCCGCACCCCAATTCATTCTGAATCATAAAGAAAAAACCTTCGCCCCAAAATCGCAACCCGTTTCTTGCGAACGGTACAGTTATTATATAAAAATTTCCCAACCCCGTGTCGCGCGCGCGCTTAATATAAATTCTTCGCGCGCCATCCAGCCGGATTTTAATTATATATATACATACATACATAAATGAGTCACACGTAAATTTCGGTTTTGGGTGGAAATAGAGGGTCCTAACTAAAGCGTCATATTGCCCGGTTCCCATGATGCTTTTCAGTTCCCCCTTTAAACTCGCGTCATAGACACTCGCATAGAAACCCTCTAAGCCAAGGGATGTACATATCACGTACATACAGAGAGCGGCGGAGTGGTACACCCGATACAAATAAATTGGTTAAATTCGAACTCGAAAGCACTTTATGGTTTCCACACAATACACCAGCGCGCTTTTATTACAGCAACGAAAGTAAACACGGCGAAATATTGCAACAACAATTTAATCGAGTTTTCGCATTATTCGTGGCATTTGTCATGCGGTGGGCGGCGTAAACAACCCTATTTGGCTCGCACAAACACACGGTGCGCGTGCTTTCCGCTTTGGATTTCTCGCAACATTTACTCACACAATTGTAACATGAGCCGATGCGTTCTTGTTACAATTTCTCGCTTATCGCCAATTCCTTTATATCTACACGATAACGTAACAAATTTAATTAGTACGTGGTGTTTATTTGTTTTACATTGCATACGAGAAGGCACTTTTAATAGTACTAACATATATGAGGACAAAAGTGAACTAGTCCACAAATACACAAACTATTTTTATGTTAGTACTAACAATAATAATGATAATAATAACATAAACAATACTCATATAATGTTACTACTAAATGTGGTAACAAATCGATTTAAATAATAATTATTATCATAAAATATATATATTTACAATACCTAGCCTAGTGGTTAATGTACGAGACGGCTGGTTCATTAGGGAGCGAGAATTCTAACCCCGTTTTGGGTGAAATTTCACAGTTTTTCCTCAGGTTTTTTTTTTTAAATAAATAATTGTAAAGCGGAAAAGCCCTCAGGTTGCTAGCTATAAAGAAAAAATAGATTTTTTTTATTCTTTAAAAAAAAAAACAGAATATTATTTCAAATATTGAAATGTTAAGACGTGATAATTCATTTTAAAGTATAAATAAAACGATTTTTACTTTAAAGGATAAATAAAACCATTTTTTACTTTGTTTTTTATCACACTTCAGTTACACTTTGCAACTACTTTCGGCTATGCTCTAGCCATTTTCGAGCTTTTTAGTTTTTTTTTTTTTTATCATTTAGCCTACACCGAAAGGTAAAAGTCAAATAGATAATATATATATTTTTTATCATATAAATTTTTCGAGAGTGCTAGATATAGACATAATTTAGAATATTATTTGTTTTATGATAATTATATAGATTTTAATTTTGGAATTTTGGAAGGCAAATAGATAATATATATATATATATATTTTTTATCATATACATTTTTCAAGAGTGCTAGATATAGACATAGTTTAAAATATTATTTGTTTTATGATAATTATATAGATTTAAATTTTGGAAGTATGCGAATATTTGTATACAACTACTACAATCTACAAAAATTAAATAAAACATTGCATATTTAGAAGCAAAATTGAAGCAACTTTTAATAGTTCTAGTAGTGCATTAATGTAACAAATTGATTTAATAGAAATCTGTGTTTATAAAATATAAATTTACAATATCCAGTTCAGTGGTCTAGTGATCGGGCTGATAGCTATAGAGGCCAGAGGGCTTATCGTTGGTACAGGGAGAAGCTCAGAAGGAGCTCTAATCACTAGACCACTGAACTGGATATTGTAAATTTATATTTTATGAACACAATTTCTATTAAATCAATTTGTTACATTAATGTACTACTAGAACTATTAAAAGTTTCGTTCGTCTCGTACATTGGGCAGCGAGAATTCAAATCACATTTTGGGCGAAATTTCACAGTTTTTCAGAGTTTTTTTTGTGAAGTTCAGGTAAATACCGTGCGATTACACTCCTCCTAGCTTCTCCATTTACCAAACGCCATTTTGGGCGAAATTTCACAGTTTTCCAATAGATTTCTGTGAAGTTAAGGTAAATACCGGTGATCACACTCCTCGTAGCTTCTCCATTTACCAGCAGACCCACCCCTCGGGCTGATAGCTATAGAGGCCAGAGGGCTTTTCCGTTGGTACAAGGAGAAACTCAGAGGAGTGTATAATTTGATATTTACCTTAAGGTCGTTTTAGACAAGACAATTTCTTGATTCACATGTTAAGGTCGATTTAGACAAGACAATTTCTTAGCTCAAAAGTTGTACAAGAAATGAATTCATATAACCTCTCATACAATTTATCCTTGACAAATAGAACGCGTTATATTTTTCCATTCGATCTATCATCCAATTCAATATTTCAAATAATTTGCTCTATGATACGAAACACTTTAGATTGTGTCGCATCTTGACTAACTTTTGAGTCAAGAAATGGTCTTGTCTAAAACGACCTTTAGTCAAGATGCGAGACAATCTAAATTGTCTCGTATCATACAGCAAATTATTTGAAATATTGAATTGGATGGTAGATCGAATGGAAAAATATAACGTATTCTATTTGTCAAGAACAAATTGTATGGGAGGTGGATATATGAATTCTTTTCTTGATCAACTTTTGAGCTAAGAAATTGTCTTGTCTAAAACGACAGAAAACCTCTGAAAAACTGTGAAAAGTCATACGCGAACTATTGCTCCCCAATGCTCAGTACGAGAGAGATGCCGGTGCCTCTAAACACTAAGCCACTGAGTTGGCCGCAAGTGACATAAAATGTAGAAATATTTTTATTATCTATTTTACATTTTTAAATAGTCTTTTCATTACTAGAACTATGAATTTTACAATATTCAGTAGTTTATTTTTTTTAAATCAGTTGAGGCGATTTATAGCAAATATCTATAACTGTACCTCGAAGGTATAGAACATTATGCCCATGTTTTATCAATATTGTATTATTACACATTCGTATTTAACTTTCTTTTACTTTATCCATAGGTATAAAGCACTATGCCCTAGACCAGGGGTAGGCAAACTGCGCCTCGCGATCCACATACGTTTTTTGTTATCCTTATGTCTATTTGTTATCAAATATCACAAGGTTTTGGGTGGAAATAGAGGGTCCTAACTAAAGCGTCATATTGCCCGGTCTCCTACGATACTTTAAACTTTTGTTTACTTTACCCAGAGGTATAGAACACTATGTCCTATCTCAGAGGTCGGCAAACTACGCGATGCACATGCGTTTTTGTTATTCTTATGTCTATTTGTTATCAACTATCACAAGGTTTTGGGTGGAAATAGAGGGTCCTAACTAAAGCGTCATATTGCCCGACCTCTTATGATACTTTAACTTTTTTTTACTTTACCTAGAGGTATAGAACACTATGTCCTAGATCAGAGGTTGGCAAACTACGTAATGCACATGCGTTTTTGTTATCCTTATGTCTATTTGTTATCAAATGTCACAAGATTTTAGGTGGAAATAGAGGGTGCTAACTAAATCATCATATTGCCCGGTCTCCTATGAAACTTTAACTTTTTTTTACTTTACCTAGAGGTATAGAACACTATGTCCTGAATCAAAGGTCGGCGATGCTAATGCGTTTTTGTTATCCTTGTATCCATTTTTTATCAAATGTCACAAGGTTTTGGGTGGAAATAGAGGGTCCTAACTAAAGCGTTATATTGCCCGGTCTCCTACGATACTTTAAACTTTTGTTTACTTTACCCAGAGGTATAGAACACTAGTCATATCTCAGAAGTTGACAAACTACGCGATGCACATGCGTTTTTGTTATCCTTATGTCTATTTGTTATCAAATATCACAAGGTTTTGGGTGGAAATAGAGGGTGCTAACTAAAGCATCATATTGCCCGGTCCCCTATGAACTTTTTTTACTTTACCTAGAGGTATAGAACAATATGTCCTAGTAGATCAGAGGTCGGCAAACTTTACCCAGAGGTATAGAACACTAGTCCTATCTCAGAAGTTGACAAACTACGCGATGCACATGCGTTTTTGTTATCCTTATGTCTATTTGTTATCAAATATCACAAGGTTTTGGGTGGAAATAGAAGGTCCTAACTAAAGCATCATATTGCCCGGTTTCCCAGGATGCTTTAACTTTTTTTTACTTTACCTAGAGGTATAGAACACTATGTCCTAGTAGATCAGAGGTCGGCAAACTACGCAATGCACATGCATTTTTGTTATCCTTATGTCTATTTGTTACCAAATATCACAAGTTAGTGAAATAGATAGGATTATAACCTATTTCACTATCTAAAAGTCTTGACAAACTTGTGGCATTTAACGTAAGACAGTATTACACTAGCGTTCACGGATCGTGGGGCATTATTAACGCAGAACTAGAGGTTTACCTAGACGTATAGAACACTATGTCCTAGATCAGAGGTCGGCAAACTACGCGATGCACATGCGATTTTGTTATCCGTATGTCTATTTGTTATCAAATGTCACAAGGTTTTGGGTGGAAATAGAGAGTGCTAACTAAAGCATCATATTGCCCGGTCTCCTATGATACTTTATTTTTTTTACTTTACCTAGAGGTATAGAACACTGTCCTAGATCAGAGGTGCAATCTTCCTTTTGGTAGTTTGAACCATGTGTTTGTAATCACCAGATTTTTAATCTGAGATAATTCAATGAGTTTTTCCCCTCGCTCGTTTCGTTTCTTTCCTCAAGAGCTAATGGATCTACACAATCCTCAACTTTTCCATACCCTATTCTGGCATTAAAGTTCTAGACGACTTTAATGCCAAAATAGGGCATGGAAAAGTTGAGGATTGTGTAGGTCCATATGCTCTTGGCGAAAGAAACGAGCGAGGGGAAAAACTCATTGAATTCTCTCGGATTAAAAATCTGGGGATTACAAACACATGTATGAATTCTCTCAGATTAAAAATTGTGACATCTGAGTTTTTGACTATTTGCATAATTTCTTCTAATTGGTTGTAGAATTCTTCTATTTCCTCGACAATCTTATCTGCTTTGAGTGCATATACTTGGATGATATTTATTTTTCCTGTACAGGATCTGAGTTGCACCATTATAATCCTATTTGAAAGAATCACAACGTTCATAATATTTGCATAATTTCTTCTAATTTGTTGTAGAATTCTTCTATTTCCTCGACAATCTTATCTGATTTGAGTGCATATACTCGGATGATATTTATTTTTCCTGTACAGGATCTGAGTTGCACCATTATAATCCTATTTGAAAGAATCACAACGTTCATAATATTTGCATAATTTCTTCTAATTTGTTGTAGAATTCTTCTATTACCACGACACTCTTATCTGCTTTAGGTGCATATACTTGGATGATATTTATTTTTCCTGTACAGGATCTCAGTTGTACCATTATAATCCTATTTGAAAGATTCACAACGTTTACAACGTTTGAGTTTTTGTGACACCATTGTAGCCATAATAGTATGCGTATCTGTAAGGTGCTTCGCATTCTACTGAATAGTACATATGGTAGTTGTTCATGAGATATTCTCCCTGATCTGGCCATTGCACGTCACTAAGATCTCTATGTTCATCCATTGTTTTTCCGCGATTACATTGTGTACTAGCCCTGGCTGGCGTAAATTCCTGACATTCCATGTTCCTATTCTATTGAAGCCATTCAAAACTTTCCCCCCAGGACAACCGACTGGGGGAGTTGAAGCTCCGGATATTGATTTAGGTCTGAATGAAACCATGATCATTTTTATCCTGGGGATATCCATTTGGAACCAGATATCATGGTCAACGACATAGGATGTAGAAGGCAACTACTACCTGTTGCCTTCTATATCCTATTTCGTTGACCATGCCATCTGGTTCATCCATCTTTGGGTTTTTTTTTCTCGCCTCTAGGGCAAGAGGGTGCCCGTTGTTCCCGAGGAAAGAAGTGTGTTGCGTATTCCGGCAACAGTTAGGTTGCCCCGATTTACTCATCCTCAAATTATGTTTGAGAGGAGGTCCTGCTAATTTTGGTATGCCCTGGATATTTTATTTCCCCAGTACAGGTCATATCGCCCAGGTGGCGGATAAGGGAAAGCTTGTCTTCTCTTATCCGCCACCTGGGGATGCGCCCGATGGGGGAGTAGCAAACCCATCACGGGAATCAGAATTAGAATTATTTATTTCATTTATTTTTATTTAATTATTATTATAATCTCTTTCAGTAGTATTATTGATAATTAATTCATACAAGGATAACGTTTAACTATACACAACACAGTTTTTTCAGGTGTCATACTTTTTATGTATATGTTTCCTACCTAATAAAAACCCGATGTAGCTAATGCTCATTTTATACCAATTTGGGTCAGGTTTTGTAACAGCATAATGACTACAATACATGACTTTTATCGTGCATTATAGTAGAAAGATCAATATTTGACGAAAAACTGTATGTGAAACGTTTAGCGCACCTGCCTACGTATACAACTCAAATCTTTAAATAATATACTACACATATATGTGTGAATTCACCTCTTAGCTATTTTCATATCTAGATTTCGTTCTTGTTAGATCTCATCAGTGTAGCTCAGCTAGTAATGTGCACTCGGATGAATATGTTACTGAAATCTATTATATGTTTACCGCTATAGTGCAGCATTTTACAAGAATCATAATAATAAAACTTTCTCTCTAGAGAGAAATATATATATATATATATATATATATATATATATATATATATATATATTATAAGAATCATATTGTTTTGGATTTTGTCAAAAGTTTTTTTATTTATTATACATAATTTCAACTACTGTTTACTATAACATAAAAAACATAATCTTTTAAAATCTCGGGTGTTGAGAAATAATCTAAAAAGTAGATATCATAAAAATCTATTAGATCTTTGTATAAAACATCCAATTCATGTGACAACTTAGCTCTGAAATGTTATTCGAACCGGTAAACGTTGATTAATTTTCAAAGCGGCAGGATCAATCTTGACCTGAATAGAAAAGTGTTTTGCTCTAATGAAAACCCGTGTAATCACAATTTTGCATTATTAAGGGCGCGTGGCAAAAAAAAAATCGCTATTCATTTCCCGTCGCAAACCCTACGCGAGCAAAGCCTTATAAAATGGAAGTTGAGTAAAACTAGATCTATTGCATGCGAACACATTAAAATAACATTAATAGCACACACATGAATATTAATATATACGAAATTGTATGCTAGATAAGTTAAAAATTATGCAAGTACGTTGTAATAAAAATTAAGAGCATTGCATTTTCCCGGGTATTCTACGTAAAGTTTTTAAATTAAAATCCCGGAGCGACGCGTATTGAAGTTGAATCGCACATAAAAGCGTAGCCGAGAACTGTTTATTATTGCTTAAACTTACGTCCGATTTAAATTTATTCAAGCGCCCAGCAAAAGAATTTCATTACTGCAGTTAATAACATTTCGGGAGGGAGGGGGAGAGTTATCAAAAAATTGTATCCGCGAGTTATTGGCGTATCGATATTAAGGTTCGGCGCCGTGTACGCTCGCTATATAGGTAAAGTATTGATTTTTTACTTGGCGCTGATAATTCCACCCAACCGCCGCCCCCCCATGCTTGCAACCAACCCCAACTTGTGTTTAAATTGTTTATACCGTGGTGGCCGCATCTACCGCACCCGATCCCTCGCAGTGGTTTTGCGAATATTTTGGGAATGGACCGCTGATTAGCAAAGCCGGAGCAAAAACAAAATCGCTGTATTTGTTGCAATGTTGACTACTCTCTTGTTTTCATTGCAGACTGCCAGATGCGCAATGTAAACGTGAGGGCAGTCAACGCCAAGCGAAGAAAACCGCCCTCCTCTTCATGCTTGTGAGTCTTACTGTCTGTCTGTCTCGATGTTTCGGGCATGTCCCCCAACCCCCTCCGGTTTAAATGTTATCCCTAATCAGAAAAATTCCGACCGATTTGCATGAACTAACCATTTTAAGCGCGGCCGCGAACTAGGGGCTTTTATTGTAACAGGCGCATGTTAGGCTTTGCGATGTTTGTACGAACGAGCGCGCGCCCGGCGCATTCACCACAGCAAAAAAAAAGAACGAACGCTTTGATTTTTGTTTTGGGAACTCGCGCGGTTTCACTAGAATGCGGGCGGCTTCGCGGATTCGTTTTTTTATATATATCCAAATTTCAATTGATGTACCGTTGTTCCATTTTTATCGATTTTCCTGCCGGTAGTTCACAACAACTGACATGGAATATCGATTCACATGTCAAGGTTGTTGGACGCTCCACACATTTTTATGTCCACCCGACTAACGCTTGGTTTTTGCATTTTCTGTTACAGCTGCGCAGATACCACAACGAGGCAGTAAGTACATTTTATTAATATCTACGAACATGGTCGGTTTCTAATATAATAACTACACCCCAAACGCAATGTTGGTTTGAAACTGATTTGCTTCAGTGTAATGAAACCGATTGATATATTGAGAATTGATCCTCCTCACTAGCCAGTTCGCGCTATTTTCCTAATCCTTGGTATCTTGAAATTGTTTACAATGGTGATATAAAACCTTATTTTCAACGTATCTAGCTAAAGCGATATAGAATATCCAGCGCTACTGCAGGCAAAATTATTATTTTCAATTTATTTTTGTACTGAATAGTATAATATATATATATATATATATATATATATATATATATATATATATAAGATTAATAATAAAAAGGTTACGGTATGTAATCTAAACGCCAGTTTACGGTTTGATGGGTCTCTTCCTATAATAATATCTATATATATTCATTATATATATAGAATAACTTTCAATGACTCTATCGTTCTATCCAACATGATTTCCAAACAACTAATAGATAATGCTATAAATAATAGATAAACGTACAGTGTAGATATAGTTTTAGCTACACACTTTTGGAAACAACTTTTGATTGAACGAAATAGCGCTATAGAAAATTCAAACTAGCAAGAGACTCCGACACAAACCGTCTCTTGGTATCCTTATTAAAAAATCAGGTTACATAATGCACCTCAAATTCTATATAAGTTTATATACAGAAAATAATGTTTGATAGCTCTATTAAAAAAATTAATGGAGCTATCAAACATTATTTTCTGTATATAAAGTTATATAGAATTTGAGGTATATTATGTAAAATAAATGCCAGCTGAAGGTTTGATGAGTCTCTTGCTATCCTGAAATTGTGTTCAATATTTCGTTCTATCGAATATTATTTCGAAACATCTAATAGGTAGTAGATAATGCTATACATAATAGCTTGATGTACGGTGTAGATGTCGTTTTAGATTCAAACTTTTGGAAATAACTTTTGATATATGAAATAGCGCCATTCAGGATAGCTAGAGACACAAACCGACAACTAGTGTGTAAGTTACATAATACAAATGTATGTCTACTGTACCTCATATTCTATATCAATTTAGCTATAGATGCTATATAACGTTTGATAGTACGAAATAGCGCAATTGAAAACAATTTCACGATAGCATGAAAGAGAAACCGTAGTCATGTTACAAACTGTCAGCTGGCGTTTAGGTTTCATAATTTCTTAAACTAGTGTACCTCAAAGTTTATATCGCTTACGTTTGAAAATAATGGTAATCTGAAAAATTCACACTGCGGTGGGACTCGAATCCACCTCTCCGGTCGTCGCGCTACCAACTACGCCACGGAGGATGGTGGTCGATAGCGCACAAGTTGTTCTTATTGTCCAATTACGACCGACGGTCGGAGACGTGGGTTTGAGTCACCCCGGAGTGTACATTTTTGAGATTACCATTATTCATTAATCACTCAAATAGTCGGATTACGGCGAAATCCTTCTCACTCTAAATTTCAATTAGAAAATAATGTTTGATAGAAGGGTATATTAATTGAAAAAATTTCTGGGTCGAAAGAGACACATCAGGCCTTCTGGCCTTCAGGTTCTAGAATACATAGGTACAGTATAACTCTACTGTACCTCATATTGTATATCGCTTCAGCTACATATGTTTGAAAATAACATGTAATAGATCGAACTATTCTAATTGTACTCTACCTCATATTCTGTATCGCTTTAGATACAGCCGTTTGAAAATTACGTTTGATAGGACGAAATATCCCCGTTGACAACTTTTCAAGATAGAAAGAGACATCAAAGCGCCAGCTGGCGTTTATCTTATAGAATACAGAGCTGCATCGTGTACTCTATCTCATATTCTATATCGTTATAGATACAAACGTTTTAAAAATATAGTTTGATTATTCTATATCTCTTTTATGTTTTTTATAATTTTAGGTTTCTCATATTCATTTAGATATACGTGTGCCTTTCAAGTGTTATAAGTGGGCCCACCGCCCTACTTATACTTCTTCTATGATTTCGTACGTTGTTTGTATCTTCCCTCAGTTCACTGTTTCTTGTTTTATCTAGTTTTGTAACTATATTAGATCGTTTTTTTTTTCTTAGATTTCATTTGTGCGGCATTTCTCTCAATATTTACGACTCGCATCCAATATTCATAAAGGTCGTTTTAGACAAGACAATTTCTTAGCTCAAAACCTGTTCAAGAAATTAATTCATATATCCTCCTCCCATACAATTTGTCCTTGACAAATAGAACGCATTATATTTTTTTCATTCGATCTACCATCCAATTCAATATTTCAAATAATTTGCTATATGATACGAGACAATTTAGATTGTCTCGCATCTTGACTAACTTTTAAGTCAAGAAATTGTCTTGTCTAAAAAGACCTTAAATAAGAAGATACCCCTTTGAGATGTCTAAACTATATTTATATATATATATATATATATATATATATATATAGCCTTTAATGAATATGGAAGTTTAGACACCTCAAAGGGGTATAAAAGGAAAGGATTAAGAAAGAAAGAAGAATATATTCGTTTCTCTTGTTATTTTCTTCTTATTTATGAATAACTACGCATTGCGTGATATATAGTTCCAGTCTATTATTTATTTCTAACCAGTATATTTTAAGTCTATTATCAGTGGCAGACCCCCACACAGGCGTAGGATGCGTGAGCCTTAAAATACTCTAGGCTCTCAATAGACGCTACTTAAAATTCACAGCGTAGAAATAAGTAATAGAGTGGAGAAAACACTAACTATATATGACGCAATGCATAGTCAATTCATAAAAAAAGAAAGAATTCGATAGGGCGCAGGTCTCAAAATATTTTAAATTATTACACTCATCCTTATTACCATTTCTGAATAACTCTAGCTTATATATCTGGAAATTATTAAACTCTTGTGCGAAAGAGATGAAAAGGTTTTGACTTTCTTGATTTACTCCTACACTCATTGCTTTATTTTCTGTTTGTTTATTGTTATTTAATTCTCTTATGGTACAGGCCTCTAAATTTAAGTTCATCTGGGACTTAATTCCGCCACTGGTCACTCTAACTACTGCAGTGATTTAATAATAATTTATTGATTTTAACCCAAAAACAATTGATATTAAAATAATTTAGAATGTTAATTAACATGTTCGATTGTTGTTCCGTCTACATGTTTAGATTGTCTTGTTGTTTTCCTACGGTCATTGCTGTATTCTACGTTTGTTTATTGTTTTTTCATTCTCTTCTGGTACTTGAAGACACTAATATATATGTCAATTTCACTTCTTGCTATCAATACTACGTTATTTACGAATTCTCTCTCAGAAATGTCTATATTCTACAAGAATCTGCAGTCTAGAAGTAACTGCAGGCGAAAAGTATAAGTCCACATGTAACTGCAGTCTACAAGTACCTGCAGTCTAAAAGTAACTGCAGTTTACAAGTATATGTCTACAAGTACATGCAGTCTACAAGTATAAGTCTACATGTAACTGCAGTCTACAAAATCTGAAGTCTAAATGTAGCTACAGTCTACAAGTAACTGTCTACAAGTAGCTACAGTCTAGAAGTAACTGTCTACAAGTGTAAGTCTACATGAAATTGCAGTCTACAAGTACCTGCAGTCTACAAGTACCTGCAGTACAAGTACTTGCAGTCTACAAGTACCTGCAATCTAGAAGTTACTGCAGTTTACAAGTATATGGCTACAAGTACTTGCAGTCTACAAGTATAAGTCTACATGTAACTGCAGTCAACAAAGCCTGAAGTCTACATGTAGCTACAGTCTACAAGTAACTGTTTACAAGTGTAAGTCTACTTGTAGACTGCAATTACATAATTGCAGTCTACAAGTAGCTACAGTCTACAAGTACCTGCAGCCTACATGTATAAGTCTACATGTAGCTACAGTCTACAAGTAACTGCAGTTTACAAGTATATGTCTAGAAGTACTTGCAGCCTACAAGTATAAGTCTACATGTAACTCCAGTCCACAAAATCGGAAGTCTACAAGTAACTGTCTACATGTAATTGCAGTCTACAAGTACCTGCAGTCTACAAATACCTGCACCCTACAGATATAAGTCTACATGTAGCTATAGTCTACAAGTAACTGCAGTCTATAAGTATCTGCAGTCTAGAAGTGTAAGTCTACATGTAACTGCAGTTCTCAAGTACCTGCAGTCTACAAGTATAAGTCTAGATGTAACTTCAGTTCTCAAGTACCTGCAGTCTACAAATAACTACTGGCTACAAGTAACTGCAGTCTCCAAGTATAAGTCTATATGTAATTGCAGTTTACAAGTATAAGTCTAGATGTAACTTCAGTTCTCAAGTACCTGCAGTCTACAAATAACTACTGGGTACAAGTAACAGCAGTCTCCAAGTATAAGTCTACATGTAATTGCAGTCTACAAGTATATGTCTACTATATCTACTATACTATCAACAAGTAACTGCAATGTACAAGTATCTGCAGTCTACAAGTATATGTCTACTAAATCTACCATACTATCAACAAGTAACTGCAATGTACAAGTATATGTCTACTATATCTACTATACTATCAACAAGTAACTGCAATGTACAAGTATATGTCTACTATATCTACTATACTATCAACAAGTAACTGCAATGTACAAGTATCTGCAGTCTGCAAGTATATGTTTGCTTCTAGATACACAACTTTAAATAATATTGTCTCAGGCATATCATAAATAGCCCTAGATTGAGGTTTCTTCCTTTTCTTGATCGAAATTTCATTGTAAACGTTTTCAATCGATTATTGTAACTTATGATCGCGCTGATGTAGACACACCGTGTTATTCTTATTATGTCGAACGATCGTAAGTAACAAAAGATTGTTTCTCGCTGCAAGCAAAGAATATTATAATTAAGCATTCATAGTCATTGGATTGAATAACAAGAACGAAAGAAACATCTTAAATAAAAAACGAAGGATAACACCAATAATTGTCACAATGATATGTTTTAGTATTGATACTTGATTCAGTATTAGTATCATCATGAATCAAGTATCAATGCTAAAATATATGATTCTTTTCTAGTAGCAATTATTGGTGTTATCATCATTTGTTTTTTATTTAAGATGTATCTTTCGTTCTTGTTATTCAATCTAATGACTATGAATGCTAAATTATAATGTTCTTTGCTTGCAGCGATTATTCTGTTATCCTTCATTTATTTAAAGATGTATCCTTTATGTTCAGTTGCACACATGAATGTGTTTTTGAAGTTTTAGTATATTCCAGAACTTCTCTCTTGGTATTCAATCGAATGACTTGTCTATGAATGCTAAAATATACTTTGACTATTGTTCTTTCTATAGCCCATGTTGGGCTTCCTGCAGCTTCGGCATCCATTACACTCCTCTGTCCCCGGTATCCTCCAGACTCGGATTCCCATAAGATCCGTATGTGTAGGACGACCTCCCATCATTTTCGACTGGCCTTTTCCTGTACATTCGACTATTTAAAGTTCTCTTTGACAGTATGTCATCCTTGCCACGTGCCCGTTGCACCGTAGCAGCTGTAGCCTAATGAAATATGACTGATGGGGTTCTAGAGTGTATACAGATCATTGTTGGATCTGGACCTCTAGATGTTGCCCTCTCTTATGGGTCCTAGTATTCTGCTTAGCACATTCCTTTCGAATATGTTTTTTATGGCTAAAAAAAATACTCAACATATTCGAAAGGAATGTGCTAAGCAGGATACTAGGACCCATCAGAGAGGGCAACATCTAGAGGTCCATAAATCGCGATGGGTCTTATTATTGTCTTGTACACTCTCATTTTGTTGTTACGGTCTACTTCTACTTCTACACGTGTGATAGTGCCTAATAGGCTCTATTGGCTATTGGTTCATTTCTGCCACTAGGTATACTAATTGGTTCACCATTTCGATATTATCTTCCACCACACCTCGTATTATTATCGCTTTGTTTTGTCGTACTTTTCTTAGCTTGTAGATTTGTGTGTGTTATCCTTCGTTTTTGTATCGTTTGATCTGCTACAGCTCCTCCGAATCATAGTCCTTCTAATGTATATTTGAAAACTTCTCTTGGTATTGAACCGAATGCTTAGTCTATGAATGCTAATATATATTCTTCTTTGCTTGCAGCGATTTTTGTGTTATTCTTCGATATTTTTAAAGATGTATCATTCGTCCTTCAGCCGCTCCTCCGATTTATAATTCTTCTAATATATTTTTGAAGTGTTAGTATATTTCAAAACTTCTCTCTTGGCATTCAATGGAATATCTTGTCTATGAATATATTCTTCTTTGCTTACAGTGATTTGTGTGTTTTCGTCCTTCAGCCGCTCCTACGATTCATAATTCTTCTAATATATTTTGGAAGTTTTAGTTTATTTCAAAACTTCTCTCTTGGCATTCAATAGAATATCTTGTCTATGAATATATGCTTCTTTTCGTACAGTGATTTGTGTGTTCTCGTCTTTCAGCCGCTCCTACGATTCATAATTCTTCTAATATATTTTTGAAGTTTTAGTATATGTCAAAACTTCTCTCTTGGCATTCAATGGAATTTGATTGATCAATCTTGTCTACGAATATATTTTTCTTGGCTTACAGTGATTTTTGCATTCTCGTCCTTTAGTCGCTCTTACGATTCATAATTCTTCTAACATATTTTTGAAGTTTTAGTATTTTTCAAAGCATCTCTCTTGACATTAAATGGAATATCTTGTCTACGAATGTATTTTTCTTGGCTTACAGTGATTTTTGTATTCTCGTCCTTCAGCTGCTCCTCCGATTCATAATTCATCTAATATATTTTTGAAGTTTTAGTTTATTTCAAAAGTTCTCTCTTGACATTCAAGAGAATATCTTATCTATAAAACCTAAAATATATTTTTCTTTGCTTGTAGCGGTTTTTATGTTATCCTTCTAATTTTTACGAATGTATGTGATTGACTCTTTGATTTTGGTGCTCCGCGAGTTTTTCTTATGATCAAAAGTGACTGCAAAATGGTTAGGAATCACTGCTCTAAGGATATGGACAGACATTTTAGCAACAGCTGAATCCTTACTTCTCCGCCGTTGATGTTCTGGCGGGTGGTTCTGCTAGGTTTTAATAACGAGGGATAGGACGATACCTAAATATCATACCCGCACCTACCTCCACCCCATATCGCTCACGTCTTTGGTTATTCCCAATTATATTGACTATATCCAGGTGTGCCACGTGGAGGCAGACGATCGGACTAGGAGATGAGTAAGGACGAAACACAGGGATGTCACTTTTATAAGCAGCGTTCACTCTGTGTCTCGGTTGTGCAGCCTACACTTGATACTCCCAATTAGGAACTTGATGGACAACCAGAGGCAGATACTCGAGACATTTAAATCCTCTGAAGTAAGCAGGATAACATAAGGTGCTCTCGCTAGGTGCTGATATTGTCGCCAAAAAGTGCATCTCAATAAAAGTGAATCTAATTGGTCAAATCAAAAGTATGTGACAGCTAAAGATAGAGGTATAGGACCAATAAATGTCAAATCGAATAATAGCAGACAAGAAACGAACCCTTTTTCTTCTTAAAATGCTATCCTATCAGAGGTCAGCAATTATCATTACAATTTTGACTTCTGACTTCCAAGCTGCGTCAAAGTCGCAGCAAGAGTTCCGTTGATGTTTGTCCATGTCATTCACGGAGGTTCTTTGACCACGATGTTCTGCGGCGTCCTACACTTCTCTGTCCTTGTATCTTCTCTTGCTTGACAATTTCAAAAGTATAGTATCTTTCTTCTTGGGTAATATGGCCCAAGCATTCGAGCTTTCGTTTTTTAGCCTTTCAAGTCTTGTCCCCGGAGAACAGATTGACATTCCAAATACTGATTTAGTATTGAATGAGGTCAGGATGATTTTTTTTCCTGGGGATATCCCTGAGGATCTTTAATGCAGTCAAATGTTACAGAGACATTGTAGGTGTATAATTTTAACAAAATAAGTCACGTAATCGTGAGCGTCACGTGATGGTTTTCCTGGTGATATCTCTCAGGATCTTTGAGGTAGTAGTTTTCAATGGCTTTCTGCAACAACCCCTAACCTATCAATAAAAGTGTATCTAATGGTTCAATAGAATTTAGTCGAGAATTGTATGGGCAATAAAGTTCACCTCAATAAAAGTGAATAGAATTGGTCAAGATAAAATTATATAACAGCTAAAGATAACGGTAAAGAAACATGTCAGTATCAAATCGAATACTAGCAGACAATAAAGAACCCCTAAGCTATCAATAAATGTGAATGTAATTGTTTAGTCGAATTTAGTGCAAGATTTAACAGGGAAGCAAGTGCATATTTATAAAAGTGAATGTGATTCGCCAAGGGTGCAAAACCAAAAAACAATGTGATACAGAATCTAACCTTGTGATTCTGTGAGGGATTGAACAGGGGAACAGGCAATTAGATTCACTTTTAATGATAGTTTAGGGGTTCTTTGTTCTCTGCTAGTATTCGATTTGATACTTGATGGTTCTTTTCGTTAACTTTAGGTGAAGTGATTGTTGAGGTGCACTTTAATAATTACCTCACATAAAGATAACGAAAAGAACCATCAAGTATCAAATCGAATACTAGCAGAGAACAAAGAACCTCTAAACTATCATTAAATGTGAATCTAATTACTGAGTTGAATTTGGTGTAAGATTAAACAGAGAATCTCTATAAAAGTGACTAGCAGACAATAAAGAACCCCTAAACTATAAATGTGAATCTAATTGATTGAATTAAATTTAGTGTAAGATTTAACAGGAAAGGAAGTGCATATTTATAAAAGTGAATGTAATTCGTCAAGGGTGCAAACCAAAAAAATAATATGATGCAGAATGTAACCTTGTATTTCAGTGGGGGATTGAACAGGTGTGCATTTCAATAATTGGTCAAGCAAAGAGTATGCGACAGCTAATGATAACGGCAAAGAACATCAAGTATCAACTCGAATAGTAGTAGACAACAAACAAACCCTGAACTATCAATAAAAGTGAATATAACTGGTCAATGTAATTTAGTGGAGGATTGAATAGGTAAAAAAGTTGAAAAATTTATCAAACCAAAAATATATGATATATAAAAACTAGCGGACATCAAGTACTAAAAATCTGGTGGAATTTCGGAACCCCCAATAACTCTGCACACCACGTGACGATCACACGACTATTTTTATTATTTATTTTTCGCTAGAAATGAAAATGCTAATGAAAATTTATAAACATTGTAGGTGTATCAAAAATTCTCTGTGAAATTTTTCTACAAATGGACCGTTACAAAGTAATAGGCAATGAAACGTAGGGAAATATCAAAATTAGAATTTTTCGCGATAACAATACTTTCCTTATACGGTAGTATTTGTATTGTATTTGGAAAGTAAAAATAGCAAACAATCCCTGGATTAAATTAATAGCAAAACTAAAATAGACCTGTCCGCCGGAAATAAATAAGGAGATACTAATTATATATACGTCCCACAATCCCTTTCCGAAACAAATAATTCCAGGGAATATCGCAAATAGACGTCATTAGCCCACGAGCTCTCGTCCGCTCTCGTCCTTCAAAAGGACATCGCTGACATTGTCGTTGGTCGTGACGCGCGGGGCATTTTTAATGGCAGTGGAAAAAATGCGCGCGCTATCGATCGCCCAGTCGGCTTGGTCGGGAACAAAGATACAATTTGGCGGCAAGGGGTTGGAATGGTATGAACTACAAAAAAAAAGGACGGCTGCGATTTGGTCCCTTCTGACCTTTCCATCGGTACCCTATTTGCGTCTCCGTGGGCGTCGCCGCAATCAATAGCTTATTTCCATGTGTGATCAAAGCGAGCCTATTTTTGCGTAATTAATTTGCGCGTACTAATTGCGCTTGAGTGGATGAGGGTAGAATGAGTTTGTGTGAGAAAGAGAGAGATGGGGGGGTATTCGTATTGACTTGCACGTGGAGAAATATGGCATGTCTTTAATGTATGATTTAGCATGCTATTTGTATTTATAGAAACGATTGAGAATTGTCATCGGAAATCATGTGTAATACCGATATTGTGTTTGGGGGTTGTTTATATCATTTGATAAATAAGTAGTAATGTATCTACCGTCCGAAAACTTGATTATAATTGAAGGTTCTATCTGCCCACTTCAAGCAGATTCGGTTTTAGGTTGCAAGAGGAAAGAAGACAATACGACCCCCCAAGAGCAGTTACCTACGCCCAAGAAGCCGAGGTTGGTTTTCACAGACCTCCAGCGCCGTACTCTTCAGGCTATTTTTAAGGTAACATAAACATACAACAATTGTCATATCTACAACAATGTATAATGTTATGTTATAGGAAACAAAGAGGCCATCCAAAGAGATGCAGGTGACGATCGCTAGGCAGCTGGGCTTGGAGCCGACGACGGTGGGGAACTTCTTCATGAACGCGCGGAGGAGATCGATGGACAAATGGAAAGACGAGGATCCGAAATCGGCGGCGAACCTGCTCCACCAGCAGCTCTCCCCCGGAATGGAGCACGACGACCCGGACCAAGACGTGGATTTAGACAATGATGTGGACGACCAGGATGACGTGTTGTGACATGCATTACGTGATCGCCATTTGTTAATGCTGTGAACACTTTAAAAAAGTGGCGGCGTTCCTAGAAGGTCTATAGTAAGCGTCCACCGAAAATTTTTGACATATATAAGCGAATTGGCTCTAAAGAGCAACGGCGACCGACGTGAACGATAATCGGTTGGAGTTTTTAAGTTTTACACACGTAACGATTCCCCAACACGACACGACAAAAATTCAATAATAATAATGCATACGTACAAAAAAATATAACACCATTGGCACGTAGCTTTATACATTCGTAATCCTAAGGAATAGTGATATTAAAGACCTTACGGATGCGAACGTGCGCTCACAAGTAACACACCAAATACCAAAAGTTGTGCCCGCGTCGTCGTGTTGAAATCAAGTGATATAGTTTGCAGATAAAGAGCGATAAACCAATTAGTTTTAATTTATGTTTTTAAATTAGTGAGTTTTTAAAATATCTAGTGATGATAAAAAATGATACCTCTGAGGCAGCTAGGATTATTTCTATGAGAGTACAATTCGAAAAGTTTTCTAGTCATATTTATATTATTACCCGTTAAGGAAAACTAAGATCCCAAACAGCAGCAAAATTAAACTGTACATTCCACACTTTTGCAAACTAACAAAAAAAAAACAAATAGGGTTGTATATTTTACTATATTGTACATAATTGTTTGGCGGATATTTATTTATTTATTTATTTATTACTCCCGAAGCGGCCGGTGGGTTTTCTTTTCAAATTAGCAACAAATGTGATACGAGTCTAAATTCCATACTAACACAAAAAAAATGATGAAATCAACACCATTGATTTTGCTAGCGCTTCATTGCATTTTCGGGCCACTCATAACAAAGAAACTAAGAAAATAATAATATGAAAAAGAAAAAAAACGTTGTACACAAAACAATAGCGCTATCAAAATAAATATATTTTGATAATAATTAAAAATGAAAATATATTTTAGCACAAACTTAGGTAAATTATGTACAAAAAAAAAACTTTAATAGCGAGGGTGGGGGTGGTGAACATTTTGTGTACAAACGTTTTTAATATAAATCAGCTGGCGCTTTAGACCGAGCACCGTTTTAGTTTTTTTTTTCGATGTACACAACAAAGTATATTTAAATCTCATTGTACCATAAAAACACTATTTGTAATAGTTTTTTGATATATATTTTTTTTTTGGTTGTTTTTCGTATTTCGGGGAGCAAAACAAATAACAGTTCTACTTTTAGGATATTTATTGTACACTTTTATGTTCGTTTATTTTGCTTAATAATATATGTTTTACGTTTTTTCATTATTATGTCTTTTCAACTGACTTTTTTTTTCGAAATTACTTCTTGTGTGTGTAAATCGCAAGCGACCAAGCATTGTTATTATTATTATTATTATTTAAGTTGTTTTTATTTTTATTCTTTAGTTGCATTTTGATTTGTAAACATGTCTCATGTGTAACGGTTTGTTGTACCTTTGTACATATTATATTGATAAAATTTATAGTTGCATAAAAACAAATATCAGAAAAATCACGTTTTGCTATATATATATAAAGAATCGTTTATGGCCGAATATATTTGTTTTGTACATTTCGGACGGAAATAGGCTTTTTTGATATGAGAGATATAGCTTATGTGTATACATACATTTTGCAAATATTTATGTTACCAAAAAAAAGCAACATCAGTCTCTGTGTAATTAATTTTTAGACAAAACCTGGTGGCAACTTTGGGGGGTCACAAAATGCCTTAATACCATGTAGAGAACATTGTTTAAGTCTAGTAAGCACTTTTGTCTTTCTGTAATAGTTGAGTTCTAGTCATTTTATAACAATATTTAGTTAGAGTTTGTTGTTAGCCGATGCTAGGTGACATGAAAATGGGAGTAATACTCGAATTGGTGCGCGCCACCAATTATTTCGCGCGGGTTGCTGTGCATTTGGTTCTGTAAATTGTGCAATTCCCACCGATTAGATTGTTACAGCACCCGCTACTGTGTGTACTATAATGTTTTGCACGACGTTGCACCTTATTGAATATAATTTCATCTCATTATTTTTTCAGTACGGAGAATAAAATACGTTTAAAGAGGGGCGGGCGTTTGTTTGCATATATATTTTTCCCCGAGTATTTCGAGTGGGGTGGGCGGATTTTGAAGACGGATTCGGATAGCAAAACTTGTATATTATATAAACCAATAAGTTCTTTCACAGTTCTTTTAAATTGGTCACTCAGAAAATTAACCAAGTATCATTTCTTTTAGTGCAATAGAGAGACGTGTAAAAATGGCAATATCATATCCCATCAAAGTGTAATCGTGGTTGCCACGAGCATACACATACTGTAGAAAAATAGCATTGATTAAAGAAATATTTAAAATAAATAATATCGCATTGTTTTCTTTCGAGTTTATCGCGCGCATAAGCGTCGCGACGCTCTCTCCTCTTGCGCCGCAGAAACTAGAACGCGATCGATACGGTGTTGTCACGAGAACGCCATGTGTTGCTAACAGCGACCCCCAACCACTCCAAACCCGGGGGAGTTCAACTTTTTTTCCATCTATGCACACCACAGTGATTTAAAATTTTTAAAAACCCAACCACCCAAACTAGTATTATGTAATAGCTGCAAACACTAACAAACTCGTACAAACCAATAAATGTTTCTATTTTTTATTTCGTTACTAACAAAATTATTCCATTACTAAAACACCTCGCCAATTCTCACCAATTATAAAATCAACAGCAATATTTCCGTCCCTATGTACTCGGTTATAGTATAGACGGGCTAGTGTACCAACAAGCATGCCTTTGAAAGTCCTTTTGCAGGCACGTTTATTTATATCCCTGTGAAGCGTTTAAAGACACACACATCTGTATACATTGTATGTACTTGGGCATTACAGAATAGTTTCCGACCACAGATGATCAAAGCAATCCTGAAAGCTACTCAATGCAACTCTCCACTAAGAAATCATTCTAGTTACACACTAAACATGTATTAAAAAGTGGAAAAAAAACATTATTCATTTTTTTCGATACTTTAACAAAAAAGATATTGAGCACGTGTGGCGGAGAATAAAGGGATTGTTTTAGAATTCATTTTAGAATATTTGGGGGGTAGCTTTCCATAAAGATTTTTAATACTTGAAAACGAGTAATACATAAATAATGTTACTAAATATTTTTTTAATCCTTATATATACACGATTGTTACAAAATAATCAAAACCAGCACAGTGGGTCTCATACTACGCATTGGTTAGCCCATCGCGGGCCATTTTTTTTACTATATGATAAACAAAGATTTTTTTATGTATCATTTAAAATGAATGATCACAAAGTCGACGTCTTAACAATCCAATATATGTAAAAGATTCTGTTTTTTATCTTCTACAGTGTTTAAAGATATGAGCTATTTAGTAACTTTAATCATGGGTCAAAGTCTTTAAACATTTGACTATAAGTTAAACAAATATTTTTTATGTATCATTTAAAATGAATGATCACAAAGTAGACGTCTTAACAATCCAATATATGTAAAAGATTCTGTTTTCATCTTCTACAGTGTTTAAAGATATGAGATATTTAGTAACTTTAATCATGATCAAAGACTTTAAACATTTGACTATATGAGAAACAAATTTTTTTATGTATCATTTAAAATGAATGATTACAAAATAGACGTCTTAACAATCGAATATATGTAAAAGATTCTGTTTTCATCTTCACAGTGTTTAAAGATATGAGATATTTAATAACTTTAATCATGGTCAAAGACTTTAAACATTTGACTATATGAGAAACAAAGATTTTTTATGTATCATTTAAAATGAATTATCACAAAGTAGACGTCTTAACAATCGACTATATGTAAAAGATTCTGTTTTCATCTTCTACAGTGTTTAAAGATATGAGCTATTTAATAACTTTAATCATGGTCAAAGACTTACAAACATTTGACTATATGAGAAACAAAAAAAATTATGTATCATTTAAAATGAATGATCACAAAGTAGACGTCTTAACAATCGACTATATGTAAAAGATTCTGTTTTCATCTTCTACAGTGTTTAAAGATATGAGCTATTTAATAACTTTAATCATGGTCAAAGACTTACAAACATTTGACTATATGAGAAACAAAAAAAATTATGTATCATTTAAAATGAATGATCACAAAGTAGACGTCTTAACAATCCAATATCACAATAAAATCTTTTACATATTCTGTTTTCATCTTCTACGGTGTTTAAAGATATGAGCTATTTAATAACTTTAAGCATAAACATAGATTTTTTTTACCAGTACCATTATCTATATTCGAAAACTATTCTGTACTACCTGAGCGACATTACGTTCAATTGAAGGGCGTCGAAGTGTTCAAAACTATTAATAGCTGCGTCTAATCTATTAACGTCTGTTTCGTAAGATGTTAGAGTCGTTTAATAGAACCAGATAGCTTTCTAATAGCTGTTTAATAGCTTTAAACACCTCCTCTTTCAATCGTACTATATTTGATCATTAACCCGTTCAATGTGATTCAATTTAAGCTGAAAGTGCCCATTGAAAACTATCTATCATGTTATAAACTTGTGTTCAAAATGTACTAGAGCAGTGGTGGCCAACTTTTTTGTACATCTTATTTGTATCATAAAAAATTGTCGGAATTGACGTGTTGGCATAGGCATACTATTAGTGGGGAAGGGGTGAAATACATACTATGTTTATACACTGTGTTTCAGTAAGATATAAAATAACACACGTATTGTATTAAACTACACATCGCGAGTGATCGACCAAAATTGGCTCTTCGCGATCGACTAGTCGATTGTTGACCACCCCCGTATTAGACCAGTCGATTGTTGACCACCCCCGTATTAGACCAGTCGATTGTTGACCACCCCTGTACTAGACCAGTCGATGTTATGCATTGTTTGATATAAATGAAATGTTTTTTAACACGCTAAACACAAATAACTAATGCTGGAGATAAGATACTGCCAATGTTAATACTCTACGGTGTTTGTGGTGAAAATGAAAATTAATTGCATTCTTTTTAATTTATATTATTCTTTCCCACTGGTTTTGATATGATTTATGAATTTGTAACACTTTAGTCACTTATTGCTAGTTTTGAAACAGTTGTGTCAACGTTATTCAGAGTTGAAAGTGGGATGGCATTCGTATTAGTGTATTCACCTTTTTTTCCTAGTGATGTTCATATGATTGTACACTAGTTCCTTACTGCTAGTTTTGAAACACTTGTGTTGACATAGTTCAAGGTTGGAAATGTTATTTATGACTTTATTTCTAATTTATATTTTTGTGATGACATTTTATATGAATGTATTAGGCACTTTAATCCCACTTGAATTTTGTAACTTTTGAGTACCTTACTACTGAAAATAAATCTGTTAACATCGTTCAGGGTTGAAAGTGGGAAATGTATTTATGGCATTACTTCTAATTTTATACATTTTGTAACATTTTAGCCCCATATTGCTACTTATGAAAAAAATTCATGCTTGAAAGTGGGAAAATTAATTTATGCCATTATTTCAAATTAGTATTTTTTTAACCTCTTTCTTCTCACTGATGTTACTATGATTATTGTATTCATTTTATAACAATTTAACCCCATATTGCTACTTTTGAAAAAAATCTATTAACATCATTCATGCATGAAAGTGGGAAAATTTATTTATGCCATTATTTCTAATTAGTATTTTTTTAACCTCTTTCTTCTCACTGATGTTACTATGATTATTTTATACATTTTGTAACATTTTAGCCTCATATTGCTACTTTTGAAGAAATCTATTCATACTTGAAAGTGGGAAAATGTATTTATGCCATTATTAGTATTTTTTAACCTCTTTCTTCGCACTGATGTTGATATGATTATTTTATACATTTGTAACACTTTAGCCCCTAAAAAATTGCTACTTTAAAAAAAAAATCTGTTAACATCATTATATGCAATATTTATAATTTATATATTTTTATATAATTCCAACTGATGTTTATTATACATTTTGTAACACTTTAGCCCCTTACTGCTAGTTTTATAAGAAATATGTTACAGCGTTCAAGGGTGAAAGTGGGATAATGTATTTGTGGAATTTATATTAGTGTATTCACCTCTTTTTATATCATTGACGTTAACATAGTTGTACATTTATACATTGTGTAACATTAAGCCTGTTTTCACCAACGTAAATCTTAGCCAGTTAGGGTGTTATTTCGCGTAAGCCTTTAACCTGCGGATAAATAATAAAACAACTGACGGATCTGATCCGCTGACGGATTTCATAAAATAATTTTCACTGACACGGCCTGCTCGTTAGTGGGCGACTGACAATCCGCGATCCGCGGACAGATATAATCCGCTGACGGATTTCATAAAATAATTTTGACTGACACGGCGTGCACGTTAATGGGCAACTGATAATCCGCGATCCGCGGGTCTGGCCCACAAGCGAATCCTCGGATCTGAACCGCGGATGGATCTAATCCGCTGACGGATTTCATAAAATAATTTTGACTGACACGGCGTGCACGTTAATGGGCAACTGATAATCCGCGATTCGCGGGTCTGGCCCATAAGTGAATCCTCGGATCTGAACCGCGGACGGATCAAATCCGCTGACGGATTTCATAAAATTATTTTCAGACACGGCCTGCACGTTAATGGGCAACTGATAATCCGCGATCCGCGAATCCTCGGATCTGAACCGCGGGGTTGGTCCGTTAAAAAAAAACCGGATTTAGTCCGCTGACGGATTTCATAAACTAATTTTGACTGACACGGCGTGCACGTTAATTGCCCATTAACTGATAATCCGTGATCCGCGGGCCTGACCCACAAGCGAATCCTCAAAAAGGACCACGGGGTTGGTCCGTTAAAAAAAATCCGTTCGCGTATTGAAAACCGCGGTCCGTGCCCGTGGCCTTACTACCAGCATGCACAAACGGCCAGACCTGCGGATAAATAATATTAAAGTGACGGATTTAGTCCGCTGACCGATTTTATAAAATAATGTTGACTGACACGGCGTGCCGTTGTTCGTTAACGGGCCTTTAACCTGCGGATAAATAATTAAATAACTGACGGATCTAATCCGCTGACGGATTTCATAAAATAATTTTGACTGACAAGGCGACTGACAATCCGCGATCCGCGGGGCTGGTCCGTTAAAAAAAATCCGCTGGTGTATTGAAAACGCGGCCCATGCCTGTTGCCTTACGAGCTTGCACAAAAGGCCAGAGCTGCGGATAAATAATATAAACGTGACGGATTTAGTCCGCTGACGGATTTCATAAAATGATTTTGCCAGGCGCGGTCTGTACGTTAGTGGGCGACATACAGTCGGGATTGGTTCGTTAAAAATATCCTTTCGTGTTTGCCTAGTTATTGAAAAAGGCGGCCCGTGCCCGTGTCCTTTCGAGCATATAAGGGCCAGACCTGCGGATTAATAATTTAAAAAAACTGAGGGATCTAGTCCGCTGACGGATTTCATAAAACAATTTTGACAGACGCGACCTGTACGTTAGTGGGCGATTGACAGTTCGCGATCCGTGGCAAGCAAGTCCTCTGATCTGAATCGCGGAGTTGGTCCGTTCAAAAAATCCGTCATGAATGGCTAGCTAATAGAAACCTGAGCCGCGGTTTTTATTAGCTAGCCATTCATGGCGGATTTTTTGAACGGACCAACCCCGTGACCTTTGCGGGCATGCACAAAAGGCCTGACCTGTAGATAAATAGTAAATAACTGACGGATCTAATCCACTGACGGATCTAATCCACTGACGGATTTGATAAAAACTTTGGACAGACGCGTCCTGGACGTTAGTGGGCGACGGAAAGTTCGTGGGTCTGGACCACACAACCGCGGATTTGGTCCTTTAAAAATATCCGTTCGTGTATGGCTAACCATTAAAAACCGCGGCCCGTGCCCGTCGTCTTTCGAGCATGTATAAAAGGACAGACCGGCGGATAAATAATTTAAAAAATGACGGATTTAGTCCGCTGATGGATTTCATAAAATATTGTCTGCAATCCGGGAGAGTCTGGCCCGCAAGCAAATCCTCGGATCTGAACCGAGTGGTTGGCCTGTTAAAAAAAATCCGTATATATATATATATATATATATATATATATATATATATATATATTATGAAATCCGTCAGCGGATTAGATCTGTTCGCGGTTCAGATCCGAGGATTCGCTTGTGGGCCAGACCCGCGGATTGTCAGCCGCCCACTAACATGCAGGCCGTGTCAGTTAAAATTATTTTATGAAATCCGTCAGCGGATTAGATCCGTCAGTTATTTTATTATTTATCCGCAGGTTAAAGGCTTACGCGAAATAATGTTAAAAAAAATCCGTTTATATATATATGTATGTATGTATGTATGGATATATATATATATATATATATATATATATATATATATATATATATATCTAACTTACTAAGAAAGCTCTAGATTTATTAAACGTTTGTGAAAACGGGCATTAAATCCTTGTTTTCCTTGAAAGCGGCAGCTTTTCACGTCATTTTTACATCACAAAATTAGTTCTACATGTATATAAAAGAATATAGTTTCCTATAAGGAGTATTACCTCAGCGTATTGCAAAGTTATGATTTACGATGAAAAATGGTGAGTTATTCCAGTAACTGTACTTAAAACGATTTTTGTGATGTGTAAATGACGTCAAAATCGGACAGGAAATCATTGCTTCATCCCCTTATTGCTAGTTTTGAAACTACTGTGTTACGGCGGTCAAGAACGAAATGTACTTGTGACATTATTTTCAATTTATATTAGTATATTATTATCCTTCTTCCCACTGATGTTGATATGATTGTACATTTATACATTTTGTAACACTGTAGCCCCTTACTGCTATTTTTTTTTCAAATCTGTTAACATTATTAACAAGGGTACTAGTCTCGATGGTGACATTATCCTTCGAAATGGTCAAATTGCTTAGTTGAGTCTCCATGGGAGCATAAATTTCCATTCCAAATTAAAGTCAAACAAAAAAAATTATAAAAAGGTAAAACAAAATAATATGTACCTTTATGCATTTAGAAGACTTCTAAAGAAAAAACTTAGTTTGAATTCCATTACAAGTACATATGAGTGGGTAGATAAGAAATGTTTCAACTGTCTTCTTCAAATTTCCATGGTGGTACAAATTTCCCTTCAAAATGAAAACTAAAAGCTTGAACCCACATAAAAGCTATAAACTAAATAATATTTACATTAGTATCTTTTGTGCATTTAGAAGACTTCTAAAGATAAAACTTAGTTTGAATTCCATTACAAGTACACATGAGGGGGTGGATAAGAAATGTTTCAACTGTCTTGTTCAAATTTCCATGGTGGTACAAATTTACCTTCAAAATGAAAACTAAAAGTTAGAATCCACACAAAGCTATATACAAAATAATATGTGCATTAGTATCTTTTGTGTATTTAAAAGACTTCTAAAGATAAAACTTAGTTTGAATTCTATTACAAGTACACATGAGGGGGTAGTTAAGAAATGTTGTAACTATCTAGTTCAAGTCTCTAGGGTGGCACACATTTCCTTTCAAAATTAAAACTAAAAGCTTGAACACACATAAAAACACTGTTATGTGTATTCTTACATTCTGAGATTTTTTTATGACCACTATGCAGTAAGGGGTTACACGTGGTATGGTATATAATTTTAAGAATCTAGTTTAATTTTAGAATATAATTTACTGAAATCCGAATGTTTATGTAGAGAAATCATCCATAAATTACATGTTAACGGCGAATTATACAATCAGGCTTATTGTAAAATGCCTAGTAATAGTATTTGATATTGAAGTTATTATGCAATGCGAAGAATATTAGGTTAAATTCGGTTAAATCAAGCTATATTAGTGATGTCTGACATGACTTTTGTATTGTAATACACCTACAATCACTCTAGGCCCGTATTAAAAATTGAATGTCTATTCGGCATATTGTAAATATCTGTGATGGCCACTATTCGTTAATACTCTTGACATGACTACAGTCGTATTATAATGCTGTTACAATCACTTTATTTTATTGTAGCCCTGTTTTAACTGTGTCTAGTTTACAATAAGCCTTGGGTGTATTGTAAACAAAATAGGTTACTTCAGGCTATATTAGTAATTTATCAATACACCTGACATACTGCAGTTGTTTTATAATACTCAAAAAATCACCTTAGTAATACTAGGCCTGTTTTAAAAATTAAAATCCTAGCCTATTATAAACATCTTAGTGATGGCTACTATTCGTCAATACCTCTGACATGGCTGCAGTTGATTATTAGGCGTATTGTAAAAAATAGATAACAGGTTATATTAGTAATAGACACTATTCTTCAATACGTCTGACATGACTGCAATTGTATTACAATACTATGAAAGTGGTCCATATTTATTCTGTCTATTTAAAGAAATGTGATCTCTATAATATAGGGTTATTAAACCTGTCTATTTCGCGCATTGTAATATACCTAAAAAAAAATAATTTGTACAACATTCTACATATGATAACTAAAATTCGCCGTGAAATGACTAGACGCATTACAATAAGCCTGATTTTAGATTATATTATATATTTCGCCTTATTTTATAGGAGTATTCTATATTATATAATACAATCGCGGTGACTCAAAAATAAAACCAGGACTATTCGAGTGTTCATAGAATGTGTTCAAAATCATACAGTTATAAATGAGAACGTGAATTACACGATACTTTATTATAAATTGTCTTTACATATTTAAATTCTGTATTGTTCGTCTCTAGAATTCAGACTAATAAGAATTTAATGGCACAAGCCTTTCAGTGTTATTTTGAAACTGAGATAAGCAAAAACAACAACTAAGCAGATATCATAACTTTCTTAGTTTATGCAAGTTTTTCTCACATTGCAAATCTATTTACTTTAGAACACCCTGTAGAAAGGTCGATATAATTTTCATGTCCACACTACTGAGTCTTAATGATTGTACTATATACAGTTGTGCCATTCAGCTGGTACTTAAGGTCGTTTTAGACAAGACAATTTTTTAGCTCAAAAGTTGTTCAAGAAATTAATTTTTATATCCTCCCCCCATAAAATTTGTCCTTAACAAATAGAACGCGTTATATTTTTCTATCCAATTCAATATTTCAAATAATTTGCTGTATGATACGAGACAATTCAGATTGTCTAACTTTTGAGTCAAGAAATTGTCTTGTCTAAAACGACCTTTACATACAAACATATGGTTATGATATATTTTCTTATGTAAAATATAATATTACGTTTTTTTATTCTGAGAGAACACAAGGGTCAAACGGGCCAAATGATATACTTATACTGCCAGTTAAAATGAAAGAGAATGCGAACCGAAATGACACTACATATTTAGATTAAATTAATTTAAGAAATAACCAGCACTATCGCCATTGTATATTACTGGATAGTTACATCAAGAAACACCAGCAGAATAGAAACCAGGAAGCAATATTAAGTTTCTAAATATTATAATTTAGCTAAAATAGCTAAAATGTAGACTTGCATAATTGTATAGTTAGATATACGTGGAAATGGTGATAAATCGATTTTCGATAAACATGTGATAGCGTGAGTATGAAATACCACTTGTGTGTGGGAATCCCTTGTAAAATTACCCGGTAAAAGCTGTGTAAAACAGATCCTTACTAATAGGCGCTCCTCGAAAAAGATTGTGTTTTACTTTACATTTGGGCTGCAGTTAACAGTCATACAGTATGACTGTGAACGCTTCATTTGTTTCTAGTGGTTTAAATCAGGGATGAGCAACCGGTTTTTACAACGGGTCAGCTACAAATTTAAAAATGCTGTGCGAGCCACTTCAGAAATTGTACATTTCAAATTTTAATAATTCCCGCAGCTACATTTTGAGCAAAATCTTTATTTTGTCTCAAACAGTCTGATAGTTTTTACAATTACATTTAAAAAATTCAAAAGGAGCCTCATTCGCAGTGCTCTCACCAATCTTTGGATGGATCTGGAAAACCTGGTGTGAAGGATTTTGTATTTTGTCGTGTACTAGCTTGGTTTTTTTCTTTTTAATTTGTATATTATTACTTCATTTTGTTTTATTGTGTCGCCATTATGTGTTTTTTAAGGTTAATTTTAAATGTCTCAACATCTTTGATATTCTTTAAATATATTGGTAGCTTGTTGTACTATTTATTTATTTCTATTTTTGTTCATATATCTGGATAGTTCTGGATAGTTGGCTGGAGCTACAGACACTTAGGCCTCAAAATGGGCCCATTTTGAAACCTCCCTTCAAGGGACTCGTCCCACCAGTCAATTTTGCGTGCGAGCTGCAAAACTCTGGCGGGTGAGGACTTATATACACAACATAATCATAATTATATAAAATGTAAAATTAAAGTTAATTGTACACGTGTTGGCAACTAAGCAACGAATATGAGGGAGTGAAGCAGAGTGGGCGGGGGAGTGTAGAAAGGTGAGTGAATGTTAAGAGATGATGGGAAAAGCGTTGTATAACATCTACAAAAGGCTGACGTGAGATTTCTGGATTTCTAAAGAATGCTATGTCTAATAAAGGTCTAATCTAGATTTCGATCTTATTAGATCTCGTCAGTATAGCTCAGCGAGTGAGGATGAATTCACACAATATCTCGAGTGGTTATATACAATACAAAAATGTTACAACTAACCCCCTAGGAGGAAACCATATGGGTGTGCATTGCTAATTGATGTGGTGCCGCCAGATGGCGTTTAACTTTCCTCCTAGGGGGTTAGTTGTAACATTTTTGTATATAACCACTCGAGATATTGTATGAATTCATCCTCAATCGCTGAGCTACACTGATGAGATCTAATAAGATCGAAAGTTTTTCCGTCTTCTGTCAGTGCTACTTCTAGATATTTGAATTGTTCTACACGCAGCACGCATAGAGAAATACTTTTCAGCGTTTTCGCACCCTTAACTCCTCAATTTGCCTTGCCAGTATGGGGTTCACGGCTAAACATCTTTCTTTCGTCCGGAGTACATGATATTCTTATATATCAGTTGTTCGGAATCCACGTTAAACTGTAGGTCCACCTGTAGGCCAGTTGCCAGCACTATAAGCAGAGACTCCATACGCGAGGAAAGAGGTCAGAAACAACTGAAAGACGGCATCGTTCATCATTTCATCTGTTCACTTATCTGTATGTTTAATGTAATTTCAATTTCTTGCTAATTATGCGTATAATAAATCCTTGGCTTCTCTCTTCTTCCATCTGAGATATGTATATCCTTAGCAATTTCGGAGCCCTGTAATCGACGATCCTGCATAACCATTCGACGATTTAAGGCGTTCTGTCAGTTTTTGGTTGTCCACTGCGGGGGTCATCTTCTAGCCCCCTCACGGCCATGTTAAAATTCCGTTACCCATGTAAGCACAGTCGTAAATGATGGAGCATAGTCTTCTAACATATTTTGCAAATCTTTATAAATTTCTGTTGCCTTCCAACAACCTTTTTTCACAAAGTATTTGACAACAGTCCGTGTTTCAGTTTTATCCATTTTGCAAAACTAACTTTACACTCAAAGGAGCATCAAATTGATACTACTTGACAGAACAATGTAAAATTTTATATTTGTGCACTAGATAGTTGGTGTCATCTATTGCATATATTTTATTAGTGATGCTGTCATATGTGCTTTATTTCGCGAACTTTTCAAAGCGCCCTCGTATATAACTAATAAAGGTATAAGTTAACTACTACTTTCACAACAAGACGCTAGGATCTGATACTGATTTTATATTGTATATGTGCTTTATTTCGCGAACTTGTCAAAGCATCCTCGTATATAACTAATAAAGGTATAAGTTAACTACTACTTTCACAAAAAGACGCTAGGATATGATACTGATTTTATATTGTATATATGCTTTATTTCGTGAACTTTTCAAAGCACCCTCTTATGTAACTAATAATCGTATACGTTGACTACTACTTTCACAAGAGGACGCTAGGCTGTGATACTGATTTTATATTCTATATGTGTTTTATTTCGCGAACTTGTCAAAGCACCCTCGTATATAACTAATAAAGGTAAGTTAACTACTACTTTCACAATAAGAGGCTAGGATGTGATACTGATTTTATATTGTATATGTGCTTTATTTCGCGAACTTGTCAAAGCATCCTCGTATATAACTAATAAAGGTATAAGTTAACTACTATTTTCACAAAAAGACGCTAGGATATGATACTGATTTTATATTGTATATAAGCTTTATTTCGCAAACTTTTCAAAGGACCCTCTTATATAACTAATAATCGTATAAGTTGACTACTACTTTCACAAGAGGATGCTAGGATGTGATACTGATTATATATTGTATATATGCTTTATTTCGCGAACTTTTCAAAGTACCCTTGTATATAACTAATAAAGGTATAAGTTAACTACTACTTTCACAATAAGAGGCTAGGATGTGATACTGATTTTATATTCTATATATGCTTTATTTCGCAAACTTTTCAAAGCACCCTAGTATATAACTAATAAAGGTATAAGTTAACTACTACTTTCACAAAAAGACGCTAGGATATGATACTGATTTTATATTGTATACATGCTTTATTTCGCAAACTTCATAGCACCCTCTTATATAACTAATAATCGTATAAGTTGACTACTACTTTCACAAGAGGATGCTAGGATGTGATACTGATTATATATTGTATATATGCTTTATTTCGCGAACTTTTCAAAGCACCCTTGTATATAACTAATAAACATATAAGTTGACTACTACTTTCACAAGAAAACGTCAGGATGCGATACTGATTTTATATTGTAAGCAAATTAACTGTAAATGTTTGAAAAATTTCAGGATATCGATATCGCATACTAGCAATTTCGTATGTTCCGGCGCCTTCACCAATATTTCACCCCATATATGGTATTAAGGGGTACGTGATGTAAACCAACGCGTACGATTGAAATTAAAAAAGTGTTTAGTGAATCGTAATCGGGGGTAGACAGGAAAGCATGAATCTAATTAAATACCGGGAATTAGGTAGTTGTCACGAACAGGTCTGCGCGTGGATGGCACGTGCGTTAATTCCAGGTAGCGACAATCCGATCAAGGTCGTGCGTGGCGTCGCGGTGGGGAGGTGGCGGCGCCGTGCGGGGACGCCGGATACCAGCAGGCGACGCTATATTTATATTGGTCGGTGGTTCGAGTGCGAGCTGGTGGGAATAAAGCGAGTAAAGACTAGGTTTCGGAGGGGAACGGTATGCTGAGTGCGGGTGTGATTGAAATAGCATGCGGTGCGGGAGGCGGCGCCGGCAGTGGCGGGCTGCGGCGGTTAGTTCGTGAAAATTCTATTTCAGTAAATGTGCGCGCATTCAGCTCGCACATGGCGGCGCTGTAGTAGAGGATTTTCCCATTTCCCCCTCAACCCTTTTTACGCATCTCGTCCGCAGTGTATAAAGAGCCAACATGGTCACACGGCAGTCGCACTCGGTTCGGCACTCGAGGTGCTGTTTTTGAGTATGGTTAGAGAAACACAACATATGCACGCGAGTGATTGAAGAGTGTATGTTTGAGTGATGTTTTAAGGTAGAGTGCGAACATTCCACCGCACAGTATGGCCTCGGTCGCCGCTTGGCTGCCATTTGCCCGGGCGGCGGCCATCGGCTGGGTGCCCATTGCAACCCATCCGCTTCCGCCGCCTCCGATACCGAAGGACCGTCGCAAGACCGACGACGAGAAGTTGTTGATCAATGTGTCGGGACGGCGGTTCGAGACGTGGCGGAACACACTGGAGAAGTACCCAGACACCTTGTTAGGATCGAACGAGCGTGAGTTCTTTTACGATGAAGAGTGCAAAGAATATTTCTTCGATCGCGATCCAGATATATTCCGGCACATCCTCAACTACTATCGCACAGGTAAACTGCATTATCCCAAGCATGAATGCCTGACAAGCTATGACGAGGAGCTCGCTTTCTTCGGAATTTTGCCCGATGTGATTGGCGACTGTTGTTATGAAGACTATAGGGATAGGAAGCGGGAAAATGCGGAACGTCTTATGGACGACAAGCTGTCTGAGAACGGTGAACATAACTTGCAGCAGCTTACTAACATACGGCAGAAGATGTGGCGTGCGTTTGAAAACCCCCATACATCCACGGCGGCATTGGTATTTTATTATGTGACAGGGTTTTTCATTGCGGTGTCTGTGATGGCTAATGTGGTGGAAACAGTACCATGCGGTATTCGTCCGGGTAGAGCGGGCCCGTTACCATGCGGCGAAAGATACAAAATAGTGTTCTTCTGCCTAGACACGGCATGTGTCATGATATTCACGGCCGAATATTTACTCCGGCTATTTGCCGCCCCCAGCCGCTATAAATTCGTGCGGAGCGTAATGAGCATCATAGACGTGGTCGCTATATTACCTTATTACATCGGCCTGGGGATAAAGGACAACGACGACGTGTCGGGTGCTTTTGTTACCCTCCGGGTGTTCAGAGTGTTTAGGATCTTCAAATTCTCCCGGCACTCGCAAGGACTCCGCATCCTTGGGTATACTCTTAAGTCTTGCGCTTCCGAACTTGGCTTCCTCGTGTTTTCTTTAGCCATGGCTATCATTATTTTCGCTACTGTCATGTTCTACGCTGAGAAGAATGTACTTGATACTAATTTCACATCCATTCCTGCCGCTTTCTGGTACACGATTGTCACCATGACCACGCTGGGGTAAGTTAATTCTTACACAAATATAACATAAATACTCAATATGTATAATGATGTTCTTCGTAGATATGGAGACATGGTTCCTGAAACCATCGCGGGAAAGATTGTCGGAGGCGTGTGCTCTTTGAGCGGTGTGTTGGTGATAGCTCTGCCCGTACCTGTAATTGTTTCCAATTTCAGCCGAATTTACCACCAAAATCAAAGGGCCGATAAACGGAAAGCTCAAAGAGTATGTTGCGGCGATTTATATGCGATTTACGGTGTTACTATAATTGGGCGCTTTTGCTTATATTTTTTCAGAAAGCACGGTTGGCGCGAATTCGGATAGCTAAGGCTTCATCGGGTGCCGCGTTCGTTAGCAAGAAGAAAGCAGCGGAGGCGAGATTAGCGGCACAGGAGTCCGGGATTGAGCTGGACGAAAACTGCCGGGAAGAAGACATTTTCGAGCTACAGCACCACCACCTGCTACGGTGCTTGGAGAAGACGACCGATCGGGAATTCGTGGAGCTGGAGGTGCCGTACAATGGGCACCCGAAACGGCCTGGCTCGCCGTCCCCGCTGGCCAGTCCAGCGCACTCGGCAGTATCCATTGGGCTGCTGCAGTCGTGCTGTGGACGATGCTGCCCCCGGCGATATCAACAAGCCTGTGGCAAGTATATGCCTGCCGCTTCTGCGGCTCAAAGTAATCAAACGGGTGGCGGCATGGATGGTACTTATCTAGTGGAGGCGTCTTTCTAGATCACATATCACATCAAGCTGCCTTCCCGTTGGGTTTACTCTTACCATATATATGCGTATATCGTATTGCGTACTGTATCTAAAAAAAATCTGAACCTTGTGTCTTGTCAGTGTAATACTATCATGCGTTCACCTGTTTTTTTACCTACGTTAATACGTATACAGCATTATCAAGTATCATGTACTCGTAGGAGCATGGATAGGAGGTACACGCTAATTGGTACCGCATTAAAGAACCAGCCCCCGTAATGCTCTTCTGTATTCCATATACCGATGTCACGAGCGATGAGTATGGAACAACGCGATCAACGCGCATTCAACGCGCCATTACTCCGCGGTCGCTCGCGTTACATACATACAACTTCAGTTCTTCTATTTTCCAAACATCGATTATGTTATATTAAAGTGTGTAGTATAAATTGTGATATAGCAGATAAACAAATGACAGTTCATTAATTATATGTATTAACACAAGAAAAAAAAATCGAATTCTACACTCGTTTTATAGACTTCAGAAGGTTCCAAGAGTAATGAATCTGACTACGTTTAGGTTATAGCGACGCAAACGTTACGGACGTCGGTTGTTCCGGAAAAAAATATATATATTTGTGCCACTACCCACCAAACGCAGTCAGATTATTGCATTTTGGTACAATTTATATACTGTGTATTGTATAGACAAAAGGGTGGTCTCTAACGAATTCGGGAAAGCCACTATCCGCCGCATTTTCTCGTGGTCCACCGCTCTTTGCACTTCCTTTATTAATGTAACCATAAATAGGAAATTTCCCATGGACCGCATTTTCGCACCCAATTAACATTACCGCAATAGAATTGTATAGATTCGTTTACTAACAAAACCGCACACATTCACACAGCAAACACCTGACAAAAACAAAATATATATACACACACACACACATACACACCGGCGGATTTCCATGAGCGTTCAGCCGAATATTAGAGACCAATATTGTAATTATAGACTACTTAATTAAATCGTTTTACTAATTAGAGTTATTCATAATTGTGATGGCACACCACACGCCGTGTAGCCAATGCAGTTAAACATTTAAAATTAGTTAAACTATATAAGTGGACGTTGTAAAATGAACGTATAATTATGAGGAAAAAAAATTGATAGTATTTTAAAACAAAAGAAATCGTAATTTCTATGTTACCTATATATACCAGCATATTCATGTTTTCATTGCGTAAACAAAAAATAATAATATGTAATCCGTTGTTAGTTTTTGTTTATCTTTAAAATATTCTATGTGCAGAATCTATATTTACCTAATACGTTTTTATTTCAGAGAAATTTATCTTTCCCGTATATATTGCAGATATATAAATATATATGTATATTTATGTTTAAAGGAAAAATAAATAAATTTTCCACTAGCTACATAACTGCGTTTCATTCCAATCCAATTTTCAGCAAGCGAAAGTCATCACGTTCACTAATAATCAGCGCGAGAGAGACGCGGGGAAATCCAATCGATTTTCACGGTCAGCCGGCAACTCATCCGGGAGTTCTGTGTCAGTTGTTTTTGCGCCGCTCATTAACGCAGTCCGGCCTCATTTGCGCACCGCAATTTGCATGCACATATTGGAAATCAAACCGCGTTAGTTATTTTTTTTTTCCTCTATGCAGCACCAGTGCGAAACGCTTTTTGGCACGGGGAGCCTGTAGCATGTTCGATGCGACGCCCGATTGACGGACCTAACCACCCGAGAAATTAATACACGCGCGTTTTGAATCACATCTTTAACTATAATATTATTTAGAGGACCCCGTTCAAACTGATTAAATTGTAACGAGATTGAGTCGACGCCAATTCAATCCGGATTATTCTATTAGTTATAGCCGCCCCAGAAAATCATATCAGTTAGATTTAGTAGATTGTTGCAATATGTAAGTTTAATGGGCTCTTCTGTAATGGTGCTGACTGACAAGTTTACTCGTCGTCGTCGGCACAAAACGGACGACCGTGAGTGCCTTTTTATTATTTTTATTACGTGCTGGGCTTTGTCGACGTCATGAAGAATAAATGAGTTTTACATTTATTTATAGATGGCTAATAAATATTTATATAATCCCAATCATTTTCAATACTGATTTATCTACAAGAATTATAATATAATACATGTAATTATATATAATTCCTCTCATCATATTATAAATATATATATATATATATATATATATATATTTATATACATATATATATATATATATATATATATATATATATATATATATATATAATATGATGAGAGAAATTATATCCTTTCGGTGTAGGCTAAAATCATATGGAGTACGTACAATGAAGTATTGTTATTAAAAATATGAAATCTATTTTAATTTTTGTATTTATTCAATGGTAGTAAAAAAAAACCTTTATTTATCACATCCATTGTAGAAATACTCAACTCAACATATTATCTAATAAATGAACATCATCATTAATTAAATGAAATTTATTTGGTCGTAGTTTTTAATGAAGTTTTTACTTTAAATGAGAATTTTTGGACAACCACACATCCTGAGATTATATATAGAATCGTTCAATTACTAGAAGTATGTATGTATTATACAGGGTTTCCCAAAAGTCCCGGGACGGAGCTATAAGTTTTGAATGAGTGAAGAAAAAATGTAAAAAAAGGCACATGTGTTTATTTTTTCATTACCTTTAAAATAAGATGGAACTCGGCAGGGGTTGCTATTTAAAAATGTTGGGGTGGTCATCCCCTAAACACATTGCATGAAAGTTCTAAACTATCTAAGAATGTAGTTTTTATGATTATAGCGATTCCCAAAATTCAATAATTGTCATAAAAACTACTATAGCGTCATAAAAACTACATTCTTAGATAGTTTAGAACTCCCATACGCTGCATGGAAGTTCTAAACTATCTAAGAATGTAGTTTTTATGATTATAGTGATTCCCAAAATTCACTATATAGTCATAAAAACTACTATAGACTCATAAAAACTACATTCTTAGATAGTTTTGAACTCCCATACGCTGCAAGGAAGTTCTAAACTATCTAAGAATGTAGTTTTTATGATTATAGCGATTCCCAAAATTCACTATATAGTCATAAAAACTACTATAGCGTCATAAAAACTTATTAGATAGTTTAGACTCCCATACGCTGCATGGAAGTTCTAAACTATCTAAGAATGTTTTTATGATTATAGTGATTCCCAAAATTCACTATATAGTCATAAAAACTACTATACACTCATAAAAACTACTATAGCGTCATAAAAACTACATTATTAGATAGTTTAGACTCCCATACGCTGCATGGAAGTTCTAAACTATCTAAGAATGTAGTTTTTATGATTATAGCGATTCCCAAAATTCACTATATAGTCATAAAAACTACTATAGACTCATAAAAACTACTATAGCGTCATAAAAACTTACATTATTAGATAGTTTAGACTCCCATACGCTGCATGGAAGTTCTAAACTATCTAAGAATGTAGTTTTTATGATTAAGTGATTTCCAAAATTCACTATATAGTCATAAAAACTACTATAGACTCATAAAAACTACTATAGCGTCATAAAAACTACATTATTAGATAGTTTAGACTACCATACGCTGCATAGAAGTTCTAAACTATCTAAGAATGTAGTTTTTATGATTAAGTGATTCCCAAAATTCACTAATAGTCATAAAAACTACTATAGGACTTCATTGAAGATACAGAGCTCATGAATGAGGAATAGTTATGGGGGAGCACAATAGGCCAACCGTGGCCACAGTGCAGTGGGATGCTACAGTGAAACCAGACCCTTCAGTCAAAAAAAAAATATAATAAGGTATATATAATTAATTACATGATTAATTATTATTACATAGCTATAAAATAAAGTATAACACTGGAATTAATAAAAAATTAATAAAAAGCTTGGAAAACAGCAACAAAGACACACAAAGCTATGAAATATTCTGAAAACACTTGCTGAAAAATATATTATTCTTGGGACTGCAAGCAATTACAGATCGACTTCGCGTTTTATCAGCACAACAAACAATAAACACGAACATTCGCAATCAACGGTGAGAGAGAAATTGTGAGGGGGGTGGAAAGAGTGCGCGGTATGCGGCCGTAGAGGGAGGAAACGCGCGAGCGTTCGGGGAATATTCGGGCACTCGAAATAGCAAACAAACAAAAGCTAAACTGCGACAATGCAGCGGATTTGCACTCACACGGATTTTATTTTTACAGCGGCAAAAGTAAAATGAACCACGAAATGCGAAAAAAGGGAATTGGTTTGGTAATCAATTTACTGAAATCACCAACGCGTACGTGTTGGATCGTTATATAAGTAAATTACGCCCGGTTTCTCCAACGAATCTTAACTAGTCTTAATAATAAGACGGTCTTAAAGCGTTGCACCAAACAAAAATCGGATCTTAAATCGATAAGCTAGATACTAAAATGTCTGCCCGTACCCTTAGATAAAATGTTGATCATAAGAACAAATTTGATCATAAGAACAAATCGCGGAGCACCAAAATCAAAGAGTCAATCACATATATCCTTAACAAATCGAAGGATAACATAAAAATCGCTACAAGCAAAGAAAAATGTATTTTAGCATTTATAGATAAGATATTCATTTGAATGCCAAGAGAGAACTTTTGAAATAAACTAAAACTTCAAAAATATATTAGAAGAATTATGAATCGGAGGAGCGGCTGAAGGACGAATGATACATCTTTAAAAATATCGAAGAATAAGACAAAAATCGCTGCAAGCAAAGAAAAATTTATTTTAGCAAGGACGAGAATACAAAAATCACTGTAAGCAAAGAAAATTATATTCGTAGAGAAGATATTCCATTGAATGCCAAGAGAGAAGTTTTGAAATAAACTAAAACTTCAAAAATATATTAGAAGAATTATGAATGGGAGGAGCGGCTGAAGGACGAGAATACAAAAATCACTGTAAGCCAAGAAAAATATATTCGTAGATATGATTGATCAATCAAATTCCATTGAATGCCAAGAGAGAAGTTTTGAAATATACTAAAACTTCAAAAATATATTAGAAGAATTATGAATCGGAGGAGCGGCTGAAGGACGAGAATACAAAAATCACTGTAAGCAAAGAAAAATATATTCGTAGAGAAGATATTCCATTGAATGCCAAGAGAGAAGTTTTGAAATATACTAAAATTTCAAAATATATATTGGAAGAATTATGAATCGGAGGAGCGGCTGAAAGACGAGAATACAAAAATCACTGTAAGCAAAGAAAAATATATTCGTAGAGAAGATATTCCATTGAATGCCAAGAGAGTAGTTTCGGAATATACTAAAACTTCAAAAATATATTAGAAGAAGTATGAATGAAGGACGAGAATATAAAAATCACTGTAAGCCAAGAAAAATATATTCGTAGACAAGATTGATCAATCAAATTCCATTGAATGCCAAGAGAGAAATTTTGAAATAAACTAAAACTTCAAAAATATATTAGAAGAATTACGAATCGGAGGAGGGGCTGAAGGACGAATGATACATCTTTAAAAATATCGAAGAATAACATTTAGCATTCATACACTAGGCATTCGGTTCAATACCAAGAGAGAAGTTTTGAAATATACATTAGAAGGACTATGATTGAAGCAGATCAAACGATATATCTTTCAGGATAACACACAATAATCTACAAGCTAAGAAAAGTACGACCAAACAAAGCGATAATAATACGAACTGTGATGGAAGATAATATCGAAACAGTGAACCACCAAGATAGAAAAACCGTCAGAATGATAGTAGGATAGAAAGAAGAATCCCTCTGTTGGTTCTGTCAGGAAGAGGAAGAGACCGCAGTACATACACTATGCCATTGCGAGCGTTCACGAATTCGGGAACGGCAAACTATTTATGAAGGAACCGACATCGAGAATTTAGAGTCTGCTAGCCAGAACAGAGCTCATAGAAGTTCATTAAGACATGAAGGGGACCACAAAACAATCAGTATTTAGTATAAGGGGAAACTATCGAAAATGAAAGGATTACGTGAGGACATCACTACACTATCGCCGGTGCTACTTAAGGAGCCACGTTAGAGCATTGATTCTTAACTTTTTTGAAATCAGGGAGCACTTTTGGTCATCATCAAAATCAGAGTTAATTAAGACAAGAATAAAAAGAAAGAAATAAAGTTTTATATTATATATTCATTCCATTAATAATTGATATTAGTACGATTTATTGAAGATATGAAGATTCACAATTGCCTCACACTCGAGACCATGGCTTTTCATGTGTGTAGGGATCCACTATCGCCGGTGCTACTTAAGGAGATACGTTAGAGCAGTGATTCTTAACTTTTTTGAAGTCAGGGAGCACTTTTGGTCATCATCAAAATCAGAGTTAATCAAGACAAGAATGAAAAGAAAGAAATTAAGTTTTATATTATATATTACTTCCATTAATAATTGATATTAGTACGATTTATTGAAGATATGAAGATTCACAATTGCCTCACACTAGAGACCATGGCCTTTCACGTGCGTGTCAGTTCCAGTTGCAAGACCTCCGATAATCGCGTTGACGCACGTTGAAAGTCTTGCGAACATGCTCCCACCATGCGTCACCACCGAAATCCGGCTAACTAATTTGCGACTACCTAAGAAAAATATCACAATACTAAGTAGAAATAAATTTGAAATCGGAGCAATCATTAACACACACACACACGTCTTTCAGTGAAAGTCGTACAGGTTCACATGTACTGTCTGCACGTGTCGCTGAAAACTGATATTACGGAAGCTAATATCCAATTAGGGCTGCTTTATTTGTCTGGACGAACCAAGATGATATAATGAATTAAACTCGCATTGCAACTGTTGTACAGTTATTGTATTAATATTAATTAATAATTAATAATAATTAATATTGTATTAATAACAGATTATATAGTGTTATTAATATTTATAACAGATTATATTGTGGTATTAATATTCATAACAGATTATATTATGGTATTAATATTCATAACAGATTTATATTGTTATAACTAGATTATATTGCGGTATTTGTACATTTATTTAACGACTAATATCGGTGTTTATGCTCAGTCAATCATATCTTAGCCGATATGACTTGTGGAGGATAGTATAAGGATATTGTATGAAGCTAAATTATCCAGCTAATATAAAATAAGTAAAATAGTTTCAAGTTCAATTGAACAAAATTGTGGGCAAGGTACGTTGACAGTCCAATAATATATATATATATATATAAGATTGGCCTTGTACTGATATTTCAAGCACTCTGTTGGAATATTATTCTATAGAAGGCACTACCCTGTGATCTTGATGGCATGAGCATGTTGACGGTTATTACCATATGGGTGTGCATTGCTAATTGATGTAGTGCCGCCAGATAGCGTTTAACTTTCCTCCTAGGGGGGTTAGTTGTATTATTTTTGTATATAACCACTCGAGATATTGTGTTAATTCATCCTCACTAACTGAGCTACACGGATGAGATCTAATAAGATCGAAATCTAGATATGCAGATTGCTAAGAGGTGGAATCACACTTATATATGTTTTATAAGATTAGTATCAAGTCCTTTAAATCAGTTTGATCCTTTTGTTAAAAAAAAGCAGTTTGGCCTTTCTTGGGCTACACCATCGATATCTGCGTTTGATTTATTGGACTGTCAACGTACCTTGCCCACAATTGTGCTTAATTGAACTTGAAACTACGTTAGCTATTAGTCGATATAAGAAGAATAAAACAGGGATAATGGGAGAAAATATGGGCCCTAGGATATACGAATGCTCTGGTAGTACTCATTGAAACTGAAAGCGAAATTAAGAAAATTATGGCTCTTCTACTCCTTTTTTTGTGAAAATTACTACATATGTTTTGTTTATGTTTACTTTTAGTTTGTTTTTGAATAAAATATGTGTTTAATGCCATGATGTATTAATTTTCACGAGTAGAAGAGCAACCTAGCCAGTTTATGTGGGGGAACGAAAATCTAGAAGTTTGTTTCTCAAGTAATGGCAGTGTGAATCAGATATGTATACAACTAACCACTTAGTCACTGAGTTATCACAAACTATTACGCATGACTTTTAATTAAATGAATAAGAATAAAAACGATTTCTGAAAAATATTTTCTCAAAGTTTGAAAGGTTATGCCCACACCTGATATTTTTTAAACGATTTTGTGACATGCATGGCAGCCAGACCCGTTTTACAAGGCACATGGGAAGGAAGACAGTTTTATTGGAAAATTACTTTTAAAGTTTCATAACCTCATAACGGCTGTCCCATGGGGGTACAAAGACTACATGTCCCTGAGAAAACTACTGCAAATAGACGTGTAATATGATTATAGGAATGAAAAGATCGCCCGAGCCGAATCCAACGAAATATATATTAAAATTCACAATTTAATAGTTATAACTTGGAAATATAAGTCATCACAAACCGGATAGATGCCCTGAAAACATCTACTACATTTATATACCGGGATTAATTCGCAATATGCAATATTGGAAACGCAACGCAATGAAATTTTCTGATTTGATTAAATCCGGAATACGAATACGAACTTTTATATTGCATGTTAAAAATTAATCTCGGCATATCATACTTCATTGCTTTAGTGAAATTAGATATCTTAGATATATATATATATATATATATATATATATATATATATATATATATATATATATATATATATTCATGATGGAGAAATCAAATGGATTGAAAATAATATTACGCTATATATGAAACACAATAAAACAGCAGCAAACAAATAATAACTCATGCAAACAATAAAGTCATTAGGGAAGCGATTACACATGTGATTTCTTTATGAAATATGGATAAAAATATGGAGCGAAATAGTTGTAAGTTGTAATTAAATTTATTTATGGATTTTTTTGGTAGGACAAGAAGATTTTATATTTGATGTATTGTTTTTATCGTATTTTTTACTATTTTTACCCCTGGGCCCTTCACGGACCGACCTATTGTGCCTCATACAATCCATGATATGCTAGTCAAGTCAACTCTCTGTAGAAAAGTTTCCCGACTAGCAGTGGATTGGAACCACCAACGCTCCGTATAATGGCTTCAGACCGTCATATATACATGCTGCACTACCCTAATAAGCTAGAAACATAGTTTTCTATTTTGAATTATTTATATATATATATATATATATATATATATATATATATATATATATATATAATAGGCTTCTTATCATAGCAGTTCTAGTTTTTTGAGATACAGGCTAATTAAAAACACACTTTTATCGTATTTAAAGCATCGGTTATAATAACTAGCTGTTTTCGTTTATCACTATTTGCTGCTCCGGGCGCTTATTGTCTCTTGTTCTATTTGTTGCTCCCGATGCGCACAATTCTATCTCGTCTGTTAGTATCATGCAGATATAAAAATATTTGCAGTCGTATTTTATTTTCGGGCTCACTGTTGTCGAAAATTAATTTAATCTCGGCCTTATTTAAGAAGAGCCGGTTGGAAAATATACGTACTATTTTCCGCTTAGAAAGGAAAATGTAAGAATAGAACCTTATCGTACGTACGTCCCCGCTTTATGCTTGTTCCATATTCATGAAAAATGTATGCACTGCTGCTGTCGCACACACTTTTACATTCTGGGCTGGGAGGGGTTTTCATTTTTACGGCGTAAACATTTCCCGTTAAAATTTTAAATCACGCCATGTTTTTTTATATAAATGAGGACATGTTGTTGTAAATTATTTACACATATTTTTTCCGGGCCGTTGCATGGCAACCGTTCTAATAACGCCATTGGGCAACCTTGATTTATATAAGTGAATTGAATTAAATTAGATTAGACTGTTTTTAATCATTCAACATTTTGTATGATATAAATTGAGAAAATCACATGTTTTGCATTTTGCGAGAAAACAAGAAGAGATAGCGAAAAACATTCAACAAACCCGTGTGTCGGGCTTGAATACAATTAGTATGTGAAATTTGTTTCGAATTTAAAGTATATATAATATAAATATTACTGTTTCTCGGAAATATTTTTGCTAATAAAGTACTGAATTTGGAATTAACTAGCATGAAAACTAGCGACCCCGTAAATTTTGATTTTGACTTCAATGGATAGTCAAATATATTGCTAATCCATTATAAAAGTTTGAAAATATCCATAGAGGGATTTTTGAAATATCTACAAGCTTATGATTCAAACATACAAAATCGTATTTTTTACTAATGAAATATTGACTTTGGAATTAAATAGCATGAAAACTAGCGACCCCGTAAATTTTGATTTTGACTTTAATGGATAGTGCAATATATTGCTAATCCATTATAAAAGTTTGAAAAATATTCATCGATGGATTTTTTAAATATTTACATGTTTGTGATTGAAACATACAAAATCGTATTTTTTACTAATGAAATACTGATTTTGGAATTAAATAGCATGAAAACTAGCGACCCCGTAAATTCTGATTTTGACTTTAATGGATAGTCAAATATATTGCTAATCCATTATAAATGTTTGAAAAATATTCATCAATGGATTTTTGAAATATTTACATGTTTGTGATTGAAACATACAAAATCGTATTTTTTACTAATGAAATATTGACTTTGGAATTAAATAGCACGGAAAGTAAGTAGCGAACCTGTAAATTTTGATTTTGACTTTAATAGATAGTGCAATATATTGCTAATTAATCCTAACAGTTTTAAAAATATCCATAGAGGGATTTTTGAAATATCTACAAGTTTGCGATTCAAACATACAAAATCGTATTTTTTACTAATGAAATACTGCTTTTGGAATTAAATAGCATGAAAACTAGCGACCCCGTAAATTTTGGTTTTGACTTTAATGGATAGTCAAATATATTGCTAATCCATTATAAAAGTTTGTAAAATATTCATCGATGGATTTTTGAAATATTTACATGTTTGTGATTGAAACATACAAAATCGTATTTTTTACTAATGAAATATTGACTTTGGAATTAAATAGCACGGAAAGTAGCGAACCTGTAAATTTTGATTTTGACTTTAATGGATAGTGCAATATATTGCTAATTAATCCTAAAAGTTTCAAAAATATCCATAGAGGGATTTTTGAAATATCTACAAGTTTGCGATTCAAACATACAAAATCGTATTTTTTACTAATGAAATTCTGCTTTTGGAATTAAATAGCATGAAAACTAGCGACCTCGTAAATTTTGGTTTTGACTTTAATGGATAGTCAAATATATTGCTAATCCATTATAAAAGTTTGAAAAATATTCATCGAGGGATTTTTGAAATATTTACATGTTTGTGATTGAAACATACAAAATCGTATTTTTTACTAATGAAATACTGATTTTAGAATTAAATAACATGAAAACTAGCGACCCCGTAAATTCTGATTTTGACTTTAATGGATAGTCAAATATATTGCTAATCCATTATAAAAGTTTGAAAAATATTCATCGATGGATTTTTGAAATATTTACATGTTTGTGATTGAAACATACAAAATCGTATTTTTTACTAATGAAATACTGATTTTTGAATTAAATAGCGTGAAAACTAACGACTCCGTAAAATTTGATTTTGACTTTAATGGATAGTGCAATATATTGCTAATCCATTATAAAAGTTTCAAAAATATTCATGAATGGATTTTTGAAATATTTACATGTTTGTGATTGAAACATACAAAATCGTATTTTTTACTAATGAAATACTGATTTTGGAATTAAATAGCATGAAAATTAGCAACCCCGTAAATTTTGATTTTGACTTTAATGGATAGTCAAATATATTGCTAATCCATTAGAAAAGTTTGAAAAATATGCATCGATGGATTTTTGAAATATTTACATGTTTGTGATTGAAACATACAAAATCGTATTTTTTACTAATGAAATATTGATTTTGGAATTAAATAGCATGAAAACTAGCGACCCCGTAAATTTTGATTTTGACTTTAATGGATAATGTAATATATTGTTAATCCATTATAAAAGTTTGAAAAATATTCATCGATGGATTTTTGAAATATTTACATGTTTGTGATTGAAACATACAAAATCGTATTTTTTACTAATGAAATACTGATTTTGGAATTAAATAGCATGAAAACTAGCGATCCCGTAAATTTTGATTTTGATTTTAGTGGATAGTCAAATATATTGCTAATCCATTAGAAAAGCTTGAAAAATATTCATCGATGGATTTTTGAAATATTTACATGTTTGTGATTGAAACATACAAAATCGTATTTTTTACTAATGAAATATTGACTTTGGAATTAAATAGCATGGAAACTAGCGACCCCGTAAATTTTGATTTTGACTATAATAGATAGTCAAATATATTGCTAATCCATTAGAAAAGTTTGAAAAATATTCATCGATGGATTTTTGAAATATTTACATGTTTGTGATTGAAACATACAAAATCGTATTTTTTACTAATGAAATACTGATTTTGGAATTAAATAGCATGAAAACTAGCGATCCCGTAAATTTTGATTTTGATTTTAGTGGATAGTCAAATATATTGCTAATCCATTATAAAATTTTGAAAAATTTTCATCGATGGATTTTTGAAATATTTACATGTTTGTGATTGAAACATACAAAATCGTATTTTTTACTAATGAAATATTGACTTTGGAATTAAATAGCATGGAAACTAGCGACCCCGTAAATTTTGATTTTGACTATAGTAGATAGTCAAATATATTGCTAATCCATTAGAAATGTTTGAAAAATATGCATCGATGGATTTTTGAAATATTTACATGTTTGTGATTGAAACATACAAAATCGTATTTTTTACTAATGAAATATTGATTTTGGAATTAAATAGCATGAAATCTAGCGACCCCGTAAATTTTGATTTTGACTTTAATGGATAATGTAATATATTGTTAATCCATTATAAAAGTTTGAAAAATATTCATAGATGGATTTTTGAAATATTTACATGTTTGTGATTGAAACATACAAAATCGTATTTTTTACTAATGAAATACTGATTTTGGAATTAAATAGCATGAAAACTAGCGATCCCGTAAATTTTGATTTTGATTTTAGTGGATAGTCAAATATATTGCTAATCCATTAGAAAAGCTTGAAAAATATTCATCGATGGATTTTTGAAATATTTACATGTTTGTGATTGAAACATACAAAATCGTATTTTTTACTAATGAAATATTGACTTTGGAATTAAATAGCATGGAAACTAGCGACCCCGTAAATTTTGATTTTGACTATAATAGATAGTCAAATATATTGATAATTTAAATGTTTATCAAATTTGTTGAAAATATGCCCATGTCGGTGTTAGTGGATTAAAACCGAACAAAAAAAATACGTTCACCAAATAATTGATCCTGCATTGTCTACGGTGTAATAAAATAAAAGTCTATGCCACATCCTGCTGACCTTTAATAAAATAGAGGAACTGCATTGAGTCGAGAGAAAATAATTATCTCAACAAGCCCGTGTTGATTTCCGGCGCAGATAATCGTTTCCTTTTCTATAACACTCGGCACGAAGCAAGCGGTGTAATCGCGAAGTGCACTTAAATGTTGCACAAAAATTACCGTGCTTAATCGATGTTCTCAAATAATTCAACGCTTAACAATTTTGGCCACTCCGCGATATATAATATAAGGACCCACTATGCAACAAACGAACGGTTTTCAGTCTAAGTGGCAGTCGAGTTTATAGTGAACTTGACTTTTGTTATAGTTTCCAATTAATTTGAGGAGTATCTACGAACAATTGTTGTAGGGAACAAAGCGTGAAGCTTAATTAAAGAAAAACAAAAGATTTGTAGTTTAGAGCTATAACCTACTGATCTCTTTAGGGCTTACTTGATGTCTATTTACTTGATTAAAGTCACCGTCGGCACCGCCGTTTCATATTCTAAATTAGCCATTAAACATATGCTACTCCGGAAGCCGTGAATCTTAACATATATTTCAAGGACGCGCGGAATTTCATTACCAGCTTTATGTTCAAGTTTAACGCGTTTCATTCCGCCGCAACTAGCCACAACTTCGATAAAGTTTTAGAGTCGTTTTTATAGGTGCAATAGGCAAATCAATTTGCTATGCGGCGCGAGTGTAAATATATAAATAGTTGCGGGGCACTTACACGCCAATAATATGTGAAATGTGTAATTGAGACCGGTGGAAGCGGGCTGAAGTCCTAAATAACTTGAAAGCAGAATTGAGATCAAAACAGGAGGCAGGAAGTATTTGATTGCGAGAAAACGAAAACAAGCAATAATAATAATGTATAATTACATCAAGGTAATAAAACTATTATTACGTACCCAGACACAATTACAAGACTAATCGACATCGACATCTGCTCTAGGGTACGTTTTTGCTCTACGTATAGCATTCCTATATCTTTTGTTGATAAGGATATAGTCTCTTTTATTGATAAGGATATAGTCTATCTGTTTCTTTTAAGAAATTTAAATAAATATTATTATCTTACGGTAGGCTGAAGTTAAATATTTTAACAAACAGTATAATATGCCCGTATCTGTTGATCCTTGAGACCACTCCAATCAGACCGAAATCTAAAATAATAGCAAGCTTATTGTATTATTAATAATTTGTATTGATTTCACAACGAGGGCAGCACGGAGATGCCTCTGCGGTTTTCGCTTGTCTTATTATTTTTAGTTCAGTCAACTGTATTAAAAATAATAAGATTTTCAATTGCGAATGTATTGAAACCAAATAATAATGTATGTAAGTGTATTAGAGTATACTATCGTGGGTGGTCGTAAGAAATATTTTTTGGACGCTTTTTAATAATCTCATGTCGTTTCTTCTGAAACCACAAAATTTACTTAATTGAAAACTGCGTTTGTCCCAGAAGAATTAAAATATTTATAAATTTTAATGCAAATATTGTGTTGTTCAATACGCTACTGCATCTATAGGTCGCGGCCCAAAACTGGGTCACTAAGTACTTTTTGTGTATACAAAATATAACCCATTTTTATCTATTTAAATTATTTACCGAGCGACCAGCTCAATATAAGCAAACTGGAGCGAACTGTGGACAGTTGGTGCAACAATGAAAGTGATTGCATTGTAATTTTAATTCAAATTAAACTAGGCAATAAATGAGATGGACCGACGATATCAGAAAAGGATGGGAGCAGCACAAATAGAATCAAATGCCGGAGGCCTATGTTTAGCAGGCTGAGTGATGATGATGATCATGAATAAATTCATCATTTATTGTGTTATATAAAAATACTATAATAAAATAGTATGAGCTAGTTTTAATGACACTGTTCGAATTTGATATATGTAAGATTTTATTAAATACCAGCATATATTGCATGCTTGTTCCTTAATAACCCGTGTCCTCAAACAACAGCGTTTATATTTTACGTAGAATATTCATTAACAGGAAAATATTGCAATTTCACGTCAACATTTCTCCCGCCTGCGCTTCCTGGTAGAAAAGTTTCCATCGAACATATTACATTTTATAATGTTGAATAATATGTGCTCGTTATTACACAGTTTCCCGGCATTTTACATAATTATAGTTTCCTGTTATCTTGTTAAGGGTGGAACGTTACGCTGAAATCGTTATATTAAAATCGATTGTCATATCGAAATTCTTTCCAAGTGATTTTTTAATAAGAAACTTTATAATGTTTTCCTACTAGCTGATTAAATTCAAGTTTCAGGCTTATTTGATATGATATGCTATAATATCGTCGATCAAAAATTCAAGTATTAAACCACGAGTATGCAGATTTAAGCCGTTTTCGTTTGCGTACGATACGCGAGCTGTTCTGGGCCGCTCCCAGCTGGCTTAGAACAGCCCGGAACAGCTCCCGAACGATAAACGAAAGCGGCTTTAGTGAACATGCATACAGTTTTAATAATCATAAATGGGCTATCTCGTAAAATCATATAATCAAATCAGAGTTCATTAGACTAATCGAAACGCCGAAAATATGGCGGACACGTGTTAGTTATTGAACGAGATGCGATTTTTATAGATATGTCCTGGTCAGTAAGCGGGGTTATCAAGTTTGCGTGGGAAATGGACAATATTGATTTAGCGTAAGACACGTGTCGACACTGAAGACCTTTACGAAATGTCATCCCAGTAATTATACCAATACGGCCGGAGAATTACTTAAAACAGTAGTTACTGTGCTTTTTGAGGATTTATGGTGAATTTAAATTTATTTGTTCTGCCAGTGATGAACATTTTTGGGGGCATCTGCAATTATTTTATCTTCTTCTTTTAGCTCTACAGTTTTGGCTTTCTTGAATATCCCCTTCCAATTGGATTTGTTTTCAGCAGTTATCATCCAATTTCAGATATTCATGTCTTCTTTAAGCGTTTCATGTCCTAAGAGACTTTTTTCTTGAATATCCCTTTCCCATTGGATTTATTTTCAGCAGTTATCATCCAATTTGAGATTTTCAAGTCTTCTTTAAGCGTTTCATGTCCTTAGAGGCTTTTATTCTTGAATATCCCATTCCAAAAGGATTTGTTTTCAGCAGTTATCATCAAATTTCAGATTTTCATGTCTTTTTTAACCATTGCATGTCCTAACAGACTTTTTTCTTGAATACCCCCTTCCAATTTGATTTTTTTCAGCAGTTATCATCCAATTTCAGACCTTCACCTTCTTTAAGCGTTTCATGTCCTAAGAGGCTTTTTTCTTGAATATCTCCTTCCAATTGGATTTGTTTTCAGCAGTTATCATCCAATTTCAGATTTTCATGTCTTCTTTAAGCGTTTCATGTCCTTAGAGGCTTTTATTCTTGAATATCCCATTCCAAAAGGATTTGTTTTCAGCAGTTATCATCCAATTTCAGATTTTCATCTCTTCTTTAAGCGTTTCATGTCCTCAGAGACTTTTTTCTTGAATATCCCTTTCCCATTGGATTTGTTTTCAGCAGTTATCATCCAATTTCAGATTTTCATGTCTTTTTTAACCATTTCATGTCCTAACAGACTTTTTTCTTGAATATCCCCTTCCAATTGGATTTGTTTTCAGCAGTTACCATCCAATTTAAGATTTTCATGTCCTTTTCTATCTTGTCCTTCCAAGTCTTCATTTTAAAATATTTCTTTAGGGACCCTTTGCATAGAAACTCGTATTGTGTGTCAGATCATCTGTGCTTTTATGTATCTGACGGTGTCCTCGATGTCTCTTGACGCCTGTAGTTTACGATTCATTCTTCTTCTCATTACATCTTCCTTTATTATCGAACCTAATACTTTTCTTAGTATTATCCTTTCGAATACTCAAAGGGAGTTTTTGTCTGATGTTCTATATTCCTGATCGATATGCTGGTCTCACTATTGTCTTGTACATTCTTTGTTTGATGTTCTTTGACTTTAATAGTTTCGAGTAAACATAGTAGCAGCGATTTGCTGCGTGGATCCTTCTTTACATGCATACGCTGATGTTGTTTTATGCATTAAAATGTACTTCTGTATATTTGCAGCTGTCCACTCGTTCAAAGTTGTGTCCATCTATGTTTGGATGTTGAGGTGGATATGCTGGATTTTGTCTTATTGTCGTTTATTATGAGTTCAATCCTCTTTGAGTTAGTTTTATTTATAAAAACAAATTTCTATTAACAATAAACTCCCACAGTATACAAAAATGATATAACTAATCCCCTAGGAGGAAAGTTAAACGCCATCTGGCGGCGCCACATCAATTAGCAATGCACATCCATATGGTAATAACCGTCAACATGCCTATGCCATCAGGATCACCGGGTAGTGCCCTCTATGGAATAATAATCCAACAGAGTGCTTGAGATATCAGCACAAGGCCAATCTTATAAAACATATATAAGTCTAAATCCACCTCTTAGCAATCTACATATCTAGATTTCGATCTTATTAGATCCCATCAGTGTAGCTCAGCTAGTGAGGATGAATTCACACAATAGCTCGAGTAGTTATATACAAAAATGATACAACTAACCCCCTAGGAGGAAAGTTAAACGCCATCTGGCGGCACCACATCAATTAGCAATGCACACCCATATGGTAAAAACCGTCAACATGCTCATGCCATCAGGATTACCGGGTAGTGCCCTCTATAGAATAATATTCCAACAAAGTGCTTGAGATATCAGCACAAGGCCAATCTTATAAAACATATATAAGTGTGAATCCACCTCTTAACAATCTACATATCTAGAGATATTGTGTGAATTCATCCTCACTAGCTAAGCTACACTGATGAGATCTAATAAGATCGAAATCTAGATATGTAGATTGCTCAGAAGTGGATTCACATTTATATATGTCCCACATTATAATTAAAATACTTCACTAAATCGTCTGTATCTGCAAAGGCCGTTTTTTTTTTCAGGTTCAAGGACGGACTTTAAGCTATGCACATTTTTATCGAAAAAAAAAAGTAGCATTACGAACAGGTGCTGAGCTTAATGCGACATAAAATGGTCTACGTGCAGAAATTATAGCTCACACCAAATCCTCGATTTAATCCCAACCTGTTAATCCTCACGCGCGAGCACTTCATACCAGGATCACATTTTATGTTCATTTCAATTCAATATTATACATGTTTTCCTTCAATCTTTTTATATGTCATATAAATATATTTTGTGTACTCGTTTCTCTCGAGAATGCCGTTGAAGATAAGCAAGATGTACTGATAGGAATAAAGAATTTATTATTATTATTAAATTGTGTTAATTGGTATAAACTGTCAATCTCAAAATGTTCAACAAGAAATGTAAGTTACACCCTTAAGCAGCACATTTTGCCCAGTCGCTATAGCAGAACAGAACACAGAGCATGGTATTAAAAAATATATATAATAGACAAAATCCATAGTGTACTTATTTCAAATCTTTGGTTGCATGCGAACGTAACAGAATCAAAAGTATCAACATGTTGCTCCATGCATGATAATAATGTCATGGTACTTTGACCTTTCGAAATTATTAGAAAAAAATAATAACTGTTTCATATGTAACCGCAACTGCGTTGTAGTTTAATGATGTGCGCACCTTTTAATAATAATAATAATAATAATCGTTTATTGCCCAACAGTTACAGGACAATACAAAAAAAAATACACAAGAAAAATATACATAACAAAAATATTTTTTAGGCTGTTTAATTGGATTACAAAAAATTGGAGGAGAAAATGCTCATAACAATTGTTTTATAGCATCCAAAATATTTTTAATTACAGTACATATTTTTTTTATTATTATTAAAAAAAATATAAAAATATAGTATGTATTAAAATTTAAAAAAAAAACTGTTTTGCAATTGAGAGAATTTATAATTTATATATGTATTGGTTTGAATTCCATTCGATAAATTGTGTGAAAAACCGCTCTGTAAATAATTAATAACTCATCGATAAAATGAGTTGAATTTTAGTCATGGCATATAAAGAAATATGCAGTCTTATTGATTTTCCGTTGTGTGCGAATTGCATCTATTAGACAATTGATGATGTCGATATGTTATAGGTGATATGACATCTAACAAGTGAGATAATTAAGATGACACCTGCCAGTTGAGATAATACCTTATATGAATTTTCTCACGGTCACGATTTAGTTCCCACGCCCATGAATTAAACTACTATATTTTTTACCACTTATTTAAATAAGTGTATAGTGATAATATTATAGGTAAGATGACATCTAACAAGTGAGATAATTAAGATGACACCTGCCAGGTAAGATAATTAAGATGATACCTTTACTTATAAGAATTTTCTCACGGTCACGATTTAGTTCCCACGCACATGACTTAATCTACTATATTTTTTACCACTTATTTAAATAAGTGGTAAAAAATAATAATAATCGTTCTCACGGTCACAATTTAGTTTCCACGCCAATGAATTAAACTACTATATTTTTTACCACTTATTTAAATAAGTGTATAGTGATAATATTATAGGTAAGATGACATCTAACAAGTGCGATAATTAAGATGACACCTGCCAGGTAAGATAATTAAGATGATACCTTTACTTATAAGAATTTTCTCACGGTCACGATTTAGTTCCCACGCCAATGAATTAAACTACTATATTTGTTACCACTTATTTAAATAAGTGTATAGTGATAATATTATAGGTAAGATGACATCTAACCAGTGAGATAATCAAGATGACACCTGCCAGGTAAGATAATTAAGATGATACCTTAACTTATAAGAATTTTCTCACGATCACGATTTAGTTCCCACGCCCATGAATTAAACTACTATATTTTTTACCACTTATTTAAATAAGTGTATAGTGATAATATTATAGATAAGATGACATCTAACAAGTGAGATAATTAAGATGACACCTGCCAGGTAAGATAATTAAGATGATACCTTTACTTATAAGAATTTTCTCACGGTCACGATTTAGTTCCCACGCCAATGAATTAAACTGCTATATTGTTTACCACTTATTTAAATAAGTGTATAGTGATAATATTATAGGTAAGATGACATCTAACCAGTGAGATAATTAAGATGACACCTGCCAGGTAAGATAATTAAGATGATACCTTAACTTATAAGAATTTTCTCACGGTCACGATTTAGTTCCCACGCCAATGAATTAAACTACTATATTTGTTACCACTTATTTAAATAAGTGTATAGTGATAATATTATAGGTAAGATGACATCTAACAAGTGAGATAATTAAGATGATACCTTTACTTATAAGAATTTTCTCGCGGTCACGATTTAGTTCCCACGCCAATGAATTAAACTACTATATTTTTTACCACTTATTTAAATAAGTGTATAGTGATAATATTATAGGTAAGATGACATCTAACAAGTGCGATAATTAAGATGACACCTGCCAGGTAAGATAATTAAGATGATACCTTTACTTATAAGAATTTTGTCACGGTCACGATTTAGTTCCCACGCCAATAAATTAAACTACTATATTTTTTATCACTTATTTAAATAAGTGTATAGTGATAATATTATAGGTAAGATGACATCTAACAAGAGATATAATTAAGATGACACCTGCCACGTGAAATAATTAAGATTACTTTACTTATAAGAATTTTCTCACGATCACGATTTAGTTCGCACGCCAATGAATTAAACTACTATATTTTTTACCACTTATTTAAATAAGTGTATAGTGATAATATTATAGGTAAGATGACATCTAACAAGTGCGATAATTAAGATGACACCTGCCAGGTAAGATAATTAAGATGATACCTTTACTTATAAGAATTTTCTCACGATCACGATTTAGTTCCCACGCCAATGAATTAAACTACTATATTTTTTACCACTTATTTAAGTAAGTGGTAAAAAACACAATCGTTTTCATCTCCTTCATTCAATATAATCGAATAAATATGCGTCGCAACAAACTTCATGGAGTTTAATTCTATCCGCCCACGTTTAAGTGAGTCAAACGTTAAATCACCATCGGATACGGTGATTTGTGGATTGTTAATTTCGCGCAGGAAGCAGCTTCGTGTGTGTTAAAAATAAGAACGCCGTAAATCGCGGGCGGTAGTTTTGACGGTGGTAATGGCTTTGCCGGGCGTTCCCCAAGGCAACGTGAATAATAGCAATTATAAATACTATAAGCTATCAAATTTTGGGTAATTAAAGGATTTTAATTTGTTTCTGCCGATTCTAATTTCAGTTGCACCGACTGAAGGTAAGTAAAAACACGTAAATAACGCGATTTTTGATTGATACCCCCACTTGAATAACACCTAATAATGAAGGTAACGACTTACATTGCAGGACAATGCTTAAGCACCTTATATAATAATTCACATATTTTTATATACATATATATATATATATATATATATATATATATATATATATATATATATATATATATATATATATATTAAATACTATTCAGTTTATTATTTTCTAGTCATTATTTTCGACTTAATGTCATTAATTGTCGAGTGTATATGCATTTATATAAAAAAATTATTCTCTTATAGCTATCAGCCCGAGGAGTTTTCCGCTAGTAAAGGAAGAAGCTCCGTGAAGTATTACCATAACTAGCTAAAAATTGCAACTATTTGAAAATCATTTAAAGCAATTGACTACAACCGTGAGTTATAGGTTGGTTTTATTCAGAATGTAAGCTTCATATAGTTTTCTATAGTCGTCAAAGCTTCACGTAAAGCAATTAACTACAACCATGAGTTATTGGTTGGTTTTAGTAAGAATGTAAAATTCATATAGTTTTCTATAGTCGTCAAAGCTTCACGTAAAGCAATTGACTACAACCATGAGTTATTGGTTGATTTTATTCAGAATGTAAGCTTCATATAGTTTTCTATAGTCGTCAAAGCTTCACGTAAGCAATTGACTACAACCATAAGTTATTGGTTGGTTTTAGTAAGAATGTAAAATTCATATAGTTTTATATAGTCGTCAAAGCTTCACATAAAGCAATTGACTACAACCATGAGTTATTGGTTGATTTTATTCAGAATGTAAGCTTCATATAGTTTTCTATAGTCGTCAAAGCTTCACGTAAGCAATTGACTACAACCATAAGTTATTGGTTGGTTTTAGTAAGAATGTAAAATTCATATAGTTTTCTATAGTCGTCAAAGCTTCACGTAAAGCAATTGACTACAACCATGAGTTATTATTAGTTGGTTTCAATAAGAATGTAAAATTCATATAGTGTTCTATAGTCGTCAACACTTCACGTAAAGCAATTGACTACATCCATGAGTTATTGGTTGGTTTTAGTAAGAATGTAAAATTTATATAGTTTTCTATAGTCAACACGTAAAGCAATTGACTACAATCGTGAGGTATTGTAAGAATGTACATAATAAATCCTTTTTGTACGACACCAGCCATACTCAAGTCATCGTCAACGTAATCTACTATATTAGCCATGAGCACCTCAAGCTCAAGCTACAAGCCATATAACTAATATGCGCAGGGTTTAACGAAATCATAAGATATCCGCAGACCTAAGCTTAACCCTTAAATGCATATTTCTGCAGAACTACAAAATGACCTTTTAAAAATATTCACTGCCTAATTAAAAACGTTATTTTAAAAACTATAATTCTGTATAGATATGATTCATGAGCTTGCTAATAAATGACGATTCTTATGTTTTGTAGTATAGACTATTATTTAATATCAAGGTAAAACAATCATGCACTTAAGGGTTAAAGCCACAGAGAGTTAACCATTACCAGTAATTCAAAAACACTCACTACTTGTTGCGGGCTTAATTCACGTTAGGAACGCCACCCGTTGATGTCTTCAAATTGCTTGCGCGGCGCTCCTCCATTCCATCTCCAGCCCATGTAAAGCACCGAGTTTAGTTTACAGCAACACTAACTGTCGCGACTTGAAATGACAAACACTCGCGAGATACTTTTCCCCTAACGTGGTTTAAAAACGCGGACTAGTTAAGACGGCACTGTTGGTTTATTTTGATTGGACGGAGAACACATGAAAACACCTGAAACAGACAAAAAAACAGTATGTTAGTAGATGGTCCAATAATTAGAGTTGTTTGTTACTTACATTGCCCCTTTAGCGAGTCCAGCTTGACTGTTGTGGGATTGTACCGCTTTCGCTGCAGGGTGCAAAACACACGCGATCACGGATTTTTAAACACGAGTTGTTTCACGACACGAGTTGATTCACGACACGAGTTGATTCACGACACGAGTTGATTTTAGACACGAGTTGATCACGACACGAGTTGATCACGACACGAGTTGATCACGACACGAGTTGATCACGACACGAGTTGATCACGACACGAGTTGATTTTAGACACGAGTTGAATCACGACACGAGTTGATTCACGACTCGTGTTGAGACTCGATACGAGTTTGTGGATTTACGCCACGGTTGCTTTAAGGATTCGAGGACACGACGGTGCTAACCACACGCGATTGCGGATTTTTAAACAAGAGTTGTGTCGAGATACGAGTTGTTTCGCGAAACGAGTTGATTCGCGAAACGAGTTGATTCGCGAAACGAGTTGAGTCACGGCGCGAGTTTGATACACGGAATGAGTTGATTCATGACACGAGGGCATTTACGGCAAGAGTTGTTTAGCGATAGCAATGGATTTACGGCATAGATATATTAACGATTCAAGTACATGGCGGTGCTAACTACACGCGATTGCATATTTTTAAACAAGAGTTGTATCGAGATATGAGTTGATTCGCGAAACGAGTTGAGTCACGGCACGAGCTTGATTCACGGAATGAGTTGATTGACGACACGAGTGAATTTACGACAAGAGTTGTTTCGCCACAGTAGTGGATTTACGGCATAGATATATTAACGATTCGTGTACATGGCGGTGCTAACCACACGTGATTGCGGATTTTTAAACAAGAGTTGTATCGTGATATGATTCACGGCAGGAGTTTGATTCACAGGACGAGTTTGTTTCACGACACGAGTTTGATTCACGATACGAGTTTAATTCACGACACGAGTTTGATTCACGACACGAGTTTGATTCACGGCACGAGTTTGATTCACGGCACGAGTTTGATTTACGATACGAGTTTGATTCATGACACGAGTTTGATTCACGATACGAGTTTGATTCACGATACGAGTTTGATTCACGACACGAGTTTGATTCACGACACGAGTTCGATTCGTATGACATAGCGGTGTCTATTTACGAACGGAAAAATTTTGATTAAAAAAGACAGCAGTTTGTGATGTGAATTAAAGTCAATATTTGCTGCTTTGCATGAAATAATTGAAGATCTATTCCAATCGATCAATTATTTAAAAAATAATAATTGAATGTGACTAAATTGATCGAAAGGAACTGAATTAGTTTTGGTCTCACATTTACATTCAGAATGTGTGTGCACCCTAAGAACAAGCTGAATTAAAATCAGAGTAACTAATTATTTCAATTTCGAATTTGTTTGCCCTCAAAATACAAATTAATTAAAAATGTTTTTGATTGTATGAATATTTGTTTGCAAATAAGGATATGATTTTTATAACAATAATAATAATACAAGGTTACAATGTTCTAGATGGCTAAATTTTGCACTTTGTACGGTTTTGAGTCTATATGTATCGATAAATATTAAATAAGTTTTAGAGATTACATTTACAATACATTGTATTGAAAAGAATTACTAATTAAACTGATACGCCCTACCAGTTCCGAGTTCGGTATTAGCAAACTCTTTTTCATTCGGAATGTGGGTCTATCAATTCATGGATGGTGTGTACAAACTAAACTGATTTCGGCTAATTAAACTCCATTTCCATGTTTTAAATTGATACTTGTTTCGATTTAAGGATTTAATTAATTGTGGTCAACATATGTTTTACCATACAGTACAATAATATTTTAGAAAACAAAAAGCTATTTAATTAGGCTGCTGAATTAATTTTGCTAATAAATGGTGAAAGCTCGTTTTTGTGGTTAAAAGTAACTGAGATGGAAGTAGTATGAACGAGTAGTTGGTGCTACCATCATTTAAGAATAAAAATAATTATTACAATAAATTGAATATAAAAATATTTGTGAAAACTGCAAATCAATTTATTTTAGCAGCAATTGTTCAGCAGTACAGAATGTTGGAAATGAAAGTAATTATTTGTGCAGATAAAGTTAAAATGAATTTAATTTTAAAATATTACAATTAAAATAATTGAAAGGGTGACGTTCTCAATGTAAATGTGATTAAGCCTACTCACCTCGACAAGGTACTAATTCATCGAGTAGGGTTTTATAAAAATAGACATAACCAATTAGTTTAAATAATCCACTAGAAATTGAGAAAATTAAGTATGGGCTAATGGATAAATCCACGCCACCATACTATAAGTAAGTAAGTACCTGCGCCAGTATTAGAGAAATCGAACGTCATTCTCTATTGCAGTGGTCGGGGAACTGTGGTAAATTACCCCAAATGGGGTAAAAATTAAATTATTGAGGGTAATAAGGAAATTTCAAAACAAGCGGATCTGTAGTCGTTTTGGATGCCAAAAGCTGAAAAAGCTTCCAAAATTGACCATGAGGAGGCAGTAAAGAAGTTGCTGCCATTTGCAACAACATGCGTGTGCGAACAAGGATTTTCCACTCTAAAATCTATTGAACGCCGAAGACAATTCAAATTGCTCTTGCATCAAAAAGTCCCAATTTTCACGTTATTATAGCAACCATGAAACAACATCATTTTACAAAAACCTGAAGGAGAAAAGATTTCAATAAAACTATTTTGTTTGTCTATTATTAATTATGATTTTCATGCAACTTTTTGCATTCTAGCACGCTTGACTTTGACAAGTTAAAAAAAGCTATTTTTTAACATATGTACAATCACACAAAAATACGGCGGTAATATCGACTTAAACAAATATATTTTGGGGTAATGGCTAAAAAAGTTCCCCGATCTATTGGGACCGACCTATATTCACGTACAGAGATATCAAAATAGACACCGTTGACTAGGCCATTGCTAATTTCGAAAAGAATCATGAGCAATGGCTAATTCAACACGTCAATCTTTTGAATGTATTAAAAGCAAATATGGATAGTATTAATAATTAATAAAGAAAAAAATCCAATTTAAATCCAGGGCTGAAAGGGTTAAATAAACATCTCATCGAGGTATTTATAAACCAGTAGAATCTGATCATTACTGATCAATGAGTGCCAAATGGCAGGGCCGAAAATGTTGTGGATGAAATTTCACGAATCACCTTACACAGTTTTTTTTCTCTATCAATTTTAGGTGAATAACGGGTGATTACACTCCTCCGAGCATCTCTCTTTATCACTGGGAAAACCCTCGAGCAACTATTTATAAATAATTCTGGTAATAAATACTTTCACTTTTAAATTATCGCACTGGATGGATTATAATAAAAGAGCGAGCTGCGTCGGCGAGTTAAAAAAAACGCGTGAGTAATACGGACTGCTGAATTGTGTCTCATACGTTATATAACCTAATAAAAATACATACGTTCCTCCGAATAATACTATCAAATATAAATGATCTGCATTGAGTCGTGTATATCACTGAGTAATTTGCATTGCATATGATTTTTATTTTTAGATAGCGGTTAGGTTAGTCAACTAGTCGCATATGGAAATATAATATAAGTATCTTATTAAATATCTAATAATAATCTTATACGATGCAACTCTGTAATGTACACATATAAATAATTAATATAAGAAGCCGGTACCCCAAATATTGAGCTATAATAAAACTATTCAAGCTAGTTACGTATTATATGCACATGAAGACTTGTATCCCGTACAACATTACACATATGTATGTGTCGCCAGTTCATATTACACATCAATTATTAACATTAGATCTGCACGTACATACATATGTGATTCAACAAGAAAGTGTATTATAAAAGAAAAGTGTATTATAAAAAAACTCACATGCCGATGATCCATCCACAAGCAAGATATCACGATATACGTCTGCAGCTGCAACTGTTCACTATCACTACACACTCACTGAAAATTCCGGGTTGCACTTCTAAATTATCGCACTTGATTACTTTAAATTCACGAGTTTGTGGCCACAAATTGACGGACGACGTCAAACGCGTGCAGCCACTGTAGAGGTCGAACAGACAAGAGCGAGCTGCGCGGACTCATTGATGATGCGCATGTGACTATGCGGATGACTCGCCGCATTGAGCGGAAAGATTTGATTTTATATATTGTTTAAATTACACGAATATATATTTTTTAAATTGGTAGAAAATCTAATAAGCATATATCGCTAAAAAAATGGTTTTCCATTTTAAATATTCTGTGTGATCAAACAATTCATATTATAATAGTAGTGGTAGTAGTATGTTTCATCTGTTGTATATGTTCCTTTTCCTTTCTTTTCTGTTATTTTATTTCTAATATCATTCCCTCAATTCCTGTCACTTTAAATGAAGGAAGATGATTCCTTCGTTTAAAGTGACAGGAATTGATGAGGCATTAGAGGGAATGATATTAGAAATACATCATCAATTCCTGTCACTTTAATGGAAGGAAGATGATTCCTTCCTTTAAAGTGGCAGAAATTGATGAGGCATTAGAGGGAATGGTGTTAGAAATACAATAACAGAAAAGAAAGGAAAAGGAACATATATCATTCCCTCAATTCCTGTCACTTTAAAGGAAGGAAGATGATTCCTTCCTTTAAAATGACAGGAATTGATGAGGCATCATTAGAGGGAATGATATTATAAATCCCTCAATTCCTGTCACTTTAAAGTAAGGAAGATGATTCCTTCCTTTAAAGTGGCAGAAATTGATGAGGCATTAGAGGGAATGGTGTTAGAAATACAATAACAGAAAAGAAAGGAAAAGGAACATATATCATTCCCTCAATTCCTGTCACTTTAAAGGAAGGAAGATGATTCCTTCCTTTAAAGTGACAGGAATTGATGAGGCATCATTAGAGGGAATGATATTAGAAATCCCTCAATTCCTGTTACTTTAAAGGAAGGAAGATGATTAAGTTAGTTACTCAGTTGTTAATAAAATGTGTTAGTTGATTGTGGCGAAGGACTTATTATTTATTGCGTATCTAATAATATCCTCCAAAGAGCACGCCCTACATTTTCGGACTAAGTACCTGACCATACTAATTGTTATTAGTAATAAAACATCACGATATGTGATACATCTAATTAATAGATCGCCCCTGCTTTTACTAAACTCGCTCCGACATATATGTTCAATTTTATAGAGCAACATATTAATTTGTGTAATCATATTTGTAATGTTCAATTCTTTTATTTGTCTATATAGTTCATTCACATTCGTTCCTATATTTAATTTGTATAAAATTGTTGTTTTGTTGTATTTGTATGTCTAACAACTTTTATTAGTTGTTTCCCCATATAGGGTTTAGGTAGTTGTTCTGTGGGGTAAAATTTGCATGGTATACTTGTTTCCATGATTGCTCTGATATATAATTTTCGTTATTCCTGCAATAAATTTCTCATTATTGCAAAATACGATCATAAAAATATAAATAGCAATTAGCGTTAGCCTCAAACAGTAAACCCTTTCATATTACGTTTACGTTTGATGTGTTTTGCATATTGCCTTTCAATAAACATGGTTTCAACTTTCATCATGCGGCTTGATAAGACCTTAATAATAATAATCCACGCATGCATAAACCTCCCTTTGCATTTCTACCTGTATTCAGATAACCACTAAACCTCATCGTGGCTACAGTATTAAAACATAGGCAGTACTAATTGGTCCGAGTGCATTTTCCATCCCTGGATTTAATGTATGCATATTGAAAGCATTTTAATTAGCGTCGTGCGTCATTAAAATCTAAAAGTAACCCCTAATAGGATGCATCTATAAAGCAATAACATTATGAAACAAAAGGATGACAAAGTTATGTTGTGTATAGTAAGCCCTGGAGAATAATTTAATTCTGATTATGGAAACTCGACGAGAGATTTTAACAACCAAAAACATATCTCATCCATTGATTGCGCGTCGGTGCCACATTTGACTAGCAGCCAAGTGTCGAGGTATTTCCATCTGGAAAAAATCCGCGCGATGCATCTAGCAAAAAGTGAAGTTCATTTGCCGTGCAGAACCTAATTTGTTGGTCTAGATCTAGATCCAGTCGGTCGCGACTCATTTAACAAGTTACACATGTGTATAATAAGATTACTTAGAAATAAAATACTACACACATTTTAAGATTCAGATAAATAAATCTAGTTACTCAGCTCAGTGGCTTGGGGAGCGAGATTTCAATCGCATCATTTTTCAAAGTTTTCAGATGGATTATGTGATTGATTACACTCCTCTAAGCTTTATCACTTTATCAACGGAAATGTCCTTGAGCTTATAAGGAGAAATGGTTCTTTTTAAATCTACGAAATCACAATATGACTGTTCGTATATCTACGGTGGCCATACGTCCTTTATTTAGGAGGACAGTCCTTTATTTCATTGATCTGTCCTCTAACTTTCGTAAAAGGCAATAAATTCAGTTTTCCTAGTGATTTTTTTTACATTTAATGGATTAAGTGAATGAAACACTTAATCCAGTTAACTTAGAGTTAAAAAAGAATAGGCCACGCAACTTAAGAGCAGACTGTTATGTCTACAACCACTCGACCTTCTTATAAGAGAGACTGCAGTAAAAACAGGATTAAGGCTATCTTCACTCAACCTGTGGCATGATATAGGTAGAATCATGGACACAGGAGCATACTGAGAGCAGACTGTTATGTCTACAACCACTCGAACTTCGTATAAAGGAGATTGCAGTAAAAACAGCATTAAGGCTATCTTCACTCAACCTGTGGCATGATAAAGGTAGAATCATGGACACAGGAGAATACTGAGGGCAGACTGTTATGTCTACAACCACTCGAACTTCGTATAAAGGAGATTGCAGTAAAAACAGCATTAAGGCTATCTTCACTCAGCCTGTGGCATGATAAAGGTAGAATCATTGGACACAGGAGCATACTGAGTGAACCTATCAAACTAGACCCCCTCATAGAAGGTAAGTGCGACAGAATTCTACCCAAATACAGTTTTGTCAAACATTTTCAGACCATCATCATACTGAATGATATGCAACAAGGCGCCAACATAAACATGTATACTGATGGATCCTAAACTAAGACGAGAGCTGGCTATGGAATATTCTCACCAGAACTCAAGATAAGTGCACCACTTGGAAAACTCACGTCAGTCTTCCAAGCTGATTTAACAGGAATACTAAAGTGTGTTCAAATTTTAGCTGAACGGAATATTAAGGATAAACATATCCAAATACTCATACACATACCGACAGCAAAGCAGCTCTAAATGCACTAAATGCCAACACATTTATGTCCAAAGAGCCTATATTCATGTCTACACAGCCTGGAGGAGCTAGCTAAATATAACAAACTAGAACTCTGCTGGATCAAAGGACATAGTGGCATCAAGGGGAACGATATAGCAGATGAACTTGCCAGGAAGGGATCCTTACATCCTCTAACAACCCAAGAGGATGAAATACTTTCTGCAGGTACTCTGAAAAAATAATAGAGCATAGGGCACATGCTCTTCACAATGTAAGATGGCGAGAAACGCCGGGCTGCAAGCAATCAAAGGTAGCAATTAGGCAACCTTGTAAAATTGCGGCCACGGCTCGCCTTTACTTATCTAGAACTAATTTGAAATTATTGACCAACATCCTAACTGACCACTGCCGGCTAAACAAACAACTACACACGATGGGTCTGGTGAACAGCCCGTTATGTAGAGGGTGCAATGGAGAACTAGAAACAGTAGATGCCTCTGTCCAGCTCTAGTAAAGACTAGGCATCTAATACTAGGGCAGTGCTGGCCTAGTATGGTCAGCATTGGCAAGTCCTCACCCGCCAGAGTTTTGCAGCTCGCCCGCAAAATTGACTGATGGGACGATTGAGCAGCCTTAAAGGAAGGTTTCACAATGTGTCTGTAGCTATGCTACCCTCCAGCCAACTATCCAGATATCCTGTAACTCCTACACAGGACCAGAGGACCTCAACCACTCTCTTCCACCGTACGCAATTTTAACGCATTTCCCTTTATATGCCTTGCTTTGCAACAATAAGACAGTTGAGAAATTCAAAAAAATCTGCATATGCAAAATGCAAACCTTCATAATCCACTACCAAACAATATAATATTTAATTACCGACAAAATTAGTAGGGGAATCCTACGATATTGCCTACTTAAGTATCATGCATGAACTAATAAAACTTTTTAGTAGTTCGACCTTTATAATCCACATTTCAATAAGTTACATCACTGAGCATTCATAAATATGGCTTTATAGTATAAGTTTAGTGTGTTATATTTTCCTAATTCCATCGTGATCCCTGTCTGGTTTAATTCAGCTATAAGCGTGCGTTATAAATCATATATATTATGCATGAGTATGCATCCTTTGTATGAAAAAAGTAATATGAATGATAAAACGCATGAGTTTTGAAATGGGTTAAATATAAATGGCCATGGTCAATGTAATGGTTATAATATGTTGTTGGCATACATGCAGCGTTCAACTATGAAAATGAGACTCTTACAGGAACAAATTAAAAAAAAACTGCAATTGAAACAAACATAGGTTTAAGCGTAATTAAGTAGTAAGTAATTAATTGTGTGTATTTTCGTTCTAGTTTAAACAATGCTTGTTGCCACGGGGCTTATTTTAGTGCGTGTATATTCATATATTACAATGAAGCCGCATTCAATAATAAATATTTCACTGAGCGCCTGATAGACGAACGATTTAGAAGGCGCGAACAGCTGCTAATGTACTTGTTTTACAGCATAAACGTATGATAATAGTTTGGCTAAATAATTTTGCGGGTGCTATTGCGTTAATAAAAATAGCGTGTTACTCCACTGCCTACAAATGCGCGTGGCGGTGTGTGTAAATATTATTGCTACCTTTCTCATTAAACTCTATACCTAAACAAATTCTAAAAATAATTCATATATACGCGACCACGACGCTTTCTCTCTCACACACACACTGTTTAAAATCGTTTAGGACAACCGCGTTGAGTGATCCCGAAAAGATGACCTGGACCACCGCAAGAACGTTCATAATCAAACATTAATTTAGTACCAACTATTTATAACAGCTTCATCTCACTTAACCGTTACTTCTTAAAAAACTTCTATCTTTATAGAGCTATTAGCTGTGAGGCTTTTCCGCCGGTCAAGGGAGAAGCTCAAAGGAGTTTAATCACCCGATATTTACCTTAACTTCACAGAAAACCTCTGAAAAACTGTGAAAGGTGATTCGTGAAAATTCGTTCCCCGCTGGGGATCGAATTTTCACGTGCCTTCACGTGCCTTTAACCACTCGGCCACTGAGCTGGGTGTTAGTTCCTTTATAATGGAAAACAGTTCACTAATGAAATTTATTTCTTATTACAATTTTCAGCATCAACCTTATAATAGTTGTATGACCTTATGTATTTTATTCCCTAATCAAATGCATATGTGTGTTGTATTATACAACCAAAAGTTCGCGGTGTTATAAACTGCATGTAAAGAAAGTTTGCTGCTGGGTTTATTTCATGGGCTATAGAAAATCTATATAGAAAATTAGTAGAGAAATTCGTGCTAATACCGAAGCCGGGGAAACCACTGAGTGAACCCGCCTTCCTGAAGCCATACTGTCGGTAGTGGAGGCTCCCGGGCCAATCAATTGCCTCAGGCGGTACACTCAATATCTCCATGGTCTTGGCTAGACCATTAAGAATCTGCCTTCTTGATGGTCTAGCCAATACCATGGAGAGATTGATAGTGTACCGCCTGAGACAATTGATTTGCCCGGGAGCCTCCACTACCGACAGTATGGCTTCAGGAGGGCGAGGTCCACAACTGACGCTATCCTGGATATTAGGAGACTGATTGCGAACATGGGACCAAAAACAACGAGACAACACTGCATGATGGTCACCCTAGACATCGCCAACGCGTTCAACACGCTGCCATGGGTAACCATCATGAAGGCGCTGAGGAACAAGGGCTCACGGATTTGATTAGGGCATACCTCTCAGGTGAAAGAAATAGCTGGAAATACCAGAAGCCATCTACCATCCAGACTAGTAAATGAGGACAATCAACTTTTGACAAGTAAAGAAGAACTGAAACAAGAGTGGACAAAGTATATCAAAAATGTGTTCGATGACGAAACTAATTTACCACATCCAAATCAAGGTGGAGACACTGGCCCGAACATCATGAAATCAGAAGTTATTAAAGCTATAAAATCCACCAAATCAGGTAAAGTTGCAGGACCGGACGACATGTACATAGAAATCCTAAAGCTTATACAAGAGGAAAATACCGACATTCTTGTAAACATCTTTAACAAAATATATGAATCCGCAAACATACCGCAAGACTATAATCTAGTATTCATTGCCCTACCAAAGAAATCAAACGCAAACAAGTGCGATCAATTCCGACTGATAAGCTTGATGAGTCAAGTATTAGAAGTATTCCTAAAAATCCTACATAATAGAATACGTAAGAAATGCGAAGAAGACCTAAGCAAGGATCAGTTCGGTTTTAGAGATGAACTGTTCTCATGCAAAAATGTAGAGACCAAAGGAAGAACATCTGTTTTATTGATTATGTAAAGGCATTTGATTGTTTACAACACGACGTCCTAATAAACATTCTGATGACCAAAGGCCTCGACCAAAAAGATATCTCCTTCATAAAAAAATTGTACGAACACCAGACTACCGCAGCAAGACTCGAGGACGATACGACCAGCGATATTCCTATTAAACGTGGAGTACGTCAGGGCTGTGTACTATCACCATTGTTGTTCAATATCTACTCGGAGCAAATATTCCTAAAAGCCTTAGAAAGCTCTACAGATGGAATCAATATCAATGGTGAATTATTGAACATCAGGTACGCGGACGATACGGCTACAATTGCAGACAGCGCAGCTGGCCTACAACGTTTGATAAACCAAATAATAGCAGAAGGTGATGCGCTTGGGCTAAAATTAAATACGTTCAAAACGAAAACAATGTAGAACACCAGATATCCAAGCCGATTTGCAAGTATACAATAAGCTAATAGAGCTGGTCGCTAAATTTGAATACTTGGGCAGCTGGATCACCGAAGACCTGGATCCAGATCTGGAAATAAGAACACGCATCCAAATAGCCAGAACAACGTTCCTTAAGATGAGAAAAGTATTTTGCGAGAGAAGCCTAAACCTGAAACTAAGATACCGGTTCGTTATGTGCTACATTCACGCGGTACTGTTGTATGGTGTTGAGGCTTGGACTTTGAAGATCAATACTATGAACAGAATAGAAGCGTTTGCAGAGAATATCTTGGGTGGAGCATAGCACGAATAATGAGGTCCTTAGACGCATGGACAGAGACAGAGAACTTGCATGATAGCTGACATCACAAAAGGCATTGCCAGTGGCTGGCAACAGGTGTTTACACCTTGCCAGCCAATGGCTTGCAAGTTGGAGGTATAGTTTTCCAGCAACTGCATACATTTTCAAATCGCTGAACTACGTACATGACGGTTTCGATATTCAGGTAGGAAAATATTCCATAAACTCTCGTGTTGTTTATATAGACTCACAAATTTTGAGGTTTCTTTCTCATTCATACGAAAAATGTTCGCACGTGGACGTTTTTGAACCTTTTCAGCCATGATTTAAATGAAAGATGAAAGAATAAATTAAATACAAAACGAAAACAGTGGCATGAGTATGAACTGGCAGACCTGATTATACAGTGCAAGCAGTGGCATGCCAGTCAAACAGAGTGATGGGGGAAAGGCCAGCATGCCGGTAAATAAAATATTTTTGTTTCACTGGCATTGCGAATAACTGGCACAATAGGCTTGCCAGCCACTGGCAAGGATGTGTTTACACCATGCCAGTCACTTCTCGTCAGTTACTGGCAAGCACTACTGGCATCGTGTAAACCATACTTAAGGATCGCCGGGGCCTACAGGACAACGTCGAGTGACGTAGTCGATGCCCTAGCAGCTATGACGATCTGGCAGTAAAATTAGGGCGGATACCTACAACAGAATTAAGAACGGGACACCTCCCAGAGAAGCCAAAAGGGAGGCCGTGCTTGGGAAATTGCAAATAAAGTGGGAGGCCACAGCCAACGTCGCATAGACCAGGACGCTCTTTTCAAACATAAGACGGCTGGTGGAGAGGAAACACGGACCACTGGAAGTTACAGTTACTAACAGGATTTGGGACGTTCCAATCATATCTACACAGGATTGGAACGACTGACTCTGACAGGTGCCGCTACGTTTTTCCAATCCTGTGTAGATAGGATAGGAACGTCCCATGTCCTGTCAGTAACTGTGTCGTACAGTGTTTGCTCTCCACAATCCGTCATATGTTTGGGAAAAGTGTCCTAGTCCATGTGGCCTCCCACCTTATCTGCTATTTCCCCATCATGGCCTCCCAGGCCTTCTTTCTCGCTTCTCTGGTGGGTGTCACCTTCTTAATCATGTTGTAAGTCTCTGTCCTCCCTTCCATTGCAAAGTCGTCTGGTGTTATGGTTGCTAGGACCTTGACTGCGTCAGTCGACGTTGTCCTGTAGGCCCGGGTGATCCTCCTTCATTCGCCTCCTCAATCAGTCTCCTAACATCCAGGATGGCATCAGTTGTAGACCTCCCCTTCCTGACTATGTAGCAAACGAAATTATTCTTGAACAAGTGTACACGGATATGTGCGTGTATGTTAAATGCTTAAATATAGAGTGATCTACTAGCTCTATGACAATCTCTAACAGGTGAAAGCTGATGTGATTCTAAGAAAAAAATATTATATCAACATTCATTTTGGCTCGGTACCATTGATTTTGGGATGATTGAAAATCCAACCTGGCGGCTCGAGTCCATAACAGGAAAGATTGAATGAGGAGTCGTACAACCCGGGGTATGTGGAGTGGCAGGTACGGGGGAAACCGCCGAGCTACATAACCAGGGCCCTGCCCGTTTGGCTACTACTAGTGACTAGTAGTGACACATGCTGACGTCACGCTGTACTATTAGTATGAGTTTGACGTCAGCATGTGTGACTACTAGTCACTAGTAGTAGTCAAACGAACAGGGCCCAGGTTAGAGTTGGGCAGAGAGAAGAAGGTATGCATGGCACGAAGGTAGAGGGAGGAAGCAAAGTGAGGATGGGGACAAGGGTACACCGCGTGTGTACTGTGTAGTAAGGCGAGTGACACGTAGTGGCACCTGAGCAACGAGTGCGAGGGAGTGAAAGAACAATTCAAACAACTCAAACACCACATCCCCATAACTGTTCTTCCCACATATAAAAACCATACTACCGTCCCACGTCTCTCACATACTTCATCTCCCACGATACCCTTTTGCAGATACTTGCTACATAACCAGGTTAGAATTTCCCAATTCTAATCTGGTTATGTAGCAAGTATCTGCAAAAGGGGAGAAGGCATGCATGGCAAGAAGGTAGAGGGAGGAAGCAAAATGAGGAAGGAGACAAGGGTACACCGCGTGTGTACTGTGTAGTATGGGGAGTGACACGTAGTGGCACCTGAGCAATGAGTGTGAGGAAGTGAAAGAACAATTCAAACAACTCAAACACCACATCCCCATAACTGTCCTTCCCACATATAAAAACCATACTACCGTCCCACGTCTCTCACATACTTCATCTCCCACGATACCCTTTTGCAGATACTTGCTACATAACCAGGTTAGAATTGGGAAGAGGGGAGAAGGCATGCATGGCACGAAGGTAGAGGTAGGAAGCAAAATGAGGATGGGGACAAGGGTACACCGCGTATGTACTGTGTAGTAAGGGGAGTGACACCTGAGCAGCGAGTGTGAGGGAGTGAAAGAACAATTCCAACAACTCAAACACCATCCTCATAACTGTCCTTCCCACATATAAAAACCATACTACCGTCCCACGTCCCTCACATACTTCATCTCCCACGATAGCCTTTTGCAGATACTTTACACATATACACACGGACTTTTCCAAACAAAAAAAAGTCTATTTCGACAATATTAGTCGTGAAACGTAAAGAAATGTCAAAATTAGCAACTGGAAATTGTTCGCGATAACAATACCTTCCGTTTGCTGTATTCGGAAAGTAATTATTATTATATCGGTTTATAAGGGGAAACTTAACCTACAAAACTTCTCTCTCCTCACAGACTAAACAAAATAATGCACTAACAAAATAATGCAAAATAATGCACTAACCTTTTTGCACATGCTGTGTTGGTGCCAGAGACAAGAAAGATTGGTGCTCTCAGTAATTTAATTCGTATTTGGCATTCCAGAATCTTCCAATTTCCATGAAGTCCAATGTAGGCCCATTTTGTTTTGCCTTTCACGGGTTGAATATGCATTCCTCCCGTACAAGTCATACATCCCCGGAATCCCCGTAAAATTCCGCGTGTTTTAACATAACTCACCCTATTGGGGCACTTTTTTAACCAACAATATTAATATAAGAATGCAGCGCGTTCAAAAGTTGTGCGGATCGGCGCTTTACGTGGGAGACTGCCCGCGCGTCCCGTGCCTGGTACGCCATCTGTTGGCGGTGACGTCACTTATTTACAACAAACCGCGTTAGTCATTTTATGACGTGTTTTTAATAATATTATACATTATTATTTAATTGAAAACTCGAATAAAATTTAATCATAGTATATAATATTAATTAATTAATATAAAAATAATTAAACCCCCCTCAGATACGGCCCTGGTTCTAGCCCCTAATTAATAAGCGCACAAATATTAAACAATATTTATCATATTTATGTTAAAATATTATATAAAAATTACTATACATATTATTATTTAAAACGAAAAACATTTATGTAGATTTTTGTAGATAAAAAATGTGTAAATTTTTCACTTTTCTGTACGTCATTTAAATACATGTAATGTTACTAAATACATGTGTGCATATTTTTTTCAGAGAAATCAAAAATTGTATTTGTAGTTGATAATAATAAATAATTTTAACATAAATATGGAAAATAGTGTGGTGCCCATAATATTGAGACTGCCCTCATTCAATAAAGGTTAGAACTATAAATATGTCCACCCCCAAATGAAAACTGTGTAATAAAATCAGAGCCATCTGCGAACCATTTATCCAAACTGCATAGGTGGTTAGTGTAATCAACAATCCCAACATGTAGTTGGTATGCAGCCCAACTCAATAAAAATAATGTGTCAACAATCAAAATAATAAGTTTATTTGAGTTCAATTTTTGTTTAATCATGTCTTTGTGATGAGGATGCTGGATTCTAGTGACATTGTGGAGCGGAAGTTTATGAAGGAAACGCACAGTGAGTTGGGTGGTTGAGTTTTGAATCGATGTGGGTTACTATTGTTTGTATGTTTCAATAAAAAGGAATCATCGGGGAAGTGCAACTGCACCAATATGGGAATTTCTTGGATAAATATGCAGAAACCATTGCTATGTTCGAAGAGAAACTGCAGTCTTTGTATGCAGTTAAAATTAAACCAGTTACAGTGCAGGTGTGTGGTTTATGTTTGTAGGAAGGGTGATTGTTTTATAGGATGGATGTGTTTTAGACCAAACCGAATGAGGATATTACTTTGCTGCAGTTAGTTCATTCGGATAATAAGTTGTTGAGCCGGATATTGGGCAGTTTGGCATCCATATGTGTTGAAATCAAGTTATTAGTGACTGAGGCTAAGGATAATTTCTACAATTCATTTGTTTATTATGGTGAAAATGAGGAAAACAATATTAAAGATCTACACCAGCTCAGTAAATTGTTTGATGGATTGCAGCAGGTGCAATTTTTTCTACAAAGGACACAGCAAGTGATTAGTTTAATGCTACGACAGCTGTGTGCAATATTAGGGAAAGGATTATATGTTGGATCTACATCTACTTCATTTCCAGTAAGATTATTTAATCAATTATTTTGATTACATTTGTTTTATGCATTTGTGATCATAAGTTGAATGTTACAAACAACAAAAGTCTTTTTCCATTAAATTCCTATTTAGAACAATATTGAAGGGTAGGTAGAAGTTACTTACTGCTTACATTTATCTCAGCCATTCTCATAACTCCACATCCCTCATTCTATCCCTGACCTCAGTTCCTAGACTTGTCATTTCTTTCAGCTTTTTCTCCACCCACACCTCAGATGTATCTTCATATAAACTTTCTCTTATATAATCCATACTGCACCAGTCTCTAGTCCCATAACTCCTGCAATTTTTCTTTGAACTTCACTACCCCCTCTGACATGACTCCCACTACATGCTCATCTGATTCACCTCCTGGAGAAGCATTGCCATAGGCGTCGATCTTTTGAGTCCTAGTAGACTCTTTAGAAACCAGTCTTGCTCCCTTTTCACTAGCACAATCCCCACACTTCTTCCCCTTCCTAGCAAGGTACCTTTCCTACTTCATCATTCACATCTTTTGGCCACAAGTATTACATCATCTGTATATGTCAACATCCACACGATAGTAATTCCTTCCATAACCCTTTCCCCTTGCCCTATCCTTAACACCTCTTTGAATTCACTTGTGTATAGATTGAATAGGAAGAGGCTCACATATTCACCCTATTTCTCCAAGACTTCTGGATCTTTCCAAGACACCACAGTATCCAGCTATTTTAAGTCTTTAATGAGGACCAATTCATTTCAAACCGTTGTAATATATATTCTAGCAATGACTAAAGTTTTAATGAAACAATTTTAATTGTATGACCTTGAAAAGAGTTTATACTACCCCCTAACGAACACAAAAATTCCACCCTATGTATTAAAAAATTGAAACAATAGTAAATGGGTTTCAAATTTAAAGGAGCTACTTGACTGCCTAGCAGAGCTGTTAGTTACAATAATAACATTAGAATCCCTACTAAACACTGCAACAATTAAACACCACTGGGCCAAATATAGAAGAGCTGTTCGATCGATGTCACACAACCCAGCACAATTTAACATCAAGCATGAGAACATAAGAGCATTGGATAAGAAATTGATTGATTTGGAGTCAACACTATTGATGGGAAGTATCCTACAGGTTGCTTGGATATTTAAACAAAATGAGCGAATGATTAAGTCAGATTAATTGCAGCATGTTATGGAGAGTTGTCTGGATGAAAGCCTGCTGGTGGCCACAAAAAACTGCAACCTGGCAAATGAAATCGCTCTGTATGTTTCACAACTTCTCTGTGCATTGGAGAAGGATGATGAGAATATACTTTTTACCCAGCTATGGCTACAAACAAACGCTATGTTTGTTCTACATTACAATTTAAATGGCAGTGTTGATAAAAGGATGCTGAAGAAGTTGTTGGATGTGAACAAAAAGGTGATTTGATTTATACGAGTGAATTTATAAGGTTTTAAATCATGCTTCAGGTTTCAGCTTGCATAGTGTCAGGTAATGTTTTATGGTATCCAGAGCAGTTTTTAGTTAAGCTTATGCCTGTTATAAGTAAACAAGTGGATTTGAAGGCTATTGCTGGAGCTAGGTCTGCACAAGTTGCACAGAGGAGTCAGGGACTAACCAAAGAGGCACACATGTTGTGTATTCAAGTGAGTTGTAGATTTTTTTGTTAATAAAATTTGTTTACCTTAACTGATACCATCATTGCATTCCATCTTGCTTCACTACATTTGCCTTCAATATAGTTGTTACACTTGATTCATGTGAGTTGAGTTTATTTATATAATTCTTCATCCTCATGAAAATTGTTTACCATTAACCAGTACCATTATTTTAGCCAAGAATTGCTATTCACTCAAAAGTTGCATTTCATGTAGCTTCAATATATACTTGCAGTACTTTCCTAAAACAGAAATTGTTTTATTAAATTTGCTTAAAAATTTGTAAATTAATATTACAGGCATGTCATTGGATAATACAAATAGAAAAGATTGTAGTGCAAGATATGAGTCAGCTGAAAGTGAAGCACCTTCATGATATTTGCCAGCTGCTGCTTGAAGGTGTTCGATTGATTAAAAAAATCAGTGAGTTTATAAAGTGGATTACCAACTTGCATGCTGATGAGGGGAGACCAATGACAAAATCAGTTCTACTAGCACTTTGTAGATTGGTTGAGGTCCTGAAGTGTTTTCAGTTTATTTTTCATAGGAATATTTTGCCACTATCATATGTTACACTATTAATTTCTCAGCATTTAACACATAAAGCACTAGATATTCTAATGGCCATAAAGGTAACACAGTTTACCCGAGTGTATCAAAATAAATTGCATCAAAACGATTTCAGAAAAGTTTTACTCAGGATAAAAACTACAAGGAGCAACAATTAGACGTCCTTTCAGCCATAGTAGTCGCTGAACGTGCCTTGAAAGGACCGAACACCACCGAAAGGATTTTAATAGCTAAACTAGCCTTATCAGCCAGTGGCCTTGAAACTGACAACTTATACAAACTAAGAACTGTAATCAACCGATTGGAACTGATGAGCAACTTGATACAACTAGTAAACAACTTATCAAATTGCTCATTTCTCTATTGGCATCAAGTGTTATTTCCAACATATTTTACAAAACTGGTTGACAGTCGAACTGATTTGATGCGTAGCTTTGTAAGTTGTTACCATTAAAAAAAACTACAATCAATAATTTTTATAAGATAAAATTTTTAGTTACTACTCTCCGCCTTATCTGATTGTGTGAACAGCAAACCCAACATCGAAAAACATTTGAAAAGCAATTTACTACAACCCCTCTACCAAACAGTTGAAACCAATTTACGCCTCCAAACACACCTACACCTCCAACTACCATCCACAAACCCATTTCAGAACATCCTCCCACAAACATTTAAAAAACTATTTCCATTGCTATACAGCGACAGCTATATAGATTTGAAACATGAGGTGGAGCACTATTTGAACACAATGTTCTATAATTTAACCACTGTGGTCCTGCACGATTGGCGCACGTATGGTGAAATGCGACAACTAGCTGTACTGCAATACGGACTACACACCGTTGACGATAATCTGCCCATACAAACACTTGAACAGGGGCTGGATGTACTAGAAATCATGAGGAACATTAATGTTTTCGTGGGGAAGTACCTGTACAACCTAAACAACCAAATATTTGTCGAGGAGTGGAGCAGCAACAAGCAGCTCAATACAATCAACATCTCCCACGTGGCTAACTCCATTCGGACCCACGGTATAGGCATTATGAGTACCACTGTAATCATCCGTTCACTAATCATTAATGGCATCATGGTTTGTATTGAATTATTTTAGGTCAATTTCACGTACCAGTTCCTACAGAATCAGTTCTACACTTTCTCACAGTTTATGTTCGATGAGCACATCAAGTCTAGACTCATCAAGGATCTTCGATTCTTCTCTGAACACAAAAATGAATTAAACCAAATGTATCCTTATGAGAGGGCTGATAAGTTTGTTATCGATATTCGTAAGCTGGGTTTGAAGGATGGGTTGAGCTATTTGGATTTGTTTAGGAAATTAATCACACAAATAGGTATGTTATAGGGGGTCTCAATATAAATTTAGTATTGAAAATAAATTATCCTTAGGGAATGCAATGGGGTATGTCAGGTTGATTCGATCAGGGGGTAAAAGGTGTGTGGCAGATGCCAGTTGTTCGCTGCCTGATTTAAAAGCTGTTGACCAGTTGGATGAAGCTTTGAGCAAGCAAGGGTTTCCCACTTTGACCCAACACGCGGCGAATTGTTTCAAGCGCGATGTAAAAAACCTGGTTGAGAACTTTGCGGAAGCAACCGAGTATTTTCAAGTAAATATAAATGGGTTTGTTGCCATTTTTTTCTAAATCAAGTACTTTTTAGTTGCTGATTAAAGTGTTCGCGCCGGCTTTTCGTGATACCCAGAACAGTCACTTGAGAAACTTCTATGCTATAATACCGCCGTTGACGATCAACTTCGTGCAAAATGCGTTGACGTGCAAGGAGAAGCTCAATAAGAAGAACCATGCGGGGGCGGCGTTTACGGATGATGGATTCGCGATGGGTAGGCTTGTTTATTTGTAAATATTCTAGACTAGACCATATAGTATTATTTTAACTTATGTTCATGCATTGTAATCATCAATACTAATGTTCATTTAGGGAAGATAATTATGTAGTCCGAAAGGATATTTATGAAATAACTCGTCATTCTTCTACCACTACCTCATATTTAAACTAAATAATAATAATTTTTCTGTAGGTCTCGCTTACATAATTGAGTTGCTGGACCAGGGCAGCCAGTTGAATTCACTGCACTGGTTCCAGTCAGTTAAACAGAAGCATGCTCAAATCCTTAAAATGAACTGCAGCAAGGATGATGTGAAGTTGCAACAGACACAGTCGCTAACTGAAAAAAGACTAAATGCATTTGAGATGGTATGTATATATTATATTTCATGACATGGTATGCTTACATGTATTGTTGTAGGAATTTGATTTACTCTACTACAACTTTAGCAGTGCGAGGATATTTTTCCAATCATAAGTATAACTCCAACTACAGGAAATGTATATTCTAATATATTTTGTGATATAATATTGCCTATAATATTGTTAAAGCTTTCATGCAAAAATTATATTATTCTAAATGATGAAAATAAAATCTATTAAAGCATTATTTGTTCGTTTTGATACATATTTCTACAATTAGGCCTCAAATATAGAAGAATTGGATAAATTGCAGTCATAATACTTAAATGAAGTTTTTGAAGTATAACCCATAAAGATGACAGGAAGGTATCACTTGTAAGTTTGTGCTTATTTAAGTTAACACATAATCATCAAAAATAGTTCCTACAATGAAACTAACTATTAAACTTTAAATAGTTTACTAATTAGTTTTATTGTTAAATTTAATGACATCAGCTGATCAAACAATAACAAAAATCAGCTGTTTTCCACTAGTATGATATAAAAGATTAATATTAAAATATTTATTGGTCATAAACCGAGTTGGGTATATTCTTTGATTGAGTGTACAACAAAAAGCCGCCCATAATATCCCCCCAAAATAATGATTTTTAGTGTCAGTTCCCCGGGTTGCCTATATCACATGTCACCACATCAATTAATTAACTTGTAATTCCAACCTTTCATTCCGCCTGCTTCTGCAATTGTTTACATTCTAACAAACGCTTATTTATATAAGCTTCTCAAGTATTAAAACGAACAAATAATTCAAACCAAAAATGTACCAGGTATGTTGCTTTAAAGTCCTCCCATTGTAACCTTACAATACTTGTTTTCAACCGCCCTTAGGGATATGGTGGCAACCCAGGCATGCAAGCAGCCAGCCCTGAGGTCCAGCAGTGGTTCAACTCGGTGGACCGTGACCACTCAGGCAAAATCAACGCCAAGGAGCTGCAATCTGCTTTAGTTAATGGACAGGGCAAGAATTTCTCCGACACTGCTTGTAATCTCATGATTGGCATGTTCGATCATGATAAGAATGGAACTATTGATGTCAATGAGTTCCAACAGCTTTATATGTATATCAATCAGTGGTTGGGTGTTTTTCGGACATATGATAGAGACCAGTCTGGCAACATAGAAGAATCTGAGTTAGGACAAGGTAGATATAGACCCTACTCTAACTCTCTAACAGACTGCAACTAGTCACCAATCTGGCAACTGCAATAAACAACAAATTTTTGTTATAGCATTGCAACAAATGGGCTTTCGATTCTCACCAGAGTTCATAAACTTCCTGATTAAAAAGAGTGATCTCGAAAACCATCACCAGATGACAGTTGATCAGTTTATTGTGGTATGTGTGCAAATACAGAAGTTCACAGAGGCTTTCAGGGAACGTGACAAGGGTATGAGTGGCACCATAACAATTGAGTTCGAGGACTTTCTGGGGGTAGCCCTGAACTGCTCAATATAATCCTGAAAACTGTACCATATTTTTCTAAATGTCTATATATATATCTCACAAAATAAATTATCTAAATATAGAAAACGTTTATTAAAATATAAATGTACAATTTAAGGTGTCAACTGACATATGACCATATACCAGTGTGATAACATTAGTAGGTATTCGGAACTATCATCAGTTGTCTCACTATATGTCTTATTTTTCATGATGCTGTTGCCATCAATTATATACTTATGTGGGTCAATAAGCTTCTTACGAACAAACTCATGGAAGAATTGTAGTTCTGAACACAAGTCTCTTTTGAGAAGTTGCAGCTGCATCGGATTTGAACTCAACTCATTTAGAGCCTTACGTATTTGTGATGCCAGCAGTGTGTTGAGTATTTCAAGAGCACTCATAACAATCTGTTTATTCATTTGGGACATCCAGGGGGCTGCTAGACTATAAATCTCAGAGTTGGCGAATCTTTGAATAGAATTAAATTTATCTTGAACCCCACTGGTGCGATTATAGTCTAAATAGACGAATGTCATATATTTACGAGGCCATTTGGGTTTAGTAGAGTCCGGTGTTTCTAATGTGAAGGTTATTGTTGAGATTGTACCTGACTGTTCCTCACCCTTATTTAAAAGTATCTAGAAAATATTTTAGATTAGTATATTAAGGTTGGTTGTATATTTTGGTGAGATCCAATAAGTTTGTGTGTGTAAAATTATTTGATCTCACTATTAGGGTTGTCACATATTAGATTTAGTACTAATTTGAGTATGAAATACAAAACAATTACAAAGTAATCCTCAATTTGAGTATGAAACTACCGTTGATACATTTGTGGGTTCAATAATTGCACCAAAATATGTAATCGAACCAGTTAAATCAACTTTTTGTAAATAGCCTGCTTTTCGACTTATCAAATGTGGCAACCCTAGTTGTGTAGTGTTTGTCATATCTATGTTTATCTGTAATGGTTCTAAGATCAATAAATCATATTAAATATATATAAATAAAATTTCTGATTAAACAGATTGTACTGAACCATGGCCAGATAAACAAATTTGTTGTTGTTAGTGTAAAATTAAAAAAAACACAAGCTTACGAAGAATAAAAGGTTATTTTGGGGATAAAGCAATCAGTTGGTGTTAGTTTTGTCTCAGTGCATACTGTTGATACATTCTATTTCGTAGTTCCATTTCTCTTTTCTACAAAAAAATGTTTTGTTACTTTATTGTGTATTTAGGTAAGTATTGACCAATTCGAATATGTAGAGATTCTCCACAGCCTTTTCAGAGCAAAGTAAGGACATAAAATATATTTTATGCAACATATATCAGTAATAAGTAAGCTGCTTTTTTACTAGCCAACCTAAGAGTTATAAAATTGTCATTCAAAAAGGCAGTGACATCAACCAAATAATCAATATTTGATCTCAAATGACATTAGACCTTTTTGTATTCGATAACATGAAATATATCTTCAAAATAATGAAGCTGCTAAAGCAACTAGCAACCGGCGTTACTTACTTATTTATATATTATACATATTTGATGAAACAAACCCCATTGTATGAGAACACAATATCAACATTGCTTTATATAAAATTGAGTATTCAAGTAGTACAATTTAAGAAATGTTAGTGCACATACACCACGATCACACTATTGAATAAAATCATATTTACCTTCATGCTTGTTTTGCACAAAGAATGCAGCAGGCACAGAACACCTCCAAACGACAAGTGTTGATCATTGTTAGAAATTGGGTCAGGTATGAAAAACTCGTAATCAATGTTAAACTCATACCCACAGGTGATGGTCCTTTCTAAATCATCAACCATTTTCGGTGATATTTCCAGCAAACCCATACAGGCCGAAGTAATAATCTCAATAATCCTACAAAAACCAAAATATAGTTGTATAGTCAGATTTATCTCTCAATAATCATACTTGTTCATTGTGACCACTAGGAATGATACTGGAACATCTTCCACAATATTCAATCTACCTGATGAGCAATGTTCATACACTCGGATCACTTTAGGGCGTAGTATTATGGTAATGCAGTTGTTCAGGCAATTTCCTAACATTTTCTGAAACAGCCCAGTTAAAGATTTAGTTTTATTACATTAAAATACATCGAAAAAAAGCATAAGAAATAAACCCTCTTCTTGTGTAAGAGAATAAAAAGGATTTTAACGATACAAATTTAAATACAATCACAATACATGCAAAAGCATCAGATAATCTCTGGAAAGAAATGAATTTGGATTAGGATATTGATGATATAAATTTAAATACAATCCTAATACATGCAAAATCATCAGATAATCTCTTCTTGTGTGGGAGAAAGAAAATAATTAGGATATTGAAGATACAAATCTAAATATGGGATTGTATATAGATTTGTATCATCAATATCCTGTATACATGCAAAATCATCAGATAAAATGTCCCAATTGTATATTTTGTAATACAATTTTCATAAAACTAGTAGGTAAATAGAAGACAGGTTACAAGAAGCATCTACTTACATGATACCCCATTAAGAGTGGTTCAAAAACATTTGTACTATAATGACGCCCCCACTTCAGCAGGAAATTACACAGCCTCAAGCATCTTGACACCAATCTAAGTGCAGACTCATGCACCGTAATCTGGGGTAGTTTTATGATCTCATATATCTCATCACGACATAAATTTATAAACTCCAGTATGGGTGTATACATAAAATAACCCAATTTGTCAATCAGAACTAGATTTAGATTGATCAAGGCCGTGTAGGTTACCCAAAATTCCTCATAAACCGTAATATCTTTATTCTGAAATAAAATATTTGTTAAGATTGTGCCATAGACAATTATTATTCTCCTACCAATGTTTTTAAAGGTGTGCAATCAAATAACTGTTTAGGTATCCTAAAGGACCCATAAAAGTTGGAATAGTTGAGATATATATAATCCTTATACATATCCGTATGTAAATATTTTACAAGGAAAACTAGTGAAATTTTAGCAATATCCATAGTCTGAGTGTGGCTCATGTAAAATGGAATTGTATGAAAAACCTTCTCAAGGAACCTAGTGAAAAAGAACCACCGATTGTAAGTTGGATGTTGGATTAGTTTACCACCAAAAATCACTATTAATAACCAACAGATATGATCTTTGTAAAGTACATCATCATTTGTTGTATTAAGCCTAACACAGTCATATTCCTTTTCAAGCAGTGCACGTACTGCATCTAAAAATACTTCTACTTCCTGATTAGTTTCCATCAGATCTCCCATTTGCTCAACCACATTTATAGCAACTGTAATAATAAACTCTCGACAAGCAGCATCAAAGAAATGGTAAACCAGTTGGACTCGTTTAAACAGCACAACTACACTCGAGAAGTGTGTTTTGATATAAGCCTGCTTATCCCATTGAGTTATTATATAAAGGTACAATTGAAGAAACGAAAATGAAATTCGGGTATCCACAGGGTTCAGCAGACCCACATTCAAATTCTCGATAACAGCTTCAGCCAGCTGCCTCCTCATCTCATCATTCAGCAACTCGTTGTGTGATTTTATGAACGCTATCCAGAATTTGCTGAATGCAAACAGCATATGCACACCGGCATCATCCTCTGGGCGTTGCAATAATACGCTGCTTAGATATTGCGGGAAGCTCGTGATGAAATTGCTTTCGGTTAGCAGGCTGATCAGTTCCGGTTTTAGATCGGCGTGTAGTTCTATTTGTACCATTTGAACGGCGAGGATTTCTAATATTTGGGTGTATGATTTGTGGTCGAGTTTGTAATCTTTCTTCAATGGGTTCACCATTGCGTTCCAAAATATTTTGTAATTAATGTCTCGGACTAAGCGTCGTTTCTTCTCGGACCAGATCGTGTGGAATAAGTCTAGAATGGCGGAATGGACTGGGCTACGAAGGTAGTCGCTGCACTGTAATACAAGTTATAGTAGATATTTAAGTTTTGTATTCGAAATATTTCGTTCTGAACATCAAAAGCTACTACTAGGGGGAGGGTCGGGCCACCGCCCCAACCCCTACCCTTTGTTTAGAGGCGGAAGTATGAGGAGAAGAAGGGGCAGCACGGGTTTGGATGGAATGAACCGAAAATGTTAAGTGACTGAAATAAAGGACTTGCAATGGGAGGAAGGCAGCTCAAAAAGGTTGAGGAGGCTCCAGACTTCCTCAAGGTCAAGAGGAGGTTCTAGACTTCCTCAACGTCAAGAGAAGCTTCCAGACTTCCTCAAGGTCAAGAGGAGGTTCTCGAATCGGCTTGTTCCCTCTATTTCGACTGACTATTAGTCATGAAACGTCAAAATTAGCAATTTAAAATTACATACAGCCGTGCTATAGAATGTAAAACGCCAAGAGGCTGTAAATAGTAGGGACTTACCGCGTGAATAGTCTTCAAATTATCATTAAGATATTCAACGACCGTGCAATTAGCAGAATGCGTGCTGGATGTAGTGAAAAACGCGGACGTCATGCCGTGCTGCGACTTAACACAAGTCGTAATCATCTTAATCAGCAACACCTGCATTTCGAAGTCCTCCAAAGGATCGCGCAGCTTTTCCATAAACATGTTCTGCACCTGATAGAAGTCCATTTCAACAGAGGACAATATCGGAATTTCGGGATCCTACAACATTCATGCATACATAAACTCAGTACTAAACAAACATAATCAAATTAATTACCGCACATATTTTCGTGAGCAACCTGCAGGCTGTTTTAGCTAGATTCGCATCGCACTTATGATTAATATAGTCGCCGATGTATTTGACAGCACATGCATGTGTTGTAACGGGGCGGAATAAGTTCTTCCAGAAGTTGCTCTCTTTCAGCTCCGCGTAATCCTTTTTGCCGAACATCCCCAGCATAAGACAGAGACAATATCTGATTGCGCGGTGCAGGTCGCCCGTCCTGCTGGACTTCCAATCGGATTCCCTGCATAAAACCATTTCTAGGTAGCTGTTCGCGCTGCGCACGATCACCATGAAGACTTTGATGAAAGCATCACAATCGAAGAGAATAGCAATACAGAAATTGTACACCAAGCTATCTTTTGCGATTCCCAATCCTGGTTGTTGAAGGATGTTGAAGAGAATTGTGATTATTTTCAGTGAAATCGTGTATTTGTCGGCGGCATCACGGTATTCCCATGATAAATGTTGTGGAAACACATGGAGAAATAGATAAACAATGCCGGGTAGTAATGATCGTTGGATGTCATATTGATTCTACAAAATAATTATTAATTATATATAGTTTTTTTTTAATAACATATATACAAACCTGTAAAGAAGTCATTACGAAATCAATATACATATTGAGTACACGATATGTAGCATTTGATTTTTCCTGATTGATCAACTGAAATATACAGGCACTATTCAATGCATTGACTTGAAAAAGCCCTTCAGCATGTTGTAGATGTATTGGCACTAATGGTAAGAAGAATGATGAAGTTAACATATGTAGTGTCGATACATGTAGTTTGGGCATAGTTGCGACACTTAACATAAAACAACTGGTAATCAAATCCACATCCGGGTAGTCACCAACTATCACTTTAGACAGCATATAATTGGCAGTGGTTACAATATGTATAAATGATTGGTCATTATATAACCTTTTATCAGCAGCAAGGTATTCAACCAAAAACTCCATTGCTACAATAGTTTGCCTTGCACACACTCTGAATACTCCCTTATCGTAAGTGCTTTCTTTGCAAGTATCTGCTGTTAGTCCTACTTGATGACTAATATATAGTTGGTACGTGTAGCTAAAAGCGCCACTAAATTGGCAAATGAACACATTTGAGGGTAGGTTCACGATATTAGCAGCAGCCCCTTCTGGGATTTCAATGTGATTCGTAACATGCAAATTAGATCGCAAAATAGCACGAGCATCTTCTGTTGGCGATGTTACTTCGCAGTATATTTCAATCTTATTTAGATCTTGTAAAATCTACAATCAAAACTATTCAAGACACTAGTTGGCATTAACCCAAACACTATTTACCTGAGTTTTATAACGTTCATGCTTCAAGAAAGCTTTGTTTATCAATGCAAATGAGGTGTAGTCATAAGGAAACAAATTCAGAGTAAATGCAATCACTTGAAAGCATGAGCCTTGCTTTTCGAACAGATCATCACAGATCGATTCCACACTCATTAGATTCATGAGAAGTTCTGTGAAATTTTGCTTTTCAAATAACACAAAAATGTTCGCCAAGCGCGTTCCCACTTCCTCCAACATTTTATAAATCGCGCATTTTACTATCACCTCCATTGAGCCCTAATAATAATATTTAAAAAAAAAAGTATATAATTACTAAATTAGCATATACAAATCTTACATTCATATAGGGTAATTTACAAACAGTCAGCAAGTGAGTCATGACATCTGATTCAAATCCATCATCAAACATCACTGCATGTTCATCATCCCTCATTTTCTCTTTTAAAACATTAGGAGGTAAATTTGTAAGCAAAATACTCCAGCATAAAAGAATTATAGGATCAGAACACGCAATGCCAGTAAATGACCCAAACATCAGCTTTAATTCTTCCAGTTTGTCCATCCATGAATGATTCGCCCTACAAACAAAACAGTCACCACCTCAACTTCTATCCAATATCACAAACAAGCACCAGAATGTCTCCATAGCAACGATAAAAGTCCCATACTCCATAAATTTAACCATCTCCAAACGTTCCTGCTCTATATAATGAGACGCCTCAGGAAGCCCTGGTGGCCTGCTGCCAAAACCATGATCCTTATACAACTGAACTAGATCCATTAGCTCACTTACAGTCGTCCCTTTTTTATGAAAACATATCATTAGTAACGACAAAACCTCCATCATCTCCATAGCATTCCTATCAGCCCAGTCCTTTAAAGTAGGACAATGCAACGCAGTTGTATGATGAAGTTCTTCGACAAGATATCTAAATTGTGCCAGAACTGATGCAGTCAGTTCAGGCAGTGGATGCCATTCCATGAACTTCCTCATTGGAGCATAATTTTCATGATCAGTCCTTTTATAGTTCTGTAATATCAACCGAAAGACTTTCAAACAGAACATCCGTTCAGTTGTATAAAACTGCCAGAATTTTGCTAGGAGTGTGTCTACATAGACCATCAGTTTTGAGGCAGTTACTAATTCTGATACTTTGCCATAATATTCGAACATGAGGTAGTTACAGAGAACACTGTAGCCCAATGTGCAGTCTAAATTCTAAAATAATTCGTGATATGAGTTAATATAATGAAGTAGTGACAGTATGATGTATGTTAATGTCAAACTGTTCACATTATGTTTCCATATGTATTAAGTGTAATAACACATATATTAATCATAATATGGATAGCAGGAAAGATACCCAAGGACTGGGAAGGGGCATGAAAATTCCCTATGTTTCAAAAAGGACACAGTAGAAGTTAATAACTAGGATATCATTGATATGTATGTGGTGGACTGAGTGGAAATAATAAGATCAGAAAGAGAAGAACCAAACATATATTGCTGATGACTTTACTGTAGAAGAGACAGAATTACAGAAGAAACTCAGAGGAAGGGCAAAGGAAGAGATACAGAAAGGAGTAGAAGCAAGGGTTGGCTACCAAAAAATAAACATTGCATATGTGATGGACAAAAAGGACTAAAAGGGTCAAGGTCAGTGAGACAGCAGGTAGAAGTGACTAGAAGAGGGAAGAAGTTTGCAATCAAGAGATGAAAAACAAGAAATAGAAATGAAAAACAAAATTCAATACAAACAGGATTACAACTACAAAATATAAGACAGTCATGGGCGGAGTTCAGGAATACAAAATAATAATATAGAAAGTCAATACAATATATATGTTCTAAAACATTATACTTACAGTTACAGTACAAAGTCTCTCAACTAACGAAACAAGATCATGATTATCATTCATAGTTTTCTTCCATTTTAGAAACCCTTCTTGTGTGTAGGGCTTGTTAAAATACATCAATCCAGCTACTAGCTCATTCCGAATTGCATCAATAATTACAGTTACAGATTCAACAGTTAGTGTATGAAAGTTAACTGTTAGACTCTTGTGAATGTTACGCCAGTAGCTGAAAAGGTTAGCTTATAGATTATGTATGTTAAAATAGAGTTCGTACGTACGGTATAGACGACATGGCTCTTCAAATTTATGGAACCAATAACATAACCTTTAATATCGTTTTCACTGCTGATAACAACACTTGTAACACACTATGATTCTCGCAGAAACACTGGTGGGGTCCTCGCAACGCTTGAAGGGTGTTATTAGTGCGAGATAAACTAGTATTTGTAAATAAACACGGACTGGAAAAAAACCGGCAAAAAGTTCACGCAGCGTTTGTTTGTTTGAAACGTGAAACAGGGTTGACAATTGACTGGTGTCAAAAATATTTGACAGTACGCCAACTGTTAAAATTAAAATACAATTGTAGGTTAAATTTTCATAACATTCAATAATTGTATTTATTTAAAATAAATAATTACTGTTATGAGCACTACAAGGCGGTTTATCTGGTTCCACAACCTAGCGGGTAATCAGTATGTACAAAATGTTTTTTTCCATCATAGAAACAACTGAAATCGCCTAATTTTTGTGATTTAACAATAACCAAGATCAGCTGTTTATCCACTACAATCACACAAACTATAACTAATATTAGTTAGTTAGTAGGTAGTAGTTTTGTCATCATTTACCTATATGGTGATCCATTTTCGGACATCATTCTGGCCTCACCAATGTTCCTCCACTCATCTCTGTCTTGTGGTTTCTGAATCAAATCGAAGTTCACTGTCCTCTTGATGCCATCAGACTATCTCATTGGTGTACCTCTGAATCTATGTCCCATTTTCAGTTTACTTTCCAAGAGTATTTTAGTCTTCCTCCTAATCCATATCCCATTCTCAGTTTCCTTTCCAAGAGTCTTTTGGTCCATCTGTAATTGGTATTGTGTGCTATATGGCTTGCCCACTACCATTTTGCTCCTAACACCCTTTCTACTACATCAATGATGTTGGTTTTGTGATACATTAAGCATTGCTCTTTCCATCTCCCTTTGTGAGAAGTTGTTGTCTGGCTTTCTTTTGTAATAGACAGGGGCTTGATATTCTGGGCAAATGCCAATAAGGTGGCAGTAAGGAATGGGAGATGGTGCTAGCATGGCTTATACCAAACATGATGAAAATAATAGTCTTTTGGTCTATCTTTAATTGGTAGTGTGCAATATGGCTTGCCCACTGCCATTTTGCTCCTAACACCCTTTCTACTACATCAATGATGTTGATTTTGTGGTTCCTGAATGATATATTAAGCATTGCTCTTTCCATCTTCCTTTGTGTGAAGTTGTCTGGTGTTCTTTTATAATAGACAGGGGCTTGAGGTTCTGGACAAATGCCAATAAGGTGGCAGCAAGGAATGGGAGATGGTGCTAGCATGGCTTATACCAAACATGGTGAAAAGAAGACAACTAGTGAGCATCACAGAAACCATTATTTTGCTCTGCAGCACACCAATCTGGGCTGGAAGGGCTGACCAGGATTAGAGATTATCAAGACAAGGTGACAAAGGAGAACTATCCCAAGAATAGCAAATAATATAAGATAGCAATAAAGAAGCTACAGAGCTTGAAGGACATACAAATCAAATATAATAATTTATTATTCATATATAAAACAACATGGAATAAACAGTTTTCATCCTACCAGTTCTAGTATCAGAAGAAGCTGGCAGGGCACCAACAAATAATACTAGAAAAATACTAATGGAACCGTAAGTAACTATTGTAAGTGTTTCACACCAAACCGGTGAGTTGCATCAACCTCTAAAATTTTAATACTGATTGCCATTTAAATATTGCAAGTCACGTGTAGTAAGTCCCAAAACCAGAAACTACGTCAATCCAACGAAAGAAAATCAACAACAGCATGATTTCTCAGTGGGCTCGGTGGGTACGGGACGGCCACGGCTGAACACTGTGAGCAACTGACAACGAACCCTACAAATAAAAAAAGTAGAATCATTACTTGTTTCGATTGGTTTATTTTGGGATGACTTACTTAGCTCGGATGTCCGTTTGGGGCTGCACCTCCCCATCACAGTTCCACTTGCTCTTATCATTAACAGCCCGGAAGCAAAACTCCCTTGCCTGGTAGGTGTCGACAAATGGCAAGTCATTAATCTCCTTGTTTTTGCCAGCTAATCGGAGCAATAGCCTAATGTTATTGAGCAACGAGGTGTGCTTCACAAGCACTAGGTTAACATTACCATCACCCGAGTGGCCGTAGGGAGCAATGCCATTCGGACTGCGAGTACAAGCGCAGCTAATGTTAGCCCCGCTGACCATAAAGTATTTGCCGCTGATCGTTTGCCAGTCGGACTCGGACGGCTTCATTTCTGATTTTTTTTTCTCACACACGGCACAGTTTTCATAACATTTCGATAGGTCCTGCGGGTTCCTTTCCAGCAGCATCGCTATTTCACCTTCGTATCCTTTATTTGCTACAATCTTCCTAAATCCTATAATTTATAAATCGTTATTAAACAGTTCTAATGAAGTAGTAGTATATTATCTAACTCCCCCACTACTCTCTGTCGCACCAATCACTGAAGAGGTACGCCCACTTTTTATTAGGGTCCACTAAGACTGTGCGATGCGAACTAAGCAGTCATTAGAGGGTGCGTAGTGACCACCGCCGGTAGCAAAGTAATTAGGCAAGACCAGTGGCTTACTGCAGTTAATCCTGACATATTACTTGTCTCACAATTTATGTTCGGAACATTGTTATATGTAATTCATTTTTTTAATACTGACCTGAATACTCATATCTGCGAGGTCCCATCCATCTATATTTATCACTATGGTGAGCAACATCCCCTAAGTAACCATAACTAAGTACACTTGCATAAACCCGCAGCAATTTAGTCTCATTATAAACAGAGACCAAATCCAATCCTAATCTATCACCAAAAATAATCTGCAGTACAGCAGTTGGAATGTCGGTACAGCCATGCATGGAATATGCAATAGTATCAGTACTGCCACCTGGAATATTAATTCAAATATAACAAAAACATAAATGAATTGTAAGGTACTACTACCCACCAGGTATAATCCCCACTGGAATACTGGGTTTAGGCAGATCCACATTAATATTATTGCAATTCAGGTCCTGTAAACGGCACTCCCTCATAACCAGCCCATTGAACAGCTCTGAAAGGGTGCCATCACCCCCCACACAAGCTATAGCATCATACATGTCCAAACTGTGGTATGTAACATAATCCTGTATCTGGTTCTTCCTCTGCGATACATTCACAGTGACATCAATGCCGGCGACAAGAAACAATGGCTTAGCGACTTTTTCATAGATTTTCATTGCATTTCTTTTACCACCAAATGGGTTTACGAAAACTAGCAACTTTTTGGGCCTGTGACTAAAAGCTGAAATTTGGTCATAATTGCACTTAAAAAATGTTATGGGGAGACTAAGTCTTTCTATTAACCTTTAACTGATCAAATTTGACCCTACAGATTTTTTGTTATGTTTTTAGAATTATTGCTATTATTTGTTTAATAAAATCGTTATGTTTATTTATAGGCTTTTAGATTTTTTCCACTTTAACACAATTAAAATAGTCATAAATAGTCATTAATTTATATAAGCAATTAAAAAAAGGGTCAAGAATGACCCTGCCATACTTTAAGTGCATATTTTCTTAGTCATACCAGTTAAACATTAACTTTACTTACTATCCAGATGATTTTGCAAAGTTTTCACCCATGACGATACTTGAAAAGAATCAGCATGTCGAAATACTATATTGCAGTATTTCCATGTTTGTTTAGGCCCTCTCTTAGCATAATGCATGATGAAACTGTGTGGGTCCACAATGGCATCATCTGCAGGGTGTGACGGTTGTCGAGTTACATGTTTTATAGCAATTATATCTTCAATTGGTACATTATTTTGAGCTACAAAGAAGAGTTTTTTTAGTAAAACAGTGCTTTAAAGTTTTTTAGAAACACAACAGAAGCAGCCACAACTTGAAAATTTATAATCCTACCAATATGGAGAATTTACACTTGATGTGCATTGTGATTATACACCATCCCTGGAGAATTGAACCATATATTTCAATATATAATGTAAATTCTAGCTGTATACATAGTTATTATGGTATTTTAACTATAGCTGTAAATATAATAAAAAATCCTCTTCTGAAAATTCATCTGGGAGAGTGATTTCTACTGTGTTATATAACAATATTCCATCATTTAAGTGGATTAATTATACTAATAGTGATAGATATTATTATTGTATACACCAATCAATGTGGTTTCATCTTCAATGCACCCAAGTGTAAATTGTCCATTAGCGAGTAAAATTATCATTAGTTAAAACATTTCCACAAAATTGTAAGCAATGCAAGTCACAGCACAACAACAAAAATTGGTATAAATATCTGTTCTGACATTGCACAGGTCTCACTCACCACTAACAATGACTACATTACAGGTGTTAAGCTAAGGCGAACATATTTCTGAAAAAACAAAGGCAATAGACCATTATGGGATAATTATTATTTTTTAAATGTAAGCATTATAATGAATGCAGTCGTTAGAATGTGATCTCTTTAAGTATTTTAAAATTAATATATATAGATTTGGGATATCATCAATCTTTTGGAATTTAATTGTTTTACCTCTTTAAACATGTTAGTAAACATCATTATATGTGTGTAAAGAAATAAATAATAATAATAAGGGTGCTTTAAGCATTTAATTATTTTACCTCTTTAAACATGTTAGTAAACATTTAAGGAATTATATTTGCACAAAGAAATAAATATATAATAATAATAAGAGTGCTTAAAGCACCATATTGGATTATCATTTAGGTGCATTATTATTAATATGAATAACAGTGCAAATCAGTTGGGCAGACAAAATTAAATAATGTGCATTATTATCATTCAATTACCCTGCGAACTGTAATTAATAACAAGTATCGAAATTAACAATTACCATAAGGTGGCTTCTCCGTATCCCATATTATCTTGTTCTGGTGGAAGAACACTTTGTATCTCTTCTTCTTGCATGTGAAGGTTGTGAGCAGCACAGATGTCTGTATCTGTTCCACATCTGCTATCATTATGCACGTCCAGCTAGCACAGCACTAAATTTCACTAGCACTTACGACACTTACAAGCACATATTACGGAAACTTTTGTTTATCAGCTTGTTTGTTATGAGTGCATGTGCGTTGACCAACAAACGCAAGTACGCATGTAAACAAAACTTGATCTGTGCAACCCTGGTGGCTCCAGCGCAACTTTTGAGAACCACAAGCCAAGTCACGTGGCAGTTTGAGCGGGAGTTTCGAATTGTAGGGGAAATTGGTTGGTTTCCCCACCTGATTACACTAAGAATTCAATGGGAAATTTAAATATACATATGAAATACTTCATTTCAGCCATCATGATTGTTTTTTATTACACGAAGACGCTGGTATGCGATACCGTATTGAGGGATATTAGTTTACATTGTAATTCCCATGTAAAATCAGTATCCAGCATACCGGTTTACTGATGAGAATCCTCCAATTGACTACAATGTAAAACTAGTATCCTGCAAAAACGGTATAGACTTTGTATGATAATATTTTTTTGTATGATTGTATTTATTTTTAACTATTTTATATGTTGATATGTACAATATAGACACAAACCCACACTTATGTCTAAAAGGATAAAACATGGTGTTCTTACCCCTGTCTTCACCTCAGGATTCGTGGGCTTTGATTCGGGGCTATCGGTATCCAGGGATGTATGTACTTTGTCGATTCCTTTTAAGCTACTTTACTTTATGTTGTCGCGTACCCAAAGAAAATATAATCCTATATATCACAAGTTTAATATTGTTTTATACCATTCTATCAAATTATAAAAGACGTGGTGCCAACATTAAGGAATAATCACCAAAGCCAATATGACAGCGGCAACCAAAATGTTTTCGCACACGCGCAGAAAGGATTATAAAAATGATTCTGTTTTAAAACATACCGTCGCAATGTAAACACTATAATTTGAAGGATGCCAACTTGGCAAAACATTCTATTAATTACGAGTAATTATGAATCAATCAGCAACCAATTGAGGTAATGGTTTGATTGTGACCTTAATTACTTTTACTGATTTAGATTAATTTATTGGAATTGCAGCCTTGGGGGGATATTTATTGACAAATGTGATTCAAAATTTATAAAAGGCCAAATGCAAACAAAAACTTGACCTTGATGTATTATATTGAGAATTGTGTGATTATGTAAATGTAATTTCTTATCAGTCTGAAAATAGTTTGTGGTTTAATTATCTAAATCTCATATTATTACATATTAGAATTAGATAATTATTTAAATCAGATATTTCTTTTCCTCACAGACATCACCACATTGTTCTTCTTTTCTGTCTTCCTCCCTCTTTTCCATTATCTTCACCTTTTATTCTACTACCCTACTAGAAAAAGTCACACTAAAGTGAGTCTGGTGTGACTTTCTCTCCTGGCTGTTCCCTCTTCAGACCAAACTTCACTAGCTGGTCCAGCTTGTCCATCACCTCCTTTCTCTGCCTCTCCATTTGCATAATCCAGCAAAACAGGCAAACTACAAGCTATGGAGATTTGACTTTATTGGAGAATTCTCAAAAATCTCATGCACAGTAAGAAATACCAACAAGGAAGTCCTATGACAGATAAATACATATTAGACTCCAATGACTACAATAGAGATGAAAGAAAGTCTGCCTGGGTCACATGATGCACAACCAAAAGTATTCAACTGATACCAAGGGCAAAATTGAAGAAAAATTTTAAAGGTAATAAACATTGCTAGTGATTATATTGAAGGAATGTAATGTAATTTTACTTGTTGCATAAAGGTCCATCATGGACATGGGTTGCATCTGACTGGTGTCAGAGCTACCCCTTTGCTATATATATGGTGCATCATGATGCTCAGATCAACTCAAAATAGACATAAGTCTATAGAACATCATCTGTAGGTCCATTGTGGAGATGGGTTGCACCTGGCTGGTGTCAGAGCTACCCATTTGCTATAAATATGGTGCATCATGATGCTTAGATCAAGTCAAAATAGACATAAGTCTATAGAACATCATCTGTAAGTCCATTGTGGAGAAGGGTTGCACCTGACTGGTGTCAGAGCTACCCCTTTACATATAAATTATTTTCTATGTTGCCACTACTTTCCTTACAGCCCTCATATATCTATTTCTGTTGAAAGACCTTATCTGTTAGGAATAAATCATTATTATTATTCTGTCCATCCTTGTGACATCATTTTTTGCAGCCTGCACTTTACTCTAGATCCTAGGACTCAATGGCCATGTTTTGCTTCTGTTTAATATTAATATGAAACTATATAATTCTAAATTACTCTTTCTCACTAGTTGTGGTCTCTGATGCACCTACAACAGTTTACCAAAAATAATTGTATACTCAACTGCAAGAACCTTTATACATATATCTACAAGTCAGGATAAATATCTTTTGAAATATTTGTTTTATAAATTGTGTTTTATTATCACGATAGGTATAAAATAATAACATAAATAATCAATATGTATATATTGAAATTATTATTTTTGTTTACATTTACTTTTTGGATGCCTTCTTCTCCTTGCCGACCTTTGTGACGTCATCGGGGTTCTCTGTGGCATCCTTAACACGCTTGGCACGGATTCCGACCAATCGGGCATCAGCACGGGCCTAGAATAAAACATTTCAAAAATTACACATTTTAATTACAACTATTGCATACAACATGTATCAAAATTCAAATACAGAGTAAAATGGAAACTTTCTTTATCAACTATTAATCTATATTTGCTATTTTATTTTTAGTTAACACAAAAAAAAGCTGGATCTTCACCTTTTCCTGTACATATATTTTTTACTGTTTATTTGCTTATACTGTTAAGAAGAATAAAGAATTTATTATTATTATTATCTATGCCAGCATGTGTCACATGAAAAAAAGTAGTACATGCAGGAGTAGCATGTATTATTCATAAAATATTAGCAAATTTTAACTGAGATACTACATGTATACACCAGCACATGAGCACAAAACTTGGAGCAATACAGCATGCTACAGGGTGACTTGTAATGTTAAATGAAACCACCTGTAGTCACTAGTAACCTATCACAGTGAACAGACCAATAATTTAACTTATTTCATACCTTTCTCAAGGTGAGGAATGGACTGAACTTCTTCTCATCTTCAGTGGGCACCTTGGCCTTTGTCCTGATGGCGGCCTGTTGGATGGGCTGCACAACAGTCTTGAGCTGAGTGGCGACCTTGCATTGTTCCGCGTTGGCCTCGCCAGCGCGCAACTTCTTGCTGCTTTGTGGGAAGAGGATCAGTTTAGATTTGTACTCCTTCAAACGCTGAGCGTTCACGAGGACGGACTCCACGGACTTGTTGCGCCTCCTGAAATCTACAGCGACGCCGATGGAACGCGCGAAGGCCGGGTTCAGACCAGCAGACTGTAAAATTAAAAAGATACACATTTTAATAGTTGTTTTTGGGATACAATTCACCAGACTAAATGATATTGTTTCGTCATCTGATCACATACAATTTAATACAGTAATAGCTGAGCTGTTGATGGAAAATTGAAGTCAATATAATGATAAGTACCTTATGGTAGAAGGCATATGATTAAAAAAATATATAAATAATGATAAGTACAGGATGGAAGATGGCACATACAGCAGTGGTCAGCAAACTACTAAATTATCACACAATGAAAACAACCTACAGATTAATGGACTACCTGAAGATATGTGACTAATAACAAGTAATAAAAGAACTTCCAACAGAAGATAAAGAGTGTTCATTAAAGGAAGAAGAGGGTGAACAGGTGAAAGCAACAAGTAAAGACATGTAGATCTCACAAAACCAGGTCACCAGGAAGCAGATGGAACCAGAGCTACCTGTAGGGGGATTCTATGTAATAAAAAAATATATAGTATGAAAAAGTAAACTTTTTTGTCTGTTTCATCCACCTATTGTACTTATAAGCAGACAGACAAAATGACAGAAGGAACAACAGAAAACAGAAAGTAATACAGAAATATAGACAGTTGGAAACAAACAGAATAATAACACCAGTGCTAAGAATAATAATGATTTGAAATAACACCAGTGCTACCTGTAGGGGGATTCTATGTAATAACACTGTATATAGTATGAAAAAAATAAACTTTTTTGTCTGCCTGTTGTACTTATAAGCAGACGGACAAAATGACCGAAAGAACAACAGTTAGAAAGTAATACAGAAATATAGACAGTCGTTATTTCAAATCATTATTATTCTGTTTGTTTCTGACTGTCTATATTTCTGTATTACTTTCTAACTGTTGTTCTTTCTGTCATTTTTGTCTGCAGACTACAGTTAGTCCACTTGTGTGGGACTCTTGTGCATCCCCCAGTTGACATTTCAGCTGTCATTCCTCCATCCATTCCAGTTGTGAAAAACTGTAGAATGGTTTTTGAAGGATACAGACATGTAGAAATTCATCTTATTTGTTTAAATTTCTATTGTGTTCTTCTATGATTTTGTGTATAATTGTCTGTCAGATAGAAATCAGATATGTGTAGTGTGATAGTTCATCCTTTACTTATCTATTACCCATATCTATTGATTGATAATTACCAACCTAGGACTACAAGACAGCACATTAAGAAGAAGACACCATTTTGGAGTAGAACATGATTAGCTAGAGGCTTGTTTATATTTGTGATTGGTAATATCAATTAAAAGTAAATATATAATATAATTCAAGGTCATGGTTCAAATAATAAACTAATCAGGAACATAAACAAGCTTAATTTTGAGATCATTTGGTTGTAAGGCTTGTTTGTGAGACCTTACCTCTAAAAAATTAGGCTAAATATCATTCAGTAGCATACTGTAGGGAGATACTCAATTCTACAACTAATTATGCAGGGAAAAATCTAAGGAAGAAGAGCTATAGGGCATCAAAGAACCTCATGGTTAAAGAACCAATAGGAATGATATGGACAAACAACAACCCAACTTTTTAGAGCAGCAGGGTCAAAAATTCAAATCTCCATGATGATTGCCAACCTAGGAGAAGGCACCACAAGAAGAAACATACTAAGGAGCAATCTGGAAATCAGACAGTGTCATCAGATGTTACAAAACCAATATATAAGCTGTTGCCTCAGGTTTATTGTCTTTTGTTCTATTTGTCATGCAAATTGATGCACACAATTCTACCTCAACCCAGCACACAACTGCAAAACTTGGAGCAATACAGGACCCCACAGGGCAACTACTAATGTTAAATGAAATCACCTATAGATATATAACAGGGCAACTACTAATGTTAAATGAAATCACCTATAGATATATAACAGGCCCTTGTCATAGGTGCCTGAGCTGCCAGATGAACAGGCATTCATCTTGATGGATAGATAACTTGCCCACAGGCCCTTGTCATAGTTGCCTGAGCTGCCAGATGAACAGGCATTCATCTTGATGGATAGACAACTTGCCCACAGGCCTTTGTCATAGTTGCCTGAGCTGTAGTCATCTTGAATGCACATGTTTTCTACACAGTGGCCAATACTAATTTCACTGTTGTAGAGTAACTGGCATATAAAATACATTATGTGATGAACAATTCTTAAACTATACATTTTATGTAACAAATATATAACATTTTGCCACTACTAGTTACAATTGTTATAAGCTAGTTCATGAATTACAATGAACATACCAACATGACGGAAACATGAATTCTATAGCAATTTACTTGGAAGAAACTTGATAATTGAGACTTGTTTCTTGACAAATTTAGTAAAATACTTGAATCATATGTATATGATTCAAGTATTTTACTAAATTAACAGTAATGAAGAACTGTTGATGAAAACAATCCTCACAATTAGAAGAATTCAGATAGGTATGATATTAAGTTTGTGTAGGTTGATATACCCAAAATAAATTTAACAGACAATAAGTTAATTTAACTAATGTTTGACTTAATGTTTCTCAAACATAGATGAGATTGAAAAACAACTTTGAATAGAACACCCTGCTCTACAAAATATACGAATTGATACAATATTCTTTTGTAAGGTTAATTGAAGTATATTCTTACTTTGAGCTCCTGTAAAGTGAATCCACGTCCGCTCCTGACTTTGGTGTGATACCTAACAGTTGGGCACCTGACAACGGGACGAATGGGTCCAGCAGCGGGCCTGGGGGCGATGGAGCGGGCCTTCTTGACACGGTTTTGCTTCCTTCTGAACTTGCGCATCGGCTGCTTGAACCAAGTCTTGACGAACCTTTGCCAATCCTTATGGAAATGGCCATTCGGAATCATATTATTTCCTTTACCCATGGTGGCGGCTAGAACACAGAACCGTTAAGCACACTAAACTTCACTCAGGAATTACTTTGCAACAGCCCCAGAAAACAACACAAACAAAACGTCGAACGCCGCTCAATCGGGGGGCGCGAGTTGCTAGCACTGCGATGTTAATATTTGCCTCGCTTTGTGGGGTGCACTTTGATTTAACCGCACGCGCTCTTACTTTAGGTGTTTCAATCAAGATGACCGAGAAAAAAGAGGATTTGTAAAAGTAAAAACTAACCTTAATCGTGTTTACCCACGTTCCACGATATGAAAGAGAAAGAGTAGGCGCGTGCGCCCTGAGCACAACTCACAATCAGGGTTGCCAACACGAAATATGCTATCAATCAACACATTGAAAATTCAACACATACATATTTCGTTTTAGCCGATTAAAAATCGGAAAATTCATCAAAAGTTATTAAATTCATCAAACATAAAATAGATTTAAGACAATATTCATGCTTATAATGGTTCCGTCAACATTTAAACATCAACCAATCAAAAAGTAGGTTTGACAACAACACCTAATGTAAAACTTGTGTTCGATTTTGACATATATTTTATTATATGAGAAATTTTACATTTTCAAATCACAATCAACTTCACTTCATTTGTGATTCAAGTGAAGTTTGTAAAACAAAAGATTTGGACGTTTGTTTCTTTTCTCTGGAACGTTCTTAATATCAGTTTGTGTATGTCTACAAGAGATACACCGTCTGCAAGATACTCAGGGTAATATCCTTAATTATTTTTAATTCATGTAATTGCATGACACCAATACATTAAGGGTCATGGAGTATAATTTCGATATTAGATATATGTAATACGGGTATAATTATGAAGTTCCTAGTTGATATTATTTGTTCATAAAACGTATACATAAGGTGTTTTCGTTTAACATTACTAATCGCCCCGTGGCATGTTGTATCGCTTCAAGTTTTGCGGTCTGGCGGCCGGTTGTAAGGGGCGAGGTAGAATTGTGCGCAACCGGAACGGCTTGCACGACACATAGAAGACAATAAGCCCGGAGCAGCACAATGATAAACGAAAACAACTTTATTGGGCAACTGTTATGACATATCTATCAGTTGACGCTTGTGGTAATTGATATTTCTCGACCAAAGGTCAGGTTAGGTTGGGTAAATATTTGAAACTCATTTTGTGAAATTTGTCGTCAATTCGTAGCGGTTTATACATCGTAGCCACATGGGCTCAACTTTTCATGTATCGTTTTGAATTTTTTAGTAGTTATCTATGGATTGCACGAAATTCATAGATAACTACTTCTTTTTCAATAGAGAGTAGCGCTACAAAGCGTTCTATTCTACTACGATTGCGCTACATTTTGCGTTGTTTCTACGACAATCGAAGCGCTATGGAATCCTACGGTGTTTTAGATCGTAGGACCTCTGAATTGTCCGATTGACAGTTCAAAGGAATGCACGAATTTTAGCGCGCTACGATTGATCTACGTTGATATAAAGAACGCAAATGCTTTGTATCATAAGCGTTCTTTTCTACTACTCTAAATAGAAAAAGAATGCAGGATTTAGCATATCTATTCAAACAAATGTCCGTTATATTTATAACCTAAAATTGACATTGCAGAGTTGGCAACACTGCAAACGACAGTTGAGTGGGTTTGGCGTTGGTGCTGTTTTGTTCGTTCTCGTCTCTGATTTTGTTTCAAAGTTGTCTTTGCGTGCATTTTCTACCGGTTTAGATGTCTAGTAGAAAAAGAAACCTGGTTCTAGGACGCGCCCCGAAATCGTAAGTTTGCTCTTCCAAATATCTCTTGTAAGTCGAATTGGCGGGTTTTGCTAATAACATAACCTTCATCCGCAGAATGAGGATGACCGGTGGCGAATTTGAACCACACAAGTGGAGCGAGTTCTTCACCGCTCAAAACCACTGCTCTGTTAATGGTGGAGAATTCTACTATTACACCCGCGGCACTGAAGGGCCGCTTCTAGTTTGCATTCATGGAGGTGGATACTCTGCCCTTACTTGGGCTCTGTTTGCGGTAAGTTTTCAATGCTATTCTCTATAAAATGATGAAACTTGTTTCTGTAGGTGGAGATCACAGCCAGAATTAAGTGCCGAGTCTTAAGTGTTGATCTACGTGGACATGGTTGCACCAGAACAGATGACGATGAGAATTTGTCATTAGCTCTATTGGCATCGTAAGTTACCAAAATTAATTGCAATATGTAGATTAGAATATTTGTAGATATATCTTAAGATGATCTGATTTCTCAATACTACAGTCAGGTTGAAAGTATTGTGTAAAATAAATTTATGGGTATAATTATTAAGTCAGGTGGTTGAAGTATTGTGTAAAATGGGGTACCCTTACAAAATAGCCTCCTGAGAATATAGTTGGCCAACAAAATTATTTGGTAATTTATTTAATCAAAAGCCTATCTACTGTATTATTGGTGTAAGGCTCTAATTTTATACATTATATATATATTATCTAGTTGCCTTTTACCTTTCAGTGTAGGCTATTACATTTACATTACTTAACTATTATTGTTGTTGTTTATACATTTGTAAATTCTTTTCACTCTTTTCTGTTTTTCACCAGTTCTCTTGCTTGTATAACTGTCTTTCCTTTCTTGATTATTATTTCCTCTATTCTGTTGTTCCACTCTTTTCTTGGTCTACCTCTTCTTATTTTATAAATTATATGTATTACATTATATACATTTATACATTATTTTATTTTGTTTGTTTTAGTCCTGTCTGTTTGGCTACTACCAGAGACTAGTAGTAACCAAACAGACAGGGCCTTCATGACATGTTATTTGTCCCAGTAATTTTTGGGTTCAGGCTCCAGTTCTTCCCACACATTCTACCTAGCTTTCTGTGTGGTTTTACTTATGTGTGAGTTCCATATCAGTTCTTGGTGAAAGATGTCTCCTAGATATTTGGCCTCTGTTGCAAATGGAATGTCTACACCTAAAAGTATCAGGTGTTTAAACCTGTTAGTACTCTTCTTCTTGTATAGTTGACTTGTGGTTTTCAGAGGTATTCCTCCTCTAACCATTTGTCTATATTCAGGGCTCTGTGTGTGCTCTGAGATTGTTCTTGTGAATGGCTCTTTAATGAGGAATGTTGTCTGTGTTTTTTACCACTATCTTTAAGATATTAGACCTTCATTGAATATCAAATTTAGATTATTCAAAAATTGAATGTTTTCTAGGGACGTTGTTGCCATTGTTACTGCTGTTGATGGGAACGTGAGCCCAATAGCCCTGATTGGACACAGCTTGGGGGGTGCAGTTGCAATTGAAGCAGCCCCATTGATAAAGCATCTGATTGCAATGTGCGTTATTGATATTGTTGAGGGCACAGCCATCGATGCACTGGCTGGCATGCAAAGTGTCCTTCGTGCCCGCCCGCGCTCCTTCCAAACAGTGCAAGCAGCAGTCCAGTGGGGGTAAAATAATGCAAGCACACGTTTATTGAGTCGATTGTATAAATACATTTTTTTTTAGATACCGCGGTGGGGCTACACAGAACTTGACTGCAGCTCAGGTGTCCATGCCTGGACAGATCAAAAAGTAATGTATACACACTGGTAACATATATAAGGTGATCTAAGGCAACTGTCTCAAGTCATTGCTTGGAATGTCAGTGGTTCGCTTCATTCGATTGTAACATCCAGGTAGTTGGATGTTACAATCAGGAATAGTTGAATAATGGGTTAACTCTTTGTAGAAGAACAAGACTTTTACCAATTTTTTAAAAAAAATTAAAACTATTTACACCTAGGATGTGTGCATAGAGGCCTCTCATAGATCTATTGGGCCTCACACAACATGCATGATACATCCAGATAGTTTGGTTGTCTATTCCTGATTGTAACATCCAAGTACCTGGATGTTACAACCAGGAATCCACAACCAAACTATCTGGATGTATAATGCATGTTGTGTGAGGCCTAATAGATCTTTAAGGGGCCTCAATGCACACATCCTAGGGGTTTAAATAAATAGTTTTTATTAAAAAAAATAATTGGTAAAAGTCTTGTTCTTCTACAAAGAGTTAACTTATTATTCATGGCTTAACTCTTTGTAGAAAAGCATTAACTATCTGGATATATCATGCATGTTATGTGAGACACAATAGGTCCTTGAGGGGGTTTTAATGCACACATCCTAGGGGTGTAAATAGTTTTAATTTTTTTAAATTTTTAGTTCATTGACTGGCAGACTTGCATCGGAGGAAGTTGAGGAAGGGCTAATTGTTCCAGTCACCGACGTTGAGCTATCTCATGTTCCAAGCGCCTCATCCACTGACACAATTGATGAGGTTGATGATATTGGAGATGGGCCAGACGTCCCAAAGATTCCATCTTCAATGTCTTTAAGACCACTACCCCATTCAGCTACTTCAACCTCTACAAGCGCTAGTGCTTCTACATCACGCCCCACTTACCTTTGGCGTATTGATTTGTCCAGCACTGAGCGGTACTGGTTTCCGTGGTTCGAGGGGCTCTCCACCAAGTTTTTGAATATCAATGTCCCGAAAATTTTGCTTCTTGCAAGTATTACCGGGCTGGATACTTCGTTGACGGTTGCTCAAATGCAGGGTAAGTTTGATCTACATACAGGTACATAGGTGTAGCCTTATCAATTCAAGTTGTAATACTGGTATTCATTTGGAAATGAAATTCATAATTTGTGGGTGGTATCTAGCTATAATTACTTTATATCCTCAGAGTGGGACTTTGTTGTCTCAACATAACTAGTACATGTTAGTAGTTGATTTATTACATACTGTTATGTTGTTTATGTGTAAGTACTAGTATCTAGCTGTAATAACTTGCTTTTGTTGGTTTTACACTGCTCTGTGAGAATACTACTAGTAAATGTTATGTCTATGTGTAAATAAGATTTATAAAAAGAAAGCTACAGACTGTGAAACACAGCGATTGAGGAGACCTGTGGAAGGAGTCAGATACAGACTGTGACTTGTTGTCTCAACATAACTAGTACATGTTAGTAGTAGATTTGTTACATACTGTTATCTTGTTTATGTGTAACTACTAGAATCTAGCAGTAATACCTTGCTTTTGTTGGTTTTACACCCCTCTGTGAGACTACTACTAGTAAATGTTATGACTATGCATAAATGAGATTTAGAAAAAGAGAGCTAGAGACTGTGAAACACAGCAATCGAGGAGAGCTGTGGAAGGAGTTGGATACAGACTGTGACTTGTTGTCTCAGCATAACTAGTACATGTTAGTAGTGGATTTGTTACATACTGTTATGTTGTGTATGTGTAAGTACTAGAATGTAGCAGTAATAACTTGCTTTTGTTGGTTTTACACCTTTCTGTGAGACTACTACTACTAGTAAATGAGATTTAGAAAAAGAGAGCTACAGACTGTGAAACACAGCGATGGAGGAGAGCCATGGAAGGAGTCAGATACAGACTGTGAAAGTAGAAGTAGAAGATAGATGTATACAGAAAAATATTGAGAGATCCAAACTACAGATTATTTAACTAGGTGAGCAAAATGTAAAGATCTATTATAAATTTTGTTTAGGTAAGTTCCAGTTGCAAGTAATGGGACGTTCAGGACATACCATACATGAGGACCATCCAGATGAGGTGGCTGAATTGATTGGCGCCTATTTGGTGCGCCAACGCTTTACTACAGCTATAGAGGAGACGATTCCTGAAGCTGTTCCTGGCCCATCAGGTTGGTAATTCGTTTTTTTTTTGTTGAGCAAACCAATATTGATTTTTTTTAAACTATTGTTTTCTGTGTTAGGAGTACAACAACCTCCAACAACCAACTAAAGAAGGGCCTGGGGGCTGTCTCTAACAATGTGTTCATGAAGAAGGAAACCCCAAGACTTCTTCTAGCTTTAAAGATTTGACAATTAATATATATAAATATAGATACTATTATTTTAAAATTAAAAAAAAGGTTATAAAACTACTAATGTGTTTTTATCACATTTATTTACTTGTTTGTGTGATTAGTGTTAAGTTCTATAATAACTGCTTTCCGTAATAAGGCAGCAGTATGATCTGATTCAAGGATCTTTTTGTACAAATTACTGTACCTGTGATTTAATAAACGTTTAATATCTGTTATTGTAGCATTTTTGTATCTACTTTTATACCTGATATAATATTGAATATGACTAGGTTTGATTGTTATTGGTTTTTAAATTTCATGATCCAATGCAACCAAACAATCAATTAAATAGTATTTATTGATTAATTTCAATACATTTATTTATATGGATCCAATTGATTACTTAGTTTAAGATTTCACTGGGTGAATTAGGAGGCTTCCGAGTAAAATCCATTGATTGTTTCACCAACTGCTAACCATACAAAATGATTATCAATAAAAACAAGCGCATATGCAACAATTAAAACAATTACAAACAGCAAATTGATTAAAAACGCTTAAATTTAGAATTATGCGGTGAACACATCGTCAAAATGTTTGTGGCTGGTCGCCACTTGTCGTTTTGAATTAGGAAGGAGCCTTCATCTCCTGTTTGATGCAGCTTTTGAATGCTTCCCATCCCTCGTTCTTTGCTGAAGACTGAAACAGTGGTGGTATTAGTGAGGTGGTGGTATTAGTGAGGTGGTGGTATTAGTGATGTGGTGGTATTAGTGATGTAGTGGTATTAGTGATGTGGTGGTAGTAGTGATGTGGTGGTAGTGATGTGAGATGCAAATACCTTAAATCCTCGATGCAGGCGGTCTTTCATTATAGCAATGAACTCACGGTAGCTCAGCAAACCATCGCCATCGTCGTCAAAGATGTTGAAAACTGTATGCACTAGGTGCTGGCTTAAATTCGTGCCTGTGCAGATTTTCACAGCACGATGGAATTCATCTAGAAACAATAAATATTATTTAAAATCACATCAGGCTGTAAGTTTAGTGGATTGGTGACTACTGAGAAGGAGCGATTCAAGATCTACCTAAATAGAAACATAAATTAAATAATAATAAAGCGAGGGCAGAAAAACTCCGGATATTAGCTCATTGTGGTATGCATATGTAAATGTTATAAATATTATTATTATTAATAAAACGACTCATCGCGTGACTCATAAGATAAGCCGGTGTGCAATTAGATCAAAACAACTGACGTCACCGGCGGCCATCAGATGGCGTACCAGGCACGAGACGCGCGTCAGTTCGCTCTAAGATGGCGCCGATCCGCACAACTTTGAATGGGATGCATGCATTTATTGTAATATTGTTGCTTAAACAACTGTCCCAATGGAGTGAGTTATATCAAAAGAACGAGGATTTTATGGGGATTCTGATGATGTATGATATGTATTATGGACGTGCATAACCAACCCGGTAGATGCAAAACAAGTTTTACATGTATTGGAGGTTAGAAATTGGAAGATTCTGGAAATATAAAATCATCGCAAACAAGTAGGTTTATATCAACACACTAGTAAAAAAGGTTAGTGCAACTATTTATACGTTTCAACTTGTTTTAATTGCTATTTGGTTAATCATTAATTAACCTATAAATACAGCTGTTTTGTGTTATACTACTTATGTGTGATTCTGCTCATAAGTTACACAAGCTGTTTTCGTTTATCACCGTGTGCTGCCCCGGGCTTATTGCATCTTGTTCTATTTGTCGTGCAAGCCGCTTCCGATGTGCACAATTCTACCTCGCCCTTTACCCCGGCGGTGATACTTTAAATTGCCGCCCCCTAAGGCCTATATTCCTAGCATAGTATAAACATATTCTAAATGCTTCAAAATACCTTAAAAAATATTGACCCAAAAACTAATTATACTTATAGCTTTCTCAATCATTTCCCCTTTTACGTTCGCAATGCTGGTTTGTACCCAAGACATAGAACTTGTGGTATGCCTTGACCATTGAGTCTGTTGTGGCAATGAAAGTACATAGCCGTGGCTAACTCTCCATCATCCAGTCTCTCTGCCAGTAGCCTGTTCAGGTCATCCAGCGCCAAGTTAGTTGATTTTCCCGGTCTGTAAATGTATTGTCGATTGCTTAGGGGGTTAGTTCTCAGTATACCACCCCTAATGTGTCTGCCTATCAGCCTTTGTAGTGACTTGAGAATAAAACACAAGGCTGATGGGTGTATATGACTAGGTCTGTATTAGGATAGGGTATATTGTCATATTATTGACCTCCAAGGTTGCATGTGAACCTATGTCCTTCAAAAAGGTCCATACTTGTCCCTTCTCTGTGGGGTGACTCCCCATATTGTCCATAGGCTCATCTTCAGTTCATGATTGGCCACTTGCAGCCTTTTCAGAATTTTGGAGTGGATGATGTTGGGGACATATTTATTGCAAGCAACTCCCGATGGGCACAATTCTACCTCGCCCCTTACCCCGACGGCGAGACTTTAAATTGCCGTCCCCTAAGGCCTATATTCCTGGCACTTACATATCCTAAATGCTTCAAAATACCATAAAAAATATTGACGAGAAACTAATTATACTTATAGATTTCTCAATCATTTCCTCTTTTACCCTTGGGCACAAGCACACCATCTGCATACAAGCAAAACAGAATACAAATGATAGAAAGTTATGGATAACATTTTATAAAAACATGAAACTAGATATATATTATCTACTTGCCTTTTATCTTTCGGTGTAGGCTATTACATTTACATTACAACTATTGTTGTTGTTTATACATTTGTAAATGCTTTTCACTCTATTCTGTTCTTCGCCAGTTCTCTTGCTTGTTTAACTGTCTTTCCTTTCTGGATTATTATTTCCTCTATTTTATTGTCCCACTCTTTTCTTGGTCTACCTCTTTTTTTATTTCCAGTTCTTGCTTCCCATACCTGTTTTGTTTGATTATTTTTGTCCATCCCAATTAAATGTCCCCACCAGTTTAGTTGTTTCTTTTCGATATACTTTTCTATTGCTTCAATTCCCAATTCTACTCTGATGTCATCATGTCTTATTCTGTCTCTTCTTGTAACTTGTTTTACTCCTCTGAGATATTTCATTTCCATTGCTTGTATTCTACTTTTGTCCCTCTTCGGTAGTTTCCACGTCTCGCTCCCATATGTCAGTATATGTGTATATATGTTTTTGTATATATTTATTTTTGTCCTTCTGTTGATCTCTTTTTTGTTAATCAGTATATTGCTCAATGCGTGGTATGTTTTCACTGGGTTGTTTATTCTGTTACTAATTTCACCTTCCATTTTTCCGTCTTCTGTCAGTGCTACTCCTAGGTATTTGAATCTCTATTTTGTGTTGTTCTATCTTTATGTTTATATGTTCTTTCCGGTTTTCCATTATCACTTTTATTTTGTTATAATTCATTTTCATATTATACTTTCCTAGATGCCTATTCCATACCCTCAGGTTGTGCTGCAGATTAGCTTCATTTTCTGCTATCACTACGACATCATCAGCGGATGCTTCTTCCGATATTTTTACCACTTGCATGTTTTTGTAATCTATATTTGCTTTCTTGATTTCTGGTTTCATGCTCTTCATCATTTCATCCATGTATATGGTAAATAACGTAGGACTGAGCCCGCCTCCTTGTCTTAGTCCAGTGGTTGTCTTAAATGTTCTTGATGTTTGTCCCTTGTGTATTATTGCATGGGTGTTGTTGTTATATATGTTTTGTATTAATTCGACTGTCTTTCTTTCAACACCTTTCTCTTTTCCATAGTTTATTTCTTGGGATCATGTCGAACGCTTTTTCTAGGTCTATGAATCCTGAATATGTGTTTTTATTATTTGTAGTTCTTTTTTTGTGATTTGTTTTATTGTGAAGATGTTGTCCTGTGTGGATCTTCCTTTCCTAAAACCTCACTGCGATTCTTCTAGTGTCTGTTCTATTCTTGCTATTATTCTCTTGTTTATTGTCTTTTCTAATATTTTCATCCCTATACTTATTAGTGTTATGCCTCTATAATTTGAGCATTTCGTCTTATCCCCTTTCTTGTGTATCGGTACGATTAGTGCTGTTTGCCAGTCTTTTGGTATGATATTTGTGCTCCATATGTTGTTCAATAGTTTCCGTAGTTTTTCTTTACCTACCGGACCTAGGTGCCTGATCATTTCCGCTGTAATCTGGTCTAGTTCTGGTGCTTTTCCTAGTTTTCATTCCCTTATTATTTCTAGTAGTTCTTGTACCTTGATACTCTCTGTATCTGTATACAAACATGTCACTAATTCTATTTTTTCCACTGTTTATCGACGTATCGCGTTCCGAAAGTTGAATCAATCGCATTCCGCAATTTGATTCTATCGTGTTCGGTAACTTGAATCAATCGCGTTCTGAAAATTGATTCAATCGCGTTCCAGCAGTAGATTCAATCGCGTACGGTAACTTGAATCAATCGCGTTCCAGCATTTGATTGAATCGCGTTCGGTAACTTGAATCAATCGCCTTCCAAAATTTGATTCAATCGCGTTCGGTAACTTGAATCAATCGCGTCCTGAAACTGGGTTCAATCGGTCTCCAATATTTGATTCAATCGCGTTCGGTAACTTGAATCAATCGCGTCCTGAAACTGGGCTCAATCGCTCTCCAATATTTCATTCAATCGCGTTCGGTCACTTGAATCAATCGCCTTCCAAAATTTGATTCAATCGCGTTCGGTAACTTGAATCAATCGCGTCCTAAAACTTGGTTCAATCGCTCTCCAATATTTGATTCAATCTCGTTCGGTAACTTGAATCAAACGCGTTCTGAAACTTGTTTCAATCGCTCTCCAAAATTTGTATAATCGCGTTCGGTCACCTGAATCAATCGCGTCCTGAAACTTGGTTCAATCGCTCTCCAATATTCGATTCAATCGCGTTCGGTAACTTGAATCAATCGTCTTCCGAAATTTGATTCAATCGCGTTCGGTAACTTGAATCAATCGCGTCCTGAAACTTGGTTCAATCGCTCTCCAAAATTTGATTCAATCGCGTTCGTTAACTTGAATCAACCGCGTCCTGAAACTTGGTTCAATCGCGTTCCGAACGTTGAATCAACCGCGCTTCGAAACTAAACAAAAAACCGCGTAGGCGATTTGCACCCTGAAACGAATGCAGTTCCATTCTACAACCATGAAGGAGGATAAAGGCGGAATCGTTGCAGGGGCAATGTAAGTATTTTCTACCAACCAAACAAACATATTTTAGGGACCGTTGTTCAATAGTCTAATAATCTAGCTTGAATTGAACAAGTTTTTTTGTCTAAACTCAGTTTAAAACGTCATGCAGTCTTTCAAGCGCATCCACACGTGATGAGTTCAACGGTTAACTAAAATTCTTTTATTACGAATATTAAGTCATATATAAGTGTGAATCCACCCCTTAGCAATCTACATATTTAGATTTCGATCTTATTAGATTTCATCAGTGTAGCTCAGCTAGTGAGGGTGAATTCACACGATATCTCGAGTGGTTATATAGAAAAATGTTACAACTAACCCCCTAGGAGGAAAGTTAAGCGCCATCTTGTATATAACCACTCGAGATATTGTGCGAATTCATCCTCACTAGCTGAGCTACACTGATGAGATCTAATAAGACCGAAATCTAGATACGTAGATTGCTAAGGGGTGAACTCACACTTATATATGTTTTATAAAATAGCTCAGCTAGTGAGGGTGAATTAACACGATATCTCGAGTGGTTATATAGACAAATGTTACAACTAACCCCCTAGGAGGAAAGTTAAGCGCCATCTTGTATATAACCACTCGAGATATTGTGCGAATTCATCCTCACTAGCTGAGCTACACTGATGAGATCTAATAAGATCGAAATCTAGATACGTAGATTGCTAAGGGGTGGACTCACACTTATATATGTTATATAAGATTGGCTTTGTGCTGATATCTCAAGCACTCTGTTGGAATATTATTCCATAGAGGGCGAGTCTCCTTCGCAGTGCTTTTACCAATCGTTGAATGGATATGGAAAATCTGGTGTGAAGGATGTTTGTTGTAATTTTTCAATGTTATATTGTACTAAAGTTAAATTGAAAAGACATTTTATCATTATTATTATTTAAGCTAGTTTAACCGATTATTGAACAACTACCCCTTATTATTTTCATTTATATATTTCGAGACTGAAATAATTGACATCAAATTTCTGTTGTTGCAGGTGTTACAGTGCGAGTTTTACCTTTTTATTTGCAAAATATAACTAAAAGTGTCGTTATTATTCCGCGTTCTTTAACTACGTTAGGGAAAGTATCTCGCGAGTGGTCATAATTTCAACTTAGGACGGTAGTGTTGATTTTTATCCAAACTAAAGTCAGTGCTTTACATGGGCTGGAGATGGAATGGTGGAGCACCGCTCAAGTAAATTGAAGACATCAACGGGGTGGCCTCCTAACGTGAGTGATCCCCGCAACCAAGTAGTGAGTGCTTTTTGAATTATTGTGTTTACGATACATCTTTTGTTATACAACAATAACTACAAACTATGTAGATAGAGGAATAATAACTTAATAACTATTAAGTTATTATCGTTTTATATAGGATGGGTACGTGCACATTCACATAGCATATAATCAAAGTTCTTCATAAACTGATAAATCATATGAAGTAATTAATATTTGTAAATCATTCCTTACCCTTGCGAGTATAAAGGGTTTGCGTTAAATATGTAGAAACTGATCTTCTCTAATAGTTTTACATTTTGATATGGGATGATCAACACATCGCAATATTGATATCATAAACATTCTTCATAAAACCGATAAAGCACCTGGAGCAATTAATATTTGTAAATAATTCCTTACCCATGCGAGTAGAAAGGGGTTTATAATTGCGTTAAATATATAGCAACTGGTCTTCTCTAATATTTATTACGTTTTGATATGGGATGATCAGCAAGGACATCCACACCGCAATATTGAAATCATAAAAATTCTTCATAAACTGATATAGCATATATAATTTATGTAAATAATTTCGTACCCTTACGAGTATAAAGGGTTTTATAATTGCTTTAAATATGTAGACACTGATTTTCTATAATAGTTATTATCTTTTGATATGGTTTGATCAGCAAGGGTGCACAGCCACACCGCAATATTGAAATCATATACTTTTTTCATAAACTGACGCAATTAATATTTGTAAATAATTCTTTACCCTTGCGAGTAGAAAGGGTTTTATGATTGCGTTAAATATATAGAAACTGATCTTCTCTAATAGTTATTAACTTTTGATATGGGATGCTCAGCAAGGATGCACATCCACACCGCAATATTGCAATCATAAAAATTCTTCATAAAATGATAAAGCACATATAATTTATGTAAATAATTTCATACCCTTACTTATAAAGGGTTTTATAATTGCGTGCAATATAACTTAAACTGAATGGTTATTACCTTTTGATATGGGATGATCAGCAAGAGTATACATCCGCATCGCAATATTGAAATCGTCCAAATTGTTTAAAAACTGGCAAAACACATGGAACTCCTCGAACGTGATGCCCCTAGTGTCCTTAATCCTATCCAGCAACCGGTCCAGATATTTGTCGTAATTGTCCGTGTCGAGGTACGTGTACCTCAGCAGGATTTTGGCGAAGTCCACCTCGGAGATCGTGGGCAGCCCCTTGGAGAACTCGTTGAACTCCAGCTCGAGCACCTCCTTCTGCAGGTACAGCATGAACTGGCGGAAGTGCTCGAAGTTCAACTCGTCTCGTCCTTTGGGCCCGAAGAAGTGCACGATGAGCGTGGTGTCGACGCTGTGCTTGCGCTGCAGCCCTTGCTCGTCGTCCACGTAATCGTCCTCGATGGGGAGCTTGTTTTGCAGTCCTTCCGCCATTTGCATGCCGCGCTTGCCCTTCCACGCGTGACTGAAGATTTTTTCCATCTACATTTTGAATATATCGGTGTAAATACATATAGTTTGGGAAGATGTATCATGATACACGTATTTAGTTATATAGACTAAAGTGTCTTATTGACAGTCAAATTGATGATATTGGTTTTCTTTCATATATATATATATATATATATATATATATATATGGGCACTATCGATTGTATCGGACTATCGAAAATTTCGAGACTGACTAACATGTAAATATAAATATCTTATACCGTTTTGCCAGAAAATGGCAAACATGGTGTGAAAAATGTAATTTTTGAGGCTGTTTTTCGGCTGTAACTTTTTTCTGTGTTAAGCTAGATGGTTGATTCAAATTTCAAGTTATAGAAAAATTTAAGCGAGACAAACGGCCCTTTGGATATTTTCCGCTATCTCTTCTCGTTTTCTCGGAAAATGCAAAAAAGTGTGTGAAAAAGTGAGGTTTTGAGCTTTTTCATGTTTTATCGGTTGTATTTTTCTTCTTTTTAAAGCTAAAAGGATAATTCAAATTGTAAATTTATAGAGAATTTCAAGCCCGATACGGCCCTTTAGGTATTTTTACTATCCTTTTCGTTTAAAATAAAGTGTTCCGAAAACTATGTATAGTGAGTTGAAATAGCTTGAAAAAATATTTGGGCATATGTAGAGTTACAGCACCCCCCAGATATAACCTGTATATATTTGTTTATTTTGTAATGTTAAAAACTTGATTAGTTTATTTTGACTATTTAATTTTGTTTGTTTAATCAATATTTAATCAACAATAAGGTTTAACATAACAACACAACACATAGTTTTCAAATACTTGTATTGATCAGGTATTGAATATGTTAGTAGTTATATGCAGTGCTTTAATTATTTATTCGTTAAATGTACTCGTTAACCAAAGACGTACAGAAAACAGATGTTAACAAAAAATGCAGTTTTGTTGTTTATTCACACAATAAATCCGTAATGTTATGTCTTATTTGGACAGCACAATAAGGAAGTGCTGTACAATTGATTGACGCTTACAACAAGAAAATAGGACAGAGATAAGCGCTTGCCCGTTTCCCTTTGTACAGAATCACCAAGCGACGTGTAATTTTTAATGGAAACCAAACCAACAATTATTTTATGGTGTGTTAACAAAAAACGTATAGTTGTGTAGCTAAGCTTTGATTAGATTAAATGTGAGAACCCATGTTTACAAATATGTTGCCGGTTGTATGTAGGCAGTCTTAACGGTGCTTTACTTTTACAAGGTCCTTCGTAATTAGATTCAACAGGGAAATAGATTTTTTTGAAGGATGAAACAAAATTATGATCGATATTTTTATGGATAAGATTAAGTTCCTCTCCCCACAGAACCAATCCCGACTCGACCGGGATTGGTAAATGTTATCCAGCAACATGCTGAGATAGAACGGAAATTCAATAATAATAATAATTAGATTCAACAGGGAAATAGATTTTTGAAGGATGAAATAAAATTATGATCGATAGTTTTATGGATAAGATGAAGAGCCAATCCTGACTCGACCGGGATTGATAAATGTTATCTAGCAACATGCTGAGATAGTGTGCGGAAATTCTATAATAATAATAATGGATAATCTATATTTTACCACCTGTGATTATTCTATTGAGACAGGGAGGTTTTACTATGGGCCTATTTTGAGGCCTAAGTGTCTAACTATGCTACCTTCCAGCCAACTATCCTATATTGAGACAAATATAGGATTACCGATTGTAGTATATTGCAGAAATGTATTCTGGTGGACGGAATAATGGCAAAGGCGACATAAAACGTCGCTCTAAAAGGGATTATACACATTTTACTATCTTTAGAGTATACTGTTGGGAAAAATATACTATACAATGAAGTATCGCAGACATTTTATGAGTCGAAATTAGTGTGTAAATGTGATCTCATCCTTAAATATAAAATCGAAAAATTGCAAAACACAACACAAAAATTATTATAGTAATAATATTGATTTTATTACATGTTAACTGCAAAATTGAAGTTGACAGGATTACTTAAAACTGTTGTTAATAATTATTATCATTCAAAAAGTGAACAAAAAACAAACGCTGGCAACAATAAATGAAACATGGGAAAACAAGGGCGATTTTCAAGCGCAATATTGATCGATTAAACTCACTGCGTCTACATCAATATCAGATCTATCTTTACGCTTTCCTGCCAAAAGTGTGCGAACCTAAATACATAATGTGCATAAAATAAATAATAATAATAATAATAATAATAATAATGATGGGTTTATTTGGTACTCACCACGAGGAACTCATTTTTGTCAACCTTTTCGTTACCATCCGTATCGAACATGTTGAAGGCAATGCGGAATCCCGATTGGGGTTCTGCGATTTAATTTAAACAATCAGTTATGATTCATCAGTTACATTAATCAACTTACTTGTTAGGATTGAGAGTAGAAATAAATATTCAGTATAGGATATTATACCTGAAAATATAAGCATTTGATTTTACTGTAATATCTAAGCACTCACCCTGAATCTTAAACATACCCTGATCACGTAAACTTCTAAACAATCGTGGCGATCCCTCTTTCAACGTCGGGGTTTTCGATTTGATCACATCTAGATCTTTCTGTGTGAGCAGTTTACGTTTGAATCGCGCTAGAAATGGACAGAAACATAAATAAATCTAGCTTGCTATACGTTTGCTTACGTCTTGGTTCGGCTTCGACGACCGATTCAAGAAAATCCTGGGGTGTCATGTAAAGCTGCCCATCGTACTCGACAGAGGCGAACCGAATAAATCGCCGCTCCCGCGTGGTTAGCTTTATGATTTTGCTTTCCTAAACAAAAAAAATGGGGGATGAACATCAAAAACAGGCTGTCTGCGAGGCATTATATGCGCCCCATCGCACCCAGTGTCAAATGTTTGTGAACGTCTAATGCCATAGTCATGTTCCAACTTATAAAAGTAATTTCCGTTTAATCGAAATTACTTTTACGCGCAGTTTATTTTTTAATTAAAACATGGATGACAAATATAGTTGCTATTTAATCCTTTATTTGGAGCATCCACGTTTTGATTAAATTGAAATTCTTTATAGTATATTCAGTAAAACAGTTAGAAAATTCAGTATGTGGAAAAAATTAGCCCTTTTGGATGTTTTCCGCTATGTATTCCCGTTTTCCCTCAAAATGCAAAATTCAAGTAATTTCAAGTCTGATTAACTTGAAATTCTTTATAGAATATTCAGTAAAACAGATATAAAATTCAGTATGTAGAAAAAATTAGCACTTTTGGATGTTTCCGCTATGTATTCCCGTTTTACCACAAAATGCAAAATTCAAGTAATTTCAAGTCTCATTAACTTGAAATTCTTTATAGTATATTCAGTAAAACAGATACAAAATTCAGTATGTAGAAACATTTCAGTATGTAGAAAAAATTAGCCCTTCTGGATGTTTTCCGCTATGTATTCCCGTTTTCCCACAAAATGCAAAATTCAAGTAATTTCAAGTCTGACAAACCTCCTCTGGATGTTTTCAGGGAAAGTGGCAAAAATGTGATTTTTGTGCCTTTTCACGTTTTTTTGTCGGTTGAAATTCTTTATAGTATATTCAGTAGGCATATTAGGGCTGTAGCTTGAAGTGTCCAAAAATTTAAATACATTTTCCGATGGTATATAGTAGCGGTGGGCCAATGAGAGCCCCAATTTGTTTTTAAAAATATTTTCCTGACACTATCTATAAACAGGGCCGTAACTAGCTTTTATGGGGCCCTTGGCAAGACCTTTATTGGCATTTCCCTCACTGCCCCTCCACATCACAAACCTCAACAAAATATACAAAAATAAAAATAAAAATACAATATAAATAAAAGTACTACGCTAAAAATTACAAATTACCCCCATCTATCGCCGCTCCCTTTGCCCTTGCCACTTTCCTCTCCCATGTCAGCCTCCTGCAGATTTTCACGCCTTCCCCATCCTCGCATAACCATTCATTCAGCTTTCTGCAGTCTCCCACCCACTCTGCTTTCACACCCTCACATTCTTCGCTAAGGTGCCACCACGTGTCGCTTCCCTTACTACACAGCGCACACGCGGTGTACCCTAGACCTATCCACACTTTCCTCCCTCTCTCGTCTGACCCACACCTCGCTATTGCCATGCATACCTTGTCCTCCCTGCTCCACTCACCCCTGGCTAAGTAACTCGGGAGTCTCCCACTCACTTGCCACTCTACGTAGCCAGGGTTGTAAGAGCTCTCATTCATTCTAGTCTGCCGTTCTTGCCACTCAATATCTCTCAATCTCTCTCTTACCTCAGTTCCTAGGCTTCCGATTTCTCTCAGCTTCTCCTCTACCCACACCTCAGACATACCCACTCTTTCATACATCCTTCCTCTATCCTTTCTCCAACCACTCTCCGTCCTACTCTTACACCTCATCCATACCTCCCGCACCAGTCTTTCCTCACCCAATTCCTGCAATCTTTCTTCAAACTTCACAACCCTTACACACGACTCCCACCACATACTCATACGATTCGTCTCCTGCAGCAGCACTGCTCTCGGTGTCGACCTTTCGAGACCCAGCAGACTCTTCAGGAGCACACCTTGCTCTCTCTCTCTATCACATCCCACTCACGTAATCCCCACACTTCCACTCCATACAACAGAATAGGTTTTACACACGCATCCCAGATCTTGCACGCCAGTACGAGGTTACCGCCCCACAACCTCTCCCATTTCCTTCTCGCTATTCCCCAAGCCATTCTCGCTTTCGCTTGCATACTTTCCACATGCACCCTAAATCCTCCTCCACTGTCAAACCCGAAACCCAAATATTTAAAGACATTCACTCTCTCAATCATCCTTCCCTTCCATTTCAGCTCTTCCACTCTACCCCTTCTACCCCTATTCCTAAACATCATTCATTTAGTCTTCTCCACATTCACTACTAGCCCTCTCCTATCCATGTACCTTCCCATTCTTTCCAACATCTCTTACATCTCCTCCACTCTCTTGGCTACTAATACTATGTCATCCGCATATGCCAGCATCCACAACTTAGTTCTCCCCACCACGACCCCTCCAGCCTGTCCTCTCCTCAGCACCGCCTCCAACTCGCTTGTGTATAGATTGAACAGGAGGGGGCTTAGCGGGCACCCTTGCCTTACACCCACATTCACCCTAAACTTCTCAGACACTTCTCCATTCACTTTCGATTTTGCCCACGTCTCTTTATATATACTTCACACCCACTCCACACTTTCATCTTCCATCTCCAATCTATCCATACACTCCACGAGCTTTCCTCTAGGAACTGAATCATACGCCGCTTTGGAATCCACAAACACCGCATACACTCTTCCTTTGCACTCCAACGCTTCCTCCACCATTCTCGCAAGCGTGAAAATCTGCTCCCTCGTCCCTCTTCCCTTTCTGAAACCCCCCTGGCATTCCGGCAGCAGCCCTTTTCTATCCACTTCCCTCGTTAGTCTATTTTTCACAATTGTCATCATCGCTTTGTACCCCGCATTCATAACGGTAATACCCTTATAATTATTTACGACCGATGCTGCTCCCCCTTTGTGTACCGGAACCACCACCCCCAGTAACTTATCTTTTCCTTCTTCTATTAATCTTTTGAAGGCATCTGCCTTCAGCCCATCTTCCCCCGCCGCCTTTCCCAGTTTCAGCTGCCCTATGGCCACGTCGACCTCTTCCCGCGAAAACGCCTCCCTTCCTACCACCGGTCTCGGACTCCCTAAATCCACCTCTGACCCCGCAATCTCTACTACAGCTCTTCTCCCACTCTGCCAGCTCTATGCTAACTTTGCCCTTTTTTACGCTTCCCCTCAGAATTTCCGACAACCCCTTCTCTATCACACACTCCCTCAACCTCGTTTCTACCTTCTGCAACTCCTCTATCTTCTTCCTCTCGCAGGTTCTCTCGAACTCCTTCTTCGCCCGATTGGCCCTTTCCACTTCACCTCTCCCATTTCTCCACTTCGCCATTGCTCGACTTCTTCACCCTACATTCCTCGTCAAACCAACTCTCCCTCTGCCCCCCACTCTTCTTCTTCTCCAATGCAGCCACCATCACTCTCTCCAACTGGAGCATCGAATGCACAACCTCCTACTTGACGCGTTTTAGCTTTTTCTCATATGCATCCAAATCCGGCTCGCTCCATCCAAACCTCTGCTGCCCCTTCCTCTGTTCTCCCTTCCCAACGTTCCTCACCCTAACGACCACCTCCACCGGTACATGATCCGACCCTCCGACGTTTTCCACCTTGAAGCACACCAACTCTTCCCTTTCGATCTCTTTGACCACCACGTAGTCCAAAACCGAGCCTCCTCCTTGTCCGCAGAACGTTTTTTTCCCTTGAGCACACACTACATTTTTTTAAAATAATGCGACCTTTCTGGTCCGTCTGGGCCCTGAAATCAAATTTGTGAGAAATCGAAGGAAACTTGCTAGAATTTCTACATTATTCGAGTTTAAAGATTAACAACATCATTATTTAAATTTGGTACGCAGTAACCATATCCTCTTTTTGTATGGTCTACATATATTACATATAGGTTGTTGAGAATTTATTATTATTATTATTTAATTTTGGCGCTTGTTTATTTCTTCAAACTACTTTAATTGTAGTTATAGTTGTTGATAGTCGACAATTGTAGTTGTAGTTGTTGATAGTCGAATATTGCCCTGAAAGTGATCTAAAATAATAAGCACACAGGGAGCTACTATAAACCCCTAAATGGGATGCCCGCGCAAATTCCGGTACCCGTTTCGAGCCACCCCAAAATTATGTTATAAATCTTTGCAGGTACGATGCGTATCTGGGAAAGGTGTCGTGGTCGGCGATTTAATCGTGCGATGGGCATAAATCTAGCCGGCGTTTACAAATTTTTGTAAACGGTTACAACGACAGCCGGCTTATTAATGAGGCGAATTTGTTATATATTAGCCGGAAAAACGTTTTGACAATCGTAGATAAACGGCGCCCGGTATTCGGCGATAAGCAAATTACTTTCTTAAGTCGGTTCAGGTGATATATTAGCTGTTTTGACAATCATAGACGAATAGACTCAAGAAAGGAGTGTTATAATATTTTCTGATAAGAAAACTGCTTTCTTTATATAAGTTTCAATTTACAAAATGTTGTTGATTATATCGGAAACAACAATGTTCTTAGAGGTTTTAATATGATATAGCGATATAAATTTAAAAAGCTATTTGTATCGTTTCGCTTTAATTTTTATATGGATGTCTTCATGCTATAGATGACATTGTTCATTGTGGTTTATGGATTCTTTGATGATGACAGCACTACCACCATTAGCTCGATTTTCCGGGTGGGTGGTGTGATAAACTTTATAACCTCTTATTTTTACATAAGACTGGGTGAGTTAGGTGAGTTTCAGAGGCCCTATCTCTGAAACTCACCTAACAAACCAGTCTTATGTAAAAATAAGAGGTTATACAGTATATCACATCAATGTGTTGTAGTGAGAAATATAAAATAAATTAAATTATGCCCCAATTAATCTTTACACCCGTAAGGGTAAAAGATAATTGAATTCTGTTAGATAACTTGAATCAGTTCGGTTTCACTTTTATCGCGTGTGAATAATGCAGGTGCATTGTATGCCATGATATTTACGATTTCAACTAGCATGCTATTGTGTGACACAGCTGCTGTATATTCGATTAGTATGAAATTCGAAATTTCAAATATATACGAGATGATATCAGTTAGCAACACTGGGGCATCCATTTGAGCGTGTCAGCTCGACAAACAAAAAGTGATGCAAATACAACAATTAGTATAGCAGGACTCTTGTTAACACAGGCCGAGAAATGCATCTATCATCCCCGCGTCTAGCCTGACGTTGCGTTGAAATCGTTTTGAATCGAGCGATCTGGGCCACACAGGCGGTCAATAATATGGAGTAATTTATGAGCTTTCAGTTCTATCAGACAATGACATCGCGGGGATGTTTTCGGTATGACACTATCAGAATGTGAGCCGGTTACCACCACGCTTTAGCCCTTCGTCTCGTATTACATTCATTGATTAGGCTTATGTTTGTAAGTAATTACTGTCAAATCAATCGGAGAGCAACACTCACACGAGTACTTGAAACTAATATATACAGGAAACTCTGTTTGTTTTCCGCCAAATGGTGTAAACAGATATGTTTGTGTTATTCCCATTTTAAATTAAGAAATATAGGACCATAAATTTGTAATCAACCCTTATTGCCATGGGAAATATTTATGTAATACATGCCCATGCGTGGCTTGTTAATTATGTAATGGCTATTGTATATAGGGATATGCGTATCGATATCATATTCCTGTTTGAAAATAGTGATGGCTGCACGTCCATCAGCCGCCCGGGGTTGACAAATATAACGCATTCTCCGTGTGTCATTTCAATATGATAAACTTTACACCTCCCGGCCAACGTAAGGGCTAAGAGCCTTATCTGGTGCCGGCATCGAAACGAGAATTCTTCAGTGGCTGTCGCAGCTCATAAAATACCCGCCTGTTTAAATCGACTCCTATCCCATAAACAACTTGCATTAATTATGTAATCATGAATTATGAAAATTATCTTGTTTATCCAACTGCATTTGTACCCCCATTTTTCAATAATCCCGCTTCCCAATTAACACGCCCTTTTAACAAACTAATTTAGTTTGAAACCAATTCCCCCACATGGCGATTCATCATGTTAATTACAGAACTCGCCTTTTTTTCTGTAATTGCTGCGTGTTGAGTGTCACCATCTGCACATTGCTAATCACCCCTGATTTGTCTTGTCAAAATAGTTTTCATCGCGACGTCGTCTGGTTTTCAATTTGGACTCCCCCCGAAATTAAGAAATAAATAATGCACCCCCATCCTCCTGAAAAAAAAGGCACCGGCGAAATAAATCTCGCGTCGGAGACAAATGGGACGAAATTTCTACATTAAATAGCGGAATAAATAAATAGGGATGATACGGGCTGAAACCATTTGTCACCACAGGCCCGACTAATTTATGGCCGGGAGAGGGAAGCCTCTGTCGGCATCGAAAAATGCTTATAAATTTCGGGCGAGATTTTTTTATATTGATAACACTCCCTCCGGTGGTGGTGGTGGGGCATTATTTTTGTTCGGAAATTATGTTTACGGCCGCGATTATTTACAGCCCAACAGTAATATTTATTACCGGATTTATTTATTTCTTTAAACGGGTGTTTATATGAAACGATTGCTTACAAGTGGCTTATTATATGGGGGACAGAAGTTAATTATTATCAGCTATGTAGCTAATCAACTCTAATTTAGATCAAATAGAAAAAAACTTGTGCATAATAACATCAAACATATTCGCTCTACATTTGTCATTTCTTTTATAACACTCTTTTTTCATACGTATCATGGAGTATCATACTCACTGACATAATTTTGATAATAGTTTTTTATATTAAAAATAGCTTACATATCTTTCCGTTGATAGAAAAGTGACACAGGTAAAACATGTAAATATATGTTAATTATAATTGAAGGAGATGAATAAAACTACTATGTTTTTTACCACTTATATACACTAAAATGAGTGACAAAAGAACATAGTAGTTTTATTACCACTTATATAAACTAAAATGAGTGGTAAAAAACATAGTAGCTTTATTCATCTCCTTCATTTATAATTAACATATATTTGCATGTTTTACCTGTGTTATTTTTCTATCAACGGAAGGATATGTTAGCTATTTTCAGTATAAAAAAAACTATTCTCAAAATTATGTCAGTGACTATGATATCCCATAGTCACTGACATTATTTTAAGAATAGTTTTTTATATTAAAAATAGCTGACGTAACTATCAAGGTATCTATGTGTTTGCGACAATATACCTACCTACCTCCCTAACTCCCTGCTGACGCCTAGGATCTCCTGTATACATTCATTCAAATAGTGCATTAAAAAATATAATATATATATATATATATATATATATATATATATAAATATATATTTTCCAATATAGTCATGTTATTATTTAACTGACTTTTCCCATCTGCGCACATTAAGGATCATATGCGTCTATAGAGGATTCAATAGAGACTCTGTTTCAAATAAAATGTTCATAAAATAAATACCTTATTGATTAGAAATTATATATAGAAAAGTTATAATATATAATAAAATAATTTTTAGTAGAATTTTGATTAGTATTAGGATACTTTGGTCCTTCTACGCATATATAGAGGGGATGCAGTTTAGACAGCAGCGCCACGTCACGAGATGTGCACGCGATCAATTTAAATTTACCGGGTGCGTTTATAAATAAACCGAACAACTGTCATTGTATTCCCTGAATGTATTTATATTCCCCATGTGTTTATATGGGAAATAATCTACTGTAGCTCATGATTAGATAACGCCAAGCCATATAAACTCACTGGTTTGGGTTGTGCTGCGGCTTCCACACTTTGGCACTTGTAAAACGTGTACAGGGCGACCGTACCCCCAACCACGCACGCCACCTGCATCGGGTACTTTTTCGAAAACGCATTTTTCCGCACATTACTATACAATCTCGCGCTATTTTGGCTTTTTCTGAGCAGAGTGCCCCGGATTAACTTGCATATCGTCGCCATGTTCAAAGTACATGTGCCGCTTTTGCCTCGTAACAACAGATCGCGCACGTTAGCACTGCAGCAGGAAAACGGTCGATAAGCAGGACCGTACTGCTGCCGCTCCTGCTAGCTGAATCCAACAAAAAAGCAAATCAACAGCGCGTGTAATCAATTTTATTGCTCCGCGCCGTTTATTGCCCGCCATCAAATCGACATTAAACTTCATATTGACGCACTTTATCAATTAGCGCGATCGACACATGTCGTTTAAAAATAGGACGATCTATATTTTGCACTTGAGACATTAATGGGGCATTCAAATGCGCCCAGAATTCGTTCAAGTTTAACGGGATCAGGTGTTTTATTAGCGGAATCGCACTATAGATATTGTTTGTACAGTACAGGTGTAATGATTGTCATAAATTCGAGAACAGGTTGAGCATACGTGTAGCGCAGAGGAGATTAGATTTCAATGTGGACGTGTGATCCTGAATTATCAGTAATGGCTGCTTGGAGCCGTAAAACTAATTCACGATGTCAGTTGAGGATATAAAGTAGAATTAACACTTGGTTTCATGAAATTGAATGTTTATTCATAATAATAATTGTTTTATATAAATATATATATATATATATATATATATATATATATATATATAATTAATGCACAGCGTACACCTCTTATACTTTAAATAACATTAAATAAATATTTAGTATTTATTCGTACACAAAAGAGACATTATTCGTGCCATAAGGCCGTTTCCCGAATTCGCTCTTAATACAGGACTCGCCTTCGGCTCGTTCTGTAAACTCATTCGCTCATTCGGGAAACTTGCCTTCCCGCACTAGTCATGTAATAGTAATTTACATTATTAGTGCAGGAAGGCAAGTTTCCCGAATGAGTGGATAAGTTGTATTAAGAGCGAATTCGGGAAACGGCCTTATCGCACGAATAATGTATCTTATTTTTTGTACGAACCAATTAGATATAATTTAATGTCTATATTTTCTTCAAAATTGTATTTATTCAGTACCATATCGTTAATTTTTAATGCTGTTTGAAGTATAAGAGGTGTACGTTGTGCTTGCATGCATTCTCATATTTATAAATACACATTTACATTGGTACCGAATGTTAAGTTGGCAACACTGACTACTACGCACTAGTGCGGGAAGTAGTATTTCCCACACCCAAATAAATGCGGGAAATGACTTGTCTTAGGACATCAGTTCAAAAATTTCGCACCTCCATTTGAATTAGTTTGATCCTTATTCTTCTTCTTGAAATAGGCTTACAGCCTGTTTTCCGGCTTTAAGGAGTTGCTTGCAGCTATCCCTCCATCTCTTTGTTAGTCTGCCTGGGGGCCTTTTTAGAGTGTGGGTTTCCGTCTCTGGCGATATTTGCAATTCAGATGTCTTTCATTCTGTTAATGTGTTAGTTCCATTCTCGTCCCACCCACCTTACTATGTCCTGTACGTCGCACATTTGTCTTATGTCTTGGTTGGGTATTCTGTTACGTAGTGTGTGTCCTATGATACCGCTCGGGTTATGCTCTTGGTTTTGCTGTTGTCTGCTCTAGATCCTGCGGCGTATGTGATTATTGGTCTAACGCATGATTTATATATTCGGGTCTTTGACTCCAGTTTCAGGAATGGGTTGTTCCATATTATGTCCCTTAAGCACCCGGATATTCTAGATGCTTTATCGGTTTGGTTCTTTACCTGCGACGTCCTGTCTTGATGGGCGGTTATTTCTACCCCTAAGTACCTAAAGGACATTACCTGCTCTACCATTACGTCGTTAATGCCCAGCATCTTGTGGACTCTATTGCTATAACTAGTGTTTTTGTCTTCTGTGCCGCAATCAGCATATTGTAGCCTTTAGAGGTTAGGTGAAATTGATGTAGTAGCCTCTGTAGTTCATCCTCGTTCTCGGATATGATTACTGCATCATCTGCGTAGCACAGTATTGATATTTCTCCTTTACTAGTTCTGAATCCACGTTTTTTACGTCTACTATTATTTTGTCCATAATTAGGCTGAAGAGTGTCGGGCTTAGTGAATCCCCCTGTCTTATTCCTGTTGAGATCGGCACTTCCTTAGACAAGCTGTTGTTAACAAGTAGTCTGGTCGTTGTATTGGTGTTCATGTTTTCAACGGTTCTAACGATTTCTTCCTGTCTTAATATGGTTGTCATGTCATTTAGCCTCACTCAGTCGAACGCTTTGGTTAAATCTATGAATCTATACGCTGGTTTCTCATAGTCTATTGATTTCTCTTCTATTTGTCGGATGACGAATGTGGCGTCTGTTGTGGACCGATTTTTTCGGAAGCCCTGTTGTTCTTCTCGCATGGGTATGCATTCTGAGATGATGTTGCAGATGATTTTCGTGAATAGTTTTATAACGGCACTCAGGAGAGTTATTCCTCTGTAGTTTGCTGGTTGCTTTTTGTCGCCTTTTTTGAGTGACGCTTTACTTCCAGTCAGTTGGTATGGTTGTTTCATTTAGGATCTTCTGGTAAAGGCTAGCCAGTTGTTCGCTTAGTGGTTTAAGTAATCTTATATTCCAACAAGCGCACCTTAATATATTTTTCCTCCACAGCTCTTTTTTGTTCTTCTTCTCATATCCGTGTCTATAGCTGAGGTCGTCATCGTTCTATCAGTCCGTATCCAAGGCTTGTTGCTGGTTCTATGAGCTTGTGGGTTGTTTTACTGCAGCAGGCTGTTGACCTCACCTGCAAACTCTCCTCCTTTATCCGGCCTTGGGACTTTTTTTTGTCTTCTCATATCCGTGTCTGTAGCTGAGGTCGTCATCGTTGTATCAGTCCGTATCCAAGGCTTGTTGCTGGTTCTATGAGCTTGTGGGTTGTTTTACTGCAGGAGCCTGCTGACCTCACCTGCAAACCCTCCTCCTTTATTCGGGCTTGGGACCGGCAACATCGTCTTTGTTCACCCAGTAAGATGCAGGCGGAGTTTTATCCTTTAAATAAATATGATTAAATATTATAGTCATATGCATTAATAAAACAGTTATTATTATAGAATAGAAAAATAGAATAGAATATATATTTATTTACGAATCCAAATACAACATCAAACGTCAATACATACTAATATCACTTGCCATAAATTAAAATATAATGAATTATATGCAATATATTAGCCCAGGGCCCAGCTTAGTGGCCTAGTGGTTAGAGGCAATGTTTTACCACCTACCTAATGTGCATTGGTGAGGGAAGGTTGAAATCACAGTGGCCTGGTGGTTACAGGCAATGTTATACCACCTACCTACTGTGCATTGGTGAGGGAAGGTTCATATCACAGTGGCCTAGTGGTTAGAGGCAATGTTATACCACCTACCTACTGTGCATTGGTGAGGGAAGGTTCAAATCACAGTGGCCTAGTGGTTAGAGGCAATGTTATGCCACCTACCTACTGTGCATTGGTGAGGGAAGGTTCAAATCACAGTGGCCTAGTGGTTAGAGGCAATTTTATACCACCTACCTACTGTGCATTGGTGAGGGAAGGTTCAAACCGCAGTGCCCTAGTGGTTAGAGGCAATGTTATACCACCTACCTACTGTGCATTGGTGAGGGAAGGTTCAAATCACAGTGGCCTAGTGGTTAGAGGCAATGTTATACCACCTACCTACTGTGCATTGGTGAGGGAAGGTTCATATCACAGTGGCCTAGTGGTTAGAGGCAATGTTATACCACCACCTTATGTGCATTGGTGAGGGAAGGTTCAAATCACAGTTGCCTAGTGGTTAGAGGCAATGTTATACCACCTACCTACTGTGCATTGGTGAGGGAAGGTTCAAATCACAGTGGCCTAGTGGTTAGAGGCAATGTTATACCACCACCTACTGTGCATTGGCGAGGGAAGGTTCAAATCACAGTGGCCTAGTGGTTACAGGCAATGTTATATCACCTACCAACTGCATTGGTGAGGGAAGGTTCAAATCACCGTGGCCTAGTGGTTAGAGGCAATGTTACACCACCTACCTACTGTGCATTGGTGAGGGAAGGTTCACATCACAGTGGCCTAGTGGTTAGAGGCAATGTTATACCACCACCTTCTGTGCATTGGTGAGGGAAGGTTCAAATCACAGTGACCTAGTGGTTAGAGGCAATGTTATACCACCTACCTACTGTGCATTGGTGAGGGAAGGTTCAAATCACAGTGGCCTAGTGGTTAGAGGCAATGTTATACCACCACCTACTGTGCATTGGTGAGGGAAGGTTCAAATCACATCGCGGATTTTTTTTGCGAATCAAAGGAAAAGATCCACCTGTAAACTGTTTACTGGTGGATCGTTTCTTTAAGGCGAGACTGACAGGGAGAAGCTCAAAGGAGTTTCATGATCAGGTATTCGCCTTAACTTAACAAAAAACTACTGAAAACCGTGATTCGCAAAAAAAAAATCCGCGATGTGATTTGAACCTTTTTCTTTTCTCCTCTGGTTCCTTTTATATGTCTTACTTATTCCTTAAGTGGAAGGCTTTTTCTATATGTATGTGATATATGTATTTCCCATAATAATTTATGTCATAATACAAATAAAAAAAAACTTCTATCTATATTGGGCTACCAGCCGTGAGGCTTTTCCGCCGGTCAAGGGAGAAGCTCAGAGGAGTTTAATCACCCGGTATACCTTAACTAACAGAAATTCATACTCAATTTCAATAAAATCCAACTGGAGATATCACCTTGGTTTTCCCCGGACCGAAATAGAAACGCAGCGGATGTGTTTACGACCAGGTACGCGCAAAAAACGCGATTTCTTATCAGCGGGTCTACTAACTGCGAGCTGCGTAGCAGACGTGAGTTGACTTTCGTTGTGTCCGCGTTGAGATTTATTTTGAGTGAAATTTAATTAGTTATATGGTTTTAATAGTGAATCCATTAATAGTGAATCCATTAACAGTGTGTACAGTATGTGATGATCTAGGTAAGTCGCACGTTGCATCACTACGTAAACAATTTTGTCTGGGTGGGTTGTTATGTGGGTAATTTATATAGTTGCGACAATGATTTATTTGATATGCGTCTGGCAATAATTGACCTACTTATTGATGATATTTAGTGCACTATTGCTAATTACAGTTGGCTGCATATGTAATTTGAATCGTTTAGTTTTTGAAGGGCATCGGAATTTTTTTTACATATAGTCACGGAGATGAGTAATGGATTATCTTAGTTTATTGGTATATAGTAGAGTACTAATTAATATTATCTTACTTATTGTGTGATGATTGTTTAGTATACTATTGTTAATTTGAAAAAAATCGGTGACATTTTCAAAATCATCCGTATGAAAAATGTAATTTACTTTAACTAATTAATTTATTATTTTCTATGCTAAAAAAGCCTCTAGCCGATTATTAATCGAAAACTAACACAGAAAAATACTCTAAATAAAAGGATATCAAATATTCCTAGTAATGAAATGAAAATTTAAAATATAATGTGACACCATTACACATTATATTTTAAAATTTCACTTCATGAGCATATTACTAAGCGTGTGAATGCCAGATGGCGTTATACTTTCTCTACAGAGATAAAGTTAACTAAAAGCTAGCCAGCCCCAATACATCACTGCTCACTTGTAATCTCTGAACATTTCAAGGAAAATTGAATAATTTGTATTAATATAATATTGAAATTAATAAAAAAAGACATTTATTAGGCATAGTCAACACACAAATTCAAATATCTTCCTTGTACAGAATTCCACCAAAAATAATAAAATTAATATACAAATAAAAATAAAATACAAATTCCCGTACATATCTAGTGTATGCCCTCGCCAATTTTCTCTCCCACGTCAGCCTTTTGCAGAGTTTGTATTAAAATTAATAAATATGAATTAAATATTGATTAAATAATAAAGTTACAACTAACCCTCTAGGAGGAAAGTTAAACGCCATCTGGCGGCACCACATCAATTAGCAATGCACACCCATATGGTAATAACCGTCAACATGCTCATGCCATCAGGATCACCGGGTAGTGCCCTCTATGGAATAATATTCCAACAGAGTGCTTGAGATATCAGCACCAGGCCAATCTTATAAAACATATTTAAGTTTCCTCCTAGGAGGTTAGTTGTACAATTTTTGTATATAACCACTCGAGATATTGTGTGAATTCATCCTCACCAGCTGAGCTACACTGATGAGATCTAGTAAGATCGAAATCTAGATATGTAAATTGCTAAGAGGTGGATTCACACCTATATATGGTTAAATAATATATTATGATAATAAGTAGATTTTATTATTTATCATATGTTACTGTGAGAATGAAAGTGGCGTAAGCCACATTTGAATTGATTTGAAAAGGACAAGATTTTGAGTTTCGTATTTATGTAAATCTATGTGCGCAGTTACATTTTAGTTTATGAATAAGTTGACTTCAACTTCACTACAACTGCGCACCTAGATTTACATATCTATCTATATATCATATAAATCTATCTATCATATAAATCTATATCTGACTTGAAGTCATTTTATTCATAAATAAAAATGTAACTGCGTACGTCGATTTACATAAATACTAAACGCAAAATCTTGTCCTTTTCAAATCAATTCAAATGTGACTTACGCCACTTTAATTCTCACAGGCTCATATGATAAATAATAAAATCTACTTATTATCATAATATATTATTTAATCATTATTTAATTAATTTTTATTAATTTTAATAAAAAAATCTGCAAGAGGCTGACGTGTGAGAGGAAATTGGCGAGGACGGAGGGGGTCTAGTGTGTGTGTATATTGTAAGGAAATTTGTATGTTATTTTTATTTGTAATAGTCTAAAAAGTGTAAAAGTGTATAATTACCATTTTACACTTTTTAGACTATTAGAAATAAAAACAAATTTGAAACTATTATATTTTTTTCCCCACTCATTAAAATATAAGCATTTTTAGAATCATATATTTGGGTGTAAAAACCTTAAAATAATACTATGTTACAGTTAATAATTTAAACCAGCGCGATGTCATATATAAAATTTTATTTTCCGTCACAAAATTTTCAGTGTAGCAAAAACATCATCACATTTCAAATACCTGCGTTTATTAGTCCATAAATCTATTCATAAATTCATACCGTCGTCAATCAAAAGTTTTTGGCATTTGATTACCATCCGCTTAAATATGTTTTCGCAAAATTAGCATAATTATACCGTGCTACTTTGATGCTCCCCTAGTGATATATTTGCGAGAAAGGGGGGGTCAGTGGCTATTGTTGCCATGGCGTGGTGTTAAAATTAAGCCACAAATTGGGAGTTAATGTTATTCAATATAAATACACGTGCGTACGTCAGATAATAACCCGCGAACGCCGCGGAATCACGTGCAAATTGAGCGGCCGCGCTAGTCTACGTGATAGAACTCATGTGCGAAATAAATTTGCCAGTATGTTATGTGGAGTGGAGGTCATATTAACGAGCAAACTTTGCAAATGTAATAAGTCTAGGTGAAAATCCGAACAATTTCTCCGCAAACATCGTGCAGAATGGCAATAACAGATAAGCGTTCGCTATCATTCATGTGTTTTTTTCAACTAGCATTGGCATAACACAAATAATATTCATTTGCACTTTCAAAGTTGTGTACTATAAACCAGGACAACCTTTTTATATAGGGGAGTCGAAATGAACAATTTAGTATGTCCACGGGTCAAAACCAAAAGTAAATGATAATAGTGTTGGTTGTAATGAAAGAAACAGTATAAATATGTTTTCCAAGTGATATAATAATAATAATAATAATAATAATAAAAGAATACAATTAATAAATTTAAATAACCAAAAAACTATTTAGTGATAGTTATTTATAATAAAATAGTAAAAGAATAAAAGAAACATTAATAAACTTCGATCGAAAAATAATTTATTATAAAACATATATAAGTGTGAATCCTCTTAGCAATCTACATATCTAGATTTCGATCTTATTAGATCTCATTAGTGTAGCTCAGATAGTGAGGACACCATATCTCGAGTGGTTATATACAAACATTATACAACTAACCCCCTAGGAGGAAAGTTAAACGCCATCTGGCGGCACCACATCAATTACCAATGCACACCCATATGGTAATAACCGTCAACATGCTCATGTAATCAGGATCACCGGGTAGTGCCCTCTATGGATTGTGTGCATTGCTAATTGATGTGGTGCCGCCAGATGGCGTTTAACTTTCCTCCTAGGGGGTTAGTTGTATAATAATTTCTTATAGTCATATTATGCTACACTCTAATTAATGAGAAACTTTGGATTGCTTTTCTTTTGAAATAAATTTAGTTTGGTTTCACATACAAAAACTTTGTTTTTTTTAGAAGCCTTAATATTAAAGGATAAATAAAACGATTTTTTACATTGTTTTTTTTTATCACACTTCAGTTACACTTTGCAACTAGTTTCGGCTAGCTCTAGCCATTTTTGAGCTTTTTACTTTGTTTTTTTTTACTATCACAAAGTAGATGCCTTAACAATCCAATATTTGCCTTAATATTATTTTAGTTGTCCCGCTATGTTACCAATGTTAAGGTATAATTTTAATGTTTAGCGAAAATCTGAGCGAGTGTAAGCAACTATAATTGGTTTAGAGAAATATTAGGTTTCAATAAAAACGAAACAACTTGCAAAGTGGCAATTCACATATAATTAATTGCAGTACAAACAGTTGTATTATCCCCCCTGATGATTAATTAGCGCATTCGTGATTTTCTATAAATAACCTCCCGCTTTATAAATGACTTGACGACATGGTAACGCATGAAGTGAGAGGATTACCGGGCTGCAAATGGAACGAGCGAGGGTGGAATGTAATCGGCTGCATTAATCGGACCACAAAAAAAAAGTGCCATTTAAAATACTCGTGCATTTCTCACGGGCGAGCGTGCGCCGTGTTTTCCGTGGAAATTGATTGTTGTCGTCCGCGCTATATGTCCGCATTTGTCATCCCCCCGATTTAATTTCCTCCCAACCCTTATCGCGGCCCGAATTTACACATCCCCCGAGCGCTTATCTCCCGAGGGACACCTTTCAAACCGGAATGTGAATACGGAATACTAATATGCAATTTGGGATCATTTAGAGTGATAAATAACTACATAAAGGGGCACCTGATCTTATCAACAGCCCCTCTCCCTCTATGCGTGCTGCAGACGATCAATTCAAATCATTCGGTAGTTGTTAATTCCTCAGCTTCGGAAACAAACCAAAAAAAAAACCAAAAAAAACAACAACCCAGCCTCGTAAATTCAGGCTAATTGGCGGGAAACGCCATTTGCATATCCTAATGCGAATCCGCGATTGGATTACCGTTCCGCGCCGACCGTTTCTCATTGTAATTGATTTCTGTTTCGTCCGAGAACGCACGCCGCTCGAGACGACCGACCGACGCGTGTTACACCTGAAATCGTACGCCTCGCGTTACGTAACGACCGCTTTGCCGGTAACTGGAGCCGAACGCACGTTATGCAACGTCTTTAATTGCAGTTGCAATTAAAAGTTTTAATGGTTTACGGGAACTAGCCCTAATCGGCAACACTCATGTAAAGAGATGGAAAGAAGGAAGACATACAGAGACTACAGAGACATCCAAAGACATATAGAGACAAACAGAATCATATAAAGACATACGAAGACATATAGAGACCCACAGAAACATGTAGAGATATTAAAACACCTACAGACACATCCAGAGACACTCGCAGACTTTCAGAGACATATATCAATATACAGAGACATTTATAAGCTTTCAAAGACATATATAAATATACAGAGACATTTATAAGCTTTCAAAGACATATAGAGATATACAGAGACATACAGACATACATAAAAACGTATATAGACCTACAAAGTCATATAGAGATATAAACAGGCCTAAAGATGCATGCAGAGACATACACTGACTTATAGAGACATATACTTATATACAGAGACATCCCTATGCTTCCAAAGACATATGGAGACATTCAGAGACACGTAGACACATATAAAGACATATAGAGACATATAGAATACTGATAAATAAAAATAGAGACCAATGTAGACAAATACGGACACATCGGGCCAAAAAACATATAAATAGACACATATATGAGACATCCAGAAACACACAGAGATATAGAGTCATATATCAATTTACAGAGACATCTAGATACATATATACATACATATTTGTATGTCTATGTATGACAATGAATGCCGCTGTCTTTTTATGCATTTGTATGTCTTTATATGTTTCTGTATGTATATATGTATCTGGATGTCTCTGTAGATATATACAAATATTGATAGATATATACAGAGACACACAGAAATATATAAAAATATATATAGACCTACAGAGGCATATATAGATATAAACAGACCTAAAGATGCATGCAGGGACATACACTGACTTATAGAGACATATACTTATATACAGAGAAATCCCTATGCTTCCAAAGACATATAGAGACATTCCGAGACACGTAGACACATATAAAGACGCATAGAGACATATAGAATATTGATAAATAAATATACAGACCAATGTAGACAAATACGGACACATCGGACCAAGAAATATATAAATAGACACATATATGAGACATCCAGATACATTCACAGAGTAATCTAGACACATCCAGAAACACACAGAGATATAGAGTCATATATCAATTTACAGAGACATCCAGATACATATATACATACAGAGCCATACAGACACATACAAAGACATTCAAATACATAAAAATACAGCGGCATTCATTGTCATACATAGACATACAGTTATGTCTACATATCTGTATGTCTATGTATGACAATGAATGCCGCTGTCTTTTTATGCATTTGTATGTCTTTATATGTTTCTGTATGTCTCTGTATGTCTATGTATGTATATATGTTACTGGATGTCTCTTTATATATACAAATATTGATAGATATATACAGAGACACACAGAAATATATAGAAACATATATAGACCTACAGAGGCATATAGAGATATAAACAGACCTAAAGATGCATGCAGGGACATACACTGACTTATAGAGACATATACTTATATACAGAGAAATCCCTATGCTTCCAAAGACATATGGAGACATTCCGAGACTTGTAGACACATATAAAGACGCATAGACACATATAGAATATTGATAAATAAATATAGAGACCAATGTAGGCAAATACGGATACATCGGACCAAGAAATATATAAATAGACACATATATGAGACATCCAGATACATTCACAGAGTAATCTAGACACATCCAGAAACACACAGAGATATAGAGTCATATATCAATTTACAGAGACATCCAGATACATATATACATACAGAGCCATACAGACACATATAAAGACATTCTAATACATAAAAATACAGCGGCATTCATTGTCATACATAGACATACAGTTATGTCTACATATCTGTATGTCTATGTATGACAATGAATGCCGCTGTCTTTTTATGCATTTGTATGTCTTTATATGTTTCTGTATGTCTCTGTATGTATATATGTTACTGGATGTCTCTGTATATATACAAATACTGATAGATATATACAGAGACACACAGAAATATGTATATAGAAACATATATAGACCTACAGAGGCATATAGAGATATAAACAGATCTAAAGATGCATGCAGTGACATACACTGACTTATAGAGACATATACTTATATACACAGAAATCCCTATGCTTCCAAAGACATATGGATACATTCCGAGACATGTAGAGACATATAAAGACGCATAGAAAGATATAGAATATTGATAAATAAATATAGAGACCAATGTAGACAAATACGGACACATCCAACCAAGAAGCATATAAATAGACACACATATGAGACATCCAGATACATTCACAGAGTAATCTAGACACATCCAGAAACACACAGAGATATAGAGTTAGATATCGATATACAGAGACATCCAGATACATATATACATATATACATACAGAGACATACAGACACATATAAAGACATACAGAGACATACAGACACATATAAAGACATACAAAGACATAAGAATACAGCGGCAATCATTGTCATACAGATATGTAGAAATATTTCTATATGTCTACATATCTGTAACTCTGTATGATAATGAATGCCGCTGTCTTTTTATGTATTTGTATGTCTTTATATGTTTCTGTATGTCCCTGTGTGTATATATGTATCTGGATGTCTCTGTATATATACAAATATTGATAAATATAACACATATAAAGACGCATAGAGACATATAGAATACTGATAAATAAATATAGAGACTAATGTAGTCAAATACGGACACATCAGGCAAAAAAAACATATAAATAGACACATATATGAGACATCCAGACACATCCACAGAGTAATCTAGACACATCCAGAAACACACAGAGATATAGAGTTATATATCGATATACAGAGACATCCAGATATATATATATATATATATATATATATATATATATATATATATATATATATATATACATACAGAGACATACAGAAACATATAAAGACATACAAAGACATACGAATACAGCGGCAATCATTGCCATACAGATATGTGGAAATATTTCTATATGTCTACATATCTGTAAGTCTGTATGATAATGAATGCCGCTGTCTTTTTATGTTTTTGTATGTCTCTGTATGTATATATGTATCTGGATGTCTCTGTATATATACAAATATTGATAATAGAGACATATAGAATACTGATAAATAAATATAGAGGCTAATGTAGTCAAATACGGACACATCAGGCAAAAAAAAACATATAAATAGACACATATATGAGACATCCAGACACATCCACAGAGTAATCTAGACACATCCAGAAACACACAGAGATATAGAGTTATATATCGATATACCGAGACATCCAGATACATATATACATACAGAGACATACAGACACAAATAAAGACATACAAAGACATAAGAATACAGCGGCATTCATTGTCATACAGATATGTAGAAATATTTCTATATGTCTACATATCTGTATGTCTGTATGATAATGAATGCCGCTGTCTTTTTATGTATTTGTATGTCTTTATATGTTTCTGTATGTCTCTCTATGTATATATGTATCTGGATGTCTCTGCATATATACAAATATTGATAAATAGCATCAGAGGTCAAGACAAAATAACAATGCATCTGAATAAAATGCGAACAGATTTTCCAAATCGATGCAGTAATCTAACAAGCGCGATCGTGTGTTACTGATGGTTGATCGCGTTGCCTCTAGAGAGCAGCGCTAATAGTAGATTTAATAATCTGACAGTTTAAATATGGTTATAAATTATATTACTTGTTCTGCCGTGTACTAAATTTTTAGGGCATATCTTGATTTTACTATTTATGGTTATATATCAAGTTAGATAAGGTTGTATGTTACTTGATTTCTTTTTATGTCGTTTCAAGTAAATTTAACTTTAAAAATAAATTAAAAAGAACTCAATATTAAGAGCTGCTACAGGCTACTAGGCAGTGGTAGAAATTGGATGTAACGACTAGAAAGACATAGAGATGGAGAAGTACAGGGGCAGAAACATACAGAAATTTACTGAGCCATATAATACGTACAGAGGCATTCAGAGACATACTGAAACAGAGATTTATATAGCCATATATAAATATATAGGGACATGCAGAGACATACTGAAACAGAGATTTATATAGCCATATATAAATATATAGGGACATGCAGAGACATTTATACCTTATTAAGAGGCATACAGAAAGATACAGGGTGCTGTACAGATATATACTAAAACATACACATGAGTAATAGAGAAGTACATAGGCATATATAGAATTGCAAAAACATACAAAGACATACAAAGACATACAAAGTCATACAAAGATATATAAACACATACAAAGGCATACAAAGATATTCAAAGATATAAAAAGACATACAAAGACATGCAAAGACATACAAAGACATACAAAGACATACAAAGACATACAAAGACATACAAAGACATACAAAGACATACAAAGACATACAAAGACATACAAAGACATACAAAGACATACAAAGACATACAAAGACATACAAAGACATACAAAGACATACAAAGACATACAAAGACATACAAAGACATACAAGGACATACAAAGATATACAAAGACAGACAACACAAGAGATATAGAGTCATATATCGATATACATTGACATCCAGATACATATATACAATACAAAGACATACAGGTGCTATACAGATATATACTAAAACATACACATGATTAATAGAAAAGTACATAGACATATATAGAATTACAAAGACATATAACGACATGCAAAGACATACAAAGAAAGACAACAAAAGAGATATAGAGTCATATATCAATATACAGAGACATGCAGATACATATATACATACAGAGACATACAGGTGCTATACAGATATATACTAAAACATATACATAAATAATAGAGAAGTACATAGACATATATAGAATTACAAAGACATACAAAGACATATAAAGACATACAAAGATATACAAAGACAGACAACACAAGAGATATAGAGTCATATATCGATATACATTGACATCCAGATACATATATACATACAGAGACATACAGGTGCTATACAGATATATACTAAAACATACACATGATTAATAGAAAAGTACATAGACATATATAGAATTACAAAGACATAAAAAGACATATAACGACATGCAAAGTCATACAAAGAAAGACAGCAGAAGAGATATAGAGTCATATATCAATATACAGAGACATGCAGATACATATATACATACAGAGACATCCAGATACATATATACATAGAGAGACATACAGGTGCTATACAGATATATACTAAAACATACACATGAATAATAGAGAAGTACATAGACATATATAGAATTACAAAGACATACACATATATACAAAGACAGACAACACAAGAGATATAGAGTCATATATCGATATACAGAGACATCCAGATACATATATACATACAGAGACATAGAGATGCTATACAGATATATACTAAAACATACACACGATTAATAGAGAAGTACATAGACATATATAGAATTACAAAGACATATCTTGCATATCTAGCACCATTCCTAGATATGCAAGATCTGCTGTCAAGCACAGGGAATGTTGCTCCTGATAGGATGAACTGTAGTATATAGCAGTTGAAATTGAATGAAATCGCTCTAAATCTTTGTAGACATTTTCCGCGAAAACCCTATGGTTTTAAAGATATAAGCAAAAAACTGAAAAAAGGTTTTTTGCCCCTCCCCAAGTTTCCACAGGTCCCTCGAGGTCGAAACCTCAGATTCCACACCACAAACACCACACACATTACAAATATCCCAAAGTTTCATTAGCTTTTTGTGCAGGTAACCCCCATTTTTTTGACTTGTCGATTGGATATACACGATTTACAAGTATACGTTGTGGGCACCACACGATCACACGTTCACACGTTCACACGGACACATTAGGAATCATTATTAAATTATATTCACCACAACATTTCCATAAAACCCATAATCTAAAATATATGATAAGACACATGTTTATAGTCCATTCCAACGGTATAGTACATTGATTTTGGTAACCTCGACCTCACACAGTCCGATTTGCCTTAGGTCAAGCCTACACAGGCGGCCAAGCACTGGCTGCGCGTCTCGAGCCGTGGGGGTGGGTGGTATTTATTAGTGTCATCTTTGATTGGGATTTGAGGGGTTGTTAGTGTCTAACGGTGACATTAGTCACCCATAATGACGGCGGGCGCACTAAAACAAGCGTTTGATCGCCGGCGAACACACAATTGTAAGTTATTCGACGGGCCCGTATAGTTTTACATAACATTAATGCGGCGCCGGGAGACCAAAAAAAAAAAACGTGCATGCACGGATTTAAAGGGGGGAATTATAGAAAACGCGCACAATGGGATGGTTTATTTGAAAGGCTGTATATCCCGTTTGTTCACTTGTATATGTCATGCGGCAGGAATCCATATCTCAATTACAAGAAAAAATCGAATCGTACATTGAATATTTAACGCCTATTTTATCCTCCTTTATGGTACGTGCAGATTTATCATCGTAATTGCCTGTATGCCTTATTATCCCGTACATGAAATAAAATTGGTATTTTTCCCTGTGTCGCCGCAGTTGACACCTTATGAGTATTTTGCTCTTGCGCTCGCACCTTGAACCGACAATTATAAATGCATGCGATTCTAATGCTAGTTTTAATTACATACCACTTTAACTGTTAAACACTATTTTTTTTTACAACTAATACGATATATTACTGCAATTAACTCAATTAGGCTTTTAATATCTAAGTGTATATATTCAATACACTATTTGCATTCGTTTTATACTGTGGCGCAACCAGGAGCATATGTATCTCCCTCAAACTTGATCCTTTGAAATTATATTTTATTTATTTATATATAAATAATAATAAAAATATATATTTCAGTATATGTTTTCAGATTTGATTTTATAGCTTTCTATTGTTGCATCAAACATAATAACTGAAGTAAACTGTCGTAACTACCAAATTATTATTTTATTTACTTATTAAAGGGTGCAAGAACCTAAAAAATAATTTAGTTGCAGTCAAGTTAACATTAAAGATCGTTTTAGACAAGACAATTTCTTGACTCAAAAGTTAGTCAAGATGCGAGACAATCTAAATTATCTCATATCATACAGCAAATTATTTGAAATATTGAATTGGATGGTAGATTGAATGAAAAAATATTGTCAAGGACAAATTGTATGGGAGGAGGATACATAAATTCAAGTCTTGAACAATTTTTGAGCTAAGAAATTGTCTTGTCTAAAACGACCTTAAAGGGTATTTGTTATATAGATAGATAGATATTTTTTATTTGTTCATCTCAAAATATAATTATATTGAAAAAAACATAAGCATTTGGTAAGTAAACAATTAAACTATATAATATATATATATATATATATATATATATATATATATATATATATATATATATTTCTGGAAAATGTTTTTCTATTCAGTTACGACATTTTACTTCTGGGGTACCGATATATGATTGACTGATTTTTTGTTTGTAAATTTAACACTCCACCTCCCCAAACATAATGTGTAGTTGCGCCACTGGTTTTATGTAATAAGTTTTCGGGCCGGCCATGTAAATAGCAACTGCCGGCGGCATCGTTCAAAAAACCAGCTGTGCGATGGGGTAATTGCCGCAAAACTAATTGTAATTACGCGCAATTATTGTATTTATAGTGCTGTGTGAGAAAGGGAATTCATTGCTGCTGAAAAGGCGCGAAAACTACAGCTGTTCGCGTCGGAACAAACGCCACAAACTAAAGCATCCTGTTTAACATTTCGTCCCTCCTAGTAAAAGTAGTAAAAATGATGATGTAAGGAGGACACCTACTGCGCGGCATCGAGATGCCCACTCGAGGGCGCGCGAAGGGTCGTTTATCACGTTCCCCAAGTGCGCTTTCGAGAAATTTATTGAATGAAATTGATGTAATTGGGTCACAATATTGAGCGGCCGGGCATTGCACCCCGTGACAAATTGTTTTATGTAAATCGGGCGACCAATTATAGCCAAAAAGGTGTTAGCCGGAAGATGGATGCGTGTATTATTAAATTTTGACTGCGATATATGTAACCAATTGGAATATTATATGCGACGAATTATGTTTATGTGGTGGCAAGTGGGGTTTGGTATAGGTTTGGAATGTACGATTAACACACGAGTTAATACACCGCAGTGAAGGTTTCCCAGTATTTGGTCTTTATTCTTCGTATTTCTGCTTGTACTCTGTTCCTTGTAACGTAGCCACTCTTCCAGCGTTATTTAGGTACCTCAAGTAGGTTTCAGGTTTTACTCTTGCCATTTGTTTTACTTCTGGTGTAAACCATGGTGTGTTGTGTTTATTTGGGTTTTTGTTTATCCTCCTTCTGCCTAGTGCTTCATTGACGGTTTTCTCGATGTGTGATTTTACTTTTTTCCAACTGGTTTCCACGTCGTCCTCGTCCAGAATTGGCTGTTCTCTGATCTTTTGGGTTAATCTTTTTTCGTCCTTCACGGTGGGGTCACTAATGGATTCGATGTTTAGTTTGTCTACGTATATAGGTGGTAGCTTCGTAGAGTCGAAGTTATGTCATGACCAGTTGGTGATATGATTCAATGTTCGCTGACGTTAGCGAGCGTATGTCGACCCCACCGTGAAGGACTTGTACGAAAAAAGATTAACCCAAAAGATCAGAGAACAGCCAATTTTGGACGAGGACGACGTGTAAACCAGTTAGATAGGTTTACACGTCGTCCTCGTCCAAAATTGGCTGTTCTCTGATCTTTTGGGTTAATCTTTTTTCGTACAAGTCCTTCACGGTGGGGTCACTAATGGATTCGATGTTCAGTTTGTCTACGTAGATAGGTGGTAGCTTTTTTTCAATTGTGTTGTAAGTCGAAGTTTTGTCATGACTAGTTGGTGATTTGATCCAATGTTCGCGTATGTCGATTATTTGACTCGGGTGTACTGCTCTATTCGAGATTATATAATCGATCGTGGATGAATGTCCTTGCGTGTTGGACCAAGTTATTTCGTATTGTGGCTTGTGATTGAAATACGTATTGTTTATTCTCGTCTCGTTTTGCACAAAATGTGGTGAGAGTTTCTCCGCTGTTGGTGACGTGTGTTTAATTGAAACGTTGTTTTATGCCATCTACGATTGCATTACCAAATCTGGCATTCAGATCGCCCATGATTAGGATCTTCTGTTCGGTACGTATTTTGTTGACTTGGGTCTGTAGATGCTCGTAGAAGGTGTCAATTTCCTCTTTACTTTTGCTAGTGTCGGGAGCGTAAACGCTGATAATATGTATTTTGTCTCTGCCGGTGTCTAGGACTACTCTGAGGATTCTTTCATTGATGTAGAATGTATCTTCTATATTCTGTATGAGTTTAACACTGATTAGCAGACCTACTCCGGCTGTGGCTTGTTTGTGTTTTCAGTCCCACAATACTTGAGTATGTATCCTTTATATGTAAGATCGCCTTTTCCTCTGCGTTTGGTTTGTGGTAATGCACATATATCTATTTTGTGTGTTTCCATCTCTAGTATAACTTCCTGTTCTCTCCCGTTCCAAGATCTTATATTCCAACAAGCGCATCTTAATATATTTTTCCTCCTCAACTCTTTATTTTTGTCTTCTTCTCATATCCGTGTCTATAGCTGAGGTCGTCATCGTTGTATCAGTCCGTATCCGAGGCTTGTTGTTGGTTCTATGAGCTTGTGGGTTGTTTTACTGCAGGCAGGCTGCTGACCTCACCTGCAAACCCTCCTCCTTTATCCGGAACCGGCAACATCGTCACTGAGCTACTTTGTTCACCCAGTGAGATGCAGGCACAGCCCGACATCCAGTTAGAGAATTGTAACAAATACAGTTCTAAAACAGTACAACTTACCCTCGTAGAGGGAAGGTAAACGCCATCTGGCGGCACCACATCAATTAGCAATGCACACCCATATGGTAATAACCGTCAACATGCTCATGTTATCAGGATCACCGGGTAGTACCCTCTAGAGAATATGAATAATATTCCAATAGAGTGCTTGAGATATCAGCACAAAGCCAATCGTATAAAACATATATAAGTGTGAACCCACCTCTTAGCAATCTACATATCTAGATTTCGATCTTATTAGATCTAGTCAGTGTAGCTCAGGGTTCACACTTATATATGTTTTATACGATTGGCTTTGTGCTGATATCTCTAGAGAATATTATTCATATTCTCTAGAGGGCACTACCCGGTGATCCTGATAACATGAGCATGTTGACGGTTATTACCATATGGGTGTGCATTGCTAATTGATGTGGTGCCGCCAGATGGCGTTTAACTTCCCTCTACGAGGGTAAGTTGTACTGTTTTTGTATATAACCACTCGAGATTTTGTGTGAATTCATCCTCACTAGCTGAGCTACACTGACGAGATCTAATAAGATCGAAATCTAGATATGTAGATTGCTAAGAGGTGGGTTCACACTTATATATGTTTTAAATGCAGTTCTTTCTTTCTTGGTATGTATCCTCTTGTACCCGTGTTGGGTGCCTAGGTTGGTTTTTATTGCTTTATCCACATATTATCCACATATTATCCACATACATTGGTAAAACGATTCAGCTCAAAGGCAAAAGCTGGAGACAAGCAAAGTAAGTTGTGGAAGACAGGAACCACAACTTACTTTGCTTGTCTCCAGGTGTTGCCTTTGAGCTGAATCGTTTTACCAATTGGCCTTTTGATCTCTTTCCTATGACTCTTGCTTCCCATGTTTGCTTTACTTGTCTACCATTGCTCATTCTGTTCATATGTCCACCTTAATTGCCCTACATCTATCTTCTTTTGTATTGCTGATACTCCTAGCCTTTCCCTTCTGTCTATATTTCTTACATTGTCTTTCTTTGTAGTTCCTTCCACTCTTCTAAAATACTTCATCTCCGCTGCTTGTATTCTCCATTTATGTCGCTCGTTTATTACTTACGAATATCAGTCTTGGCTATGTATATTGTCTTGAACACTGCAATACTAATTTCTTTCAAAATGTCTCGTATGCTTTTGAGTTTGAGTTGTATGCATTTTTTTTAGTCAACTACGGGTTTTACTAACTACATCACTTACCTCTCAGTTAGTTGCATATCACGAACAGTATTGCAAGATATCACATTTTCGGCTACCAACTTACTTTACTTATCAGGAAACAACTAAAATGTGCTGTGAAATGTTGAAACAAAATTACATGAAATGAAAGACTTTTGAATTCAATGTTTTTGTTTATGTTATTATGTAAATACAATTCTTTCATTTCATGTTCAAGATTGGGGGTAGTTGATGAATAAAAGTTTCGATATAATTGTTTTTATACTTATAAGTTTTTTTTTATTCAATTTGTGCTGAAATAGATGTTTTTTTGTTTAAATGGGGGTATGATTGATAGCGAGGTATATTTACTTAAGTAAATTATGTACAACTTGTAAAATACAATAAATAGTAGAAATAAATAGAGAATGGGGTAGCGAAAAGACGATCGTGTCGGAAGCGTTGGCCGCGTGTGCGAGTGGCGGTATGAGTCAGTCGGGGTGAGGAGTGGCGGCTTCCTCTGGCAGTGGCATAACGGTGGAATCTTCCCAGTCCCATGCGGTCGTGGAGTCGACGACGTAGTCCTCGTCGGAGGTGGCGTCCTCGGTGACGGTGGTCGGCGGCGCCTCCGTCGTTGTTCTAACACTTAACACTCTATTTTTCTTACTGTTACTTTTAATACCTTTAGGATTCTTCTTTTTCTTAATACCACCTAATTGTTTATCACTGAATTTAGTCTTGAGTTTCTTTTTGTTAGTCACTTCTACTCTTTGGCACTCTTCACTGTCATCGGATTCACACTTCTTATTATTACTATTATTATTATTGCTGTTACTATTACTAATTAGTCTATTCTGCGCTTTTCGAGCATTCGCAAGTGTCTGTCTTTTGTGGCACAATTCGCTGTCGGTTTCGCCCTCGAGACATTTTCGCTTCTTCTTCTTCCGCTTTTTTCGTTTTCGACATCTCGAGGTCGCTTCGAAGTCGGTGGCGGGCGACGCTAGCCTGGACGCCGATTCGGCCGCCGCCGCCGTCGTCGCGCACATATGTGCATGGTGGCGCATCGGGTGTAATTCTTCAGCCCTTTCCGCGGATATGCTCCGCGTTAGTACGCGCGTGTAGGACGAGAGCCGGCCGAGCGGTTGGCGGGCTCGCAACAGGACCTTCCTGGACTGCCCCCGACGATTCAGCGCCAAGTACAGCGTCCGTCGCTCATTTGAGTATTTCGTTGATGAGTATGTGTTGTAGTGGTGCTGCTCGATCATCTCGTTGAACACGCACTCGTCGCTAAACTCCCTCTGAAACAGACAAAGAAACTTCATTAGGACACGTTTTTTTTTGTATTCTAATGTTTCGGGGTGGAAGGATTTTCCCTGAAGTAATTATTGGCCGCATTAAGATAAACGATACAGTTATTAACTCCTGATAAAGAATCTCTATTACTCTAATTTATGGCTTTATTATATAAAAACAAAGCCTCGCACCCACACACCGACCAATTAAAACTTGCATAAAATCATTACCCGCCCCACAAACAGCCGTTTATGCTCCAAACGATTTTATGGTTAACCCAGGAAATTTACGACTGCCAACGAAGATTTATTGATTGTAAACATAACAGTTAATTCCAACTAGTAAATCACGAAAAACTGATGTGTGCATATTTGTACTCCTCATTCAGTTGATTCAGTTGCTGTTTGTAGCGACACTAAGCCGAGGATAAATAAATTACGCGGGCACGTGCCATCTGGAACGCGATAAATTTATTATACCAAACACGTAACGTAATTGATGATTACATAAAACAATTTTATTAGCAAGAGTGTAACCGGAGTACGATTTGTCATATTGAGCGCAATTAATCTGCAACAACAAAATATCGACAAAGCTCGATAAGCAGAATCTAATTGCTGCAATTGACACTCCTTGAGATTTCTACTAATGATATTAAGATCGTTATATATTCTCTTTCTTGTATTATTACACTCTAATATTGGCTAAAATAATTACAAATAATAAAAATACTGTAATATACATATTAATAATGTAATATCCTGAGAGGAGAGAAAATATGAAGGGAACATTATAGTCCAGTCGGCAAGTACATTTTAACTGGACATAATTTTGAAAATAATTATGAAATTTTAGTATATTGTTCGGGGTTGGTGTGGAATCTGAGTTTTCGTCCTCGAAGGACCCGTGCAGAAGGAAAATTTTGACTATAAGTATTTTTTTCGGTGACCAAGTCGAACATATTTCATTATTATTATTTTTACCATGCCTCCGTCATACAAGTCGTCCAGTCGGCAAGTACATTCTAACTGGACATAATTTTGAAAATAATTATGAAATTTTAGTATATTGTTCGGGGTTGGTGTGGAATCTGAGTGTTCGTCCTCGAAGGACCCGTGCAGCAGATGCCCGAAGGAAAATTTTGATTATAAGTATTTTTTTCGGTGACCAAGTCGAACATATTTCATTATTATTATTTTTACCATGCCTCCGTCATACAATTTAGTTGAAAAAATTACACAATGTTTATGGAAAAATGAAAATGGAAAAGTCTCAATCACAGTAAATTGTTCCTTCTATTTATTTTTTATTTTTTAACTTTTCCGCTCCTATCTGGATATGCCGATTTTAGAGGCTGGGTCGATAAAAAAATGATGCAACGTATTTTCTTTAATTTTTTTACTGATCTTAATGCAGAACATATCAGTGCACCAGATGATCGAAGGAAATTGAAAATTTTTTGATTATAAGTATTTTTTTTTCGGCGACCAAGGCTGGGATCATAGAGGTTAACTTCACACCGGTAAAAAATTGCATGTTTCTGCTTCTTAAATTTATTTTTCGACATATTTTCTATTATGCATACCCCCCGACGCACTGCAACCCCGAACAATATCCCAAAGTTTCGTAATTTTGTCCAGGTAACCCCCTTTTTATTGACTTGCCGACTGGACTATTAGGAAAATAGCAGCATAAAAATGCAGGACAAAATTGATTTGTTTTACATCATAGCCGATTTCGTTTATCGTTCAGAAGCTGTTCTGGACTGGTCTTAGGAGGTTTAGAACAGCCCGGAACAGCTCCTGAACAATAAACGACTCATATTATAATAGAAAGGGATAGCGGATATAGGTCAGGATAACAGGTCCACGAAAAAATAACGTACTAAATGTCAATAACTCTGTAGATTACAAAGGTTTACTGATTGGTTATTAGCATAATACTAGTAGTATAATATTAGACGTACGAAATGTTTGATTACAAAGGTTTACTGATTGGCTAGTAGTATATACAATGACATTATTTATGACAGCGTGCACGGATTTAATCAAGCTCCTAAAAAAAAACGGACGTCAAGCATGTCCTCGTCGGAGACGAAGACAATTCCATCCTTTTTAATTACGTGCTGACCTAATTCATTACCGCCCGGCGTTGCAATTAGTAAACTCGCGCCCGCCATAATTCTAAGTCGGCAGTAATTCATGTGCTGAGCCTCGAACACGCGCCCAGGACAGTTTATTTTCGCCGAGCGCAGTAACAACAACGGTGCAATTAGTTAAATCGGTGCTTGAGTAAACTGCGCAGCTATTAGCGATTTATTGCGGCCCCGCGGGCCGCGCCAGTTTAAAAGGTGCCGTTCGCGGAATTTATGGGGTTTGATTAATCGTAAACACGGGGTGTATTTGATGTAATCGTTTGAAACTAGAAACCCTTTAGGGGCGGCCCTAAATCAGTCGATCAGATCGATTGAGATGTTTGCAGGTACGGGTTTTCATTAGTGCCGCCTCTAAAATGCAGTCGAAAATAGTCCTGCAATTTTACACCACTTAAAGCAGGCTTGTCGTGAAATTCTACAAGCATGAAATGCATTTACATCTACCTTTCATCGTCATTTCTACTACATTTAAATTGATACATATTTATTATGCAATTTAAATATAAACAGCGCGGTTTTAATGGCACGAGATAGACGCATAGCTGATTAAGATGTTTGTATATAAATAAATTTGAATGGGTTTAGTTAGATATTTATATAATACAACTATTTGAGGAATTTTTAGCGAATTATCTTATCGAAACCGGGGGAGATGTCATAAGTCATCAGTGTTGTAAATAAATAGGCAAATCGATTCATTTGCAATGCGTGCACACCCGCGAGTGAAATTCCGTTCTAATGCGCCCGCTAATCAGCTGGGACGGCTATAATAAATTAGAGTGTATTATAAACGCATAAAGTAAAATAGATAACGAGAGACCACCTAGACGCAGTTTACAACCTGCAATACCATTCGAGCTATTCGATTATAATAACCATGGTCGTTCAAAATGTCTTCATTACAGGCAAATTGTTGTTATGGGCGGTGTTGTTGTTGAAGTTTATTGTTAGCTTGATTTACATGCTTTTGAATCACGGTTTATATTAATAGTATTTGAAAACTATTTACGAGGTTAATACATGTAAGGAAATATATTATACGTGCGTATATAGAATTCAAACTTACAAGGAGCAAACTACAAAACAGCAATGTTTACTTTGTGATAATATATTTAAAAAATTAAATAAAAATAAAGTCTACAGTATTTTACATTTAATTATTATATAAAATAGCTAGTAAAACTATAAATTCATAAGTAAAATTTGATTTGGGGATTTGATTTTTATATTAGCTACTATAGAATATATTCTGCATACACCTCTTTGTCATTAAATAGATGAATTACAAGCAGTAGAAACCCCATTTGCTTGTTACATATTTATATAGTTGGAAGTGGGTTGTAATGGATAAGACAAGATCAAAGCGATTCAAATGCCAACGTCACCTGCTAAAGTGGTGATGATATGGACCCGTTTGAACCCTCTCAGATAACTGATTTGTCAGTGTTGATGGAGCCACATCAGTATAACTGTTGTTGAAATGAGTTTACCCCCCAGGGATTATCAACTTGGTGTGATGATGTTAAATATATTTCAACAAATAAAGAATATCTACTTTGAAGACGATTGTTGGGATTAAAAAGTATATTAAATTGTACACCATAGATGTGTAGATCTATATATTTTTAAGATTTTTTTAATAAAACATTTGTTGATAAAGCTTTAACGCTGTTTAAACGAAAACTTTTCTTGTGTAGTATAGTCGCCCAGCGCTTGCATGGAAGGTTGGGATCATGAAATCGATGCCTGAAAGGAATCTCAAGGAAGGAGATTGGCTCGATCGCCTGGAGACAGGGTACCGGAAGGCGAAACCACTCGCTATGAATCCGAATTTTTATATATATATATATATATATATATATATATATATATAAATTCGGGTTCATAGCGAGTGGTTTCGCCTTCCGGAACCCTGTCTCCAGGCGATCGAGCCAATCTACTTCCTTGAGATTCGCTATATATATATATATATATATATATATATATATATATATATATATATATATATATATATAAAACCAGACAGTTGTATTCAATTGCACACAATCGTTGTGTAATTCAATATTTCTAAAGATATTTTAATAAAATATTCAATATTCATTTTGAGGATTAAATATTGATTGAAGAAAACATAAATACAATATGTTTTCTCAAGTCTAAAGCTGTCATAAAAGAATAATGTTTTTATTTGTCCAATCTATTTCGAAACGAATCGAAATCTCTGTTGATTTGTGATCATTCCATGCTGCGTAATGCGTTGGCAATCAATACAGTAACAGTAGGCAGTGTATACAAGTGTTGTTGGCCGATTTCGGCGCAATGAAAACAAACGCTGTGTCGGGGAACGAAAGCAAACAGCAACGTCAAGCGTCGAAGAAGTTTACGCCCGGAATGGCGGCCGCGATGGATATTTACTAGCGATTTAATAATACATGATTCGGCCTACTCAAACAAACAATTCGCGTACAATGTAGCCCGTAAGAATTGACAGTAACGGCCGCAATTTAAATATGACGGGCGGCGCGCGTTTTTTTGCGAATGTTTTTGCCGAATAACGCGCGGTTGTAATGCGCACGCGAGTGGGATGAATTAATAATACCCTTATGTAAATGTGCGTAGGGTTTCATTTTATTGCCGGCTCGCGAAACGAATAAGCGCAAATAAATCCAACAAACAATTTAAGCATCATTTGAATGTGCACGTATTCGCCGCGACTGTTATTACCGCACAACAAATTTTAATGTGCGCATTAATTTATCAATTTATTTGTTCTTTCTTATCTTTATGGCGACTGTTATAATAAATTACTAGCGCTACACCTTCCATAACTAGCCCCCTAAAGCCTGCATGTGGGTAGTCACCACTACCTATTACGACCACTAGAGAAAAAAAGGAAACACCGCATGGATATTACCCTGTAGGTATTCAACTGCGGCGCACGATAAGTTATGAGGGGGATCTCTTCAATTCGGACTTTACATAGTTTCATAATTGGGCTCGTAAAGATTTCACCGGCGCAATTGAAAACTTCTCATTATTATTATTTATTTCGAAATGATTTCATTTTTTTTCTACTCTACTACTAATTTCAGGATATGTGTGTGTGTGTGTATATGTTTTGTATGTACGTGTATTTGATGGATACTCACCGATCCATACAGCAGTCCACATCCATCCATGCATAAATATTGACAAGTCGCGACTCCCTGAATTTTCAATTGTCCTATTCCCACCGTTGTTCTTTGCAAAATCGCTGCAAAATAACAGAAACAAATGTTACTCATCTTTTGTAAATAGGAACATATTTTTAAAGCATAATGTTGTCGCTAACAAAATGGTGTAAGAATAAGAATTATTATCTAGTTTCCTATATGGTTTTATATATAAGAATTGATATATTAAACTGTATAACTATTTCTAAATGGAAAATTAACGTTTTGTATTAGCTGTTGTTATTGTTAAGTGAATTTATTATTATTCCACCGCTATATCATTTTCTACATGTGTGTAGTACACTATGTAGTTTGTGTCTGCATCGAAAACGATATAAAAAAACTAGAACTAGAATACCTTTATTAACGTTTCAACTTTTGACAATATAGGCTTAATTAAAAATAAACCTACACTAACAAGTGATTACCAATAAACCCAAAATAAATAAATATACTATATCTATAACAATATCAATTGCAACTATTGTTATAGTACCGCTGTATATTTTTACTTTCACGCATATAAATCATTATGAATGGAAATATTGTTCGCGTCGGTCATGTTTCTTTTGTGGCGTGCTTTCTCCGGCTCCGGTGTCCACAATACGATTCTTTATACGCACCGAGGAAAATATTCGTGTGGACACCCACAGCACCTTGATGGGGGCGCGATGAATTGATGAAACAAGGCGAACATCAAAGAATTTTGCTGCTCCAGTGTGGGCGCGCGCGTGCTTTTTGTTTGAGCGACACCGGGGGCGCTTTTATGTGCGTCCACATCCATTTTCGCGGGCCGACATTTTTTGTTTGTTGTGCTCACGCTTACGGGAGCCATCGGCTGTGGAATGTTTACGCGGTTTTTCGATTAATGAGAGAAATAATACTAGCACAGCGATCTTTAAACAAACATTAAGCAACTGCGGTTGCTTAATGTTCGACTCGCACACGAATCGCTGCTATAAATTTGCTTAAATACACGTAAAATGAACTATATACATTTTTATGATAAATAATTTATATAATCAAAAAAGATATATGTAGTAAATAATCAAAGTATCCCATAAAGTATGGGTTTGATGAGTTTGTTTGATTATGTAACAACCTTCTACAAAATACATTTATTTTTATTTTTTATTATTATTTTATTATTATATATATATCAATTACAATCTCGTCAGAAGAATGATCAATTCTAACTTAAATTACTAGAGTTTGTATTGAGTCTATAGTTTCATTCAGTATGATCCTATAGGTTCTACATTGTGTACATGCACACTAATCTCTGCCTTACAAGGTAGTAATACCTGACAGGGCAGAATGGGAAAAAAGAATATATGCAAAAACTTAAAGGATCAATCTGGTTTAGCGATGGATCTAAAACCAACAAAGGAACAGGAATAGGAGTATATGAAAGCAACTAACTACATGTACACTAAGCTCTGCGTTACAAGGTAGTAATACCTGACAGGGTAAAATAGGAAAAAAGACTATATGCAAAAACTTAAAGGATCAATCTGGTTTAGCGATGGATCTAAATCCAACAAAGTAACAGGAATAGGAGTATATGAGAGCAACCAAGTACATGTACACTAAGCTCTACGTTACAAGGTAGTAATACCTGACAGGGTAAAATAGGAAAAAAGACTATAAGCAAAAACTTAAAGGATCAATCTGGTTTAGCGATGGATCTAAATCCAACAAAGTAACAGGAATAGGAGTATATGAGAGCAACTAAGTACATGTACACTAAGCTCTACGTTACAAGGTAGTAATACCTGACAGGGTAAAATAGGAAAAAAGACTATAAGCAAAAACTTAAAGGATCAATCTGGTTTAGCGATGGATCTAAATCCAACAAAGGAACAGGAATAGGAGTATATGAGAGCAACTAACTACATGTACACTAAGCTCTGCGTTACAAGGTAGTAATACCTGACAGGGTAAAATAGGAAAAAAGACTATATGCAAAAACTTAAAGGATCAATCTGGTTTAGCGATGGATCTAAATCCAACAAAGGAACAGGAATAGGAGTATATGAAAGCAACTAACTACATGTACACTAAGCTCTTCGTTACAAGGTAGTAATACCTGACAGGGTAAAATAGGAAAAAAGACTATATGCAAAAACTTAAAGGATCAATCTGGTTTAGCGATGGATCTAAAACCAACAAAGGAACAGGAATAGGAGTATATGAGAGCAACTAACTACATGTACACTAAGCTCTGCGTTACAAGGTAGTAATACCTGACAGGGTAAAATAGGAAAAAAGACTATATGCAAAAACTTAAGGATCAATCTGATTTACCGATGGATCTAAATCTAATAAAGGAACAGGAATAGGAGTATATAAGAGCAACTAACTACATGTACAATTCAATACTGCGTTAAAACTCTATTGGAAAGGAACTCTAGTAAGAAGGAAATCAATAGTGTGATAGACAGTCAAGCAGTGCTGACAGCTCTAGACTCCAGCGTGAATAACCCTAGAGTTGTCATAGAATGCATTGAAGACCTGATGATACTGGGAGCCCGAAACAAAGTAACACTTGTGTGGGCACCGGGACATCAAAGGCAACGAAAAAGCGGCCAAATTGGCAAAAAAGGCTATCGAATTAAAATTCATTGGCCCCAAACCAACCTGCGGGATATTGGACCACAAGGAATAACTTGAGAAAGCATCAAAGAAACCGCCACAGCTGATACTGGGAAGCCCAAACTGGAATGAAACACGTGAAGAGGTTCATTAAGGCTCCCAGTACGGAGGCGACGGAAGAAATCCTAAAACTAAATAGGAACCAATTAAGAAATGTTGTAGGACTCCTAGCAGGACACTGCACATTAAATAAACACCTGCACACTATGGGGATAGACAAATCGCCACCGTGCAGAGGCTGTGGGACAGAAGAAGAAACCCCACTAACTAGCTGCGAGGCATTCAATTCAGGCAGGAAAAAGCTCTTTGGTTCAACGCGAATGCACCTAAACGAGCTCCAAGCCCACCCATTCATAAGATTTCTGGACTTCATTGAAGATACAGAGCTCATGAATGATGAATAGTTATGGAGGAGCACAATAGGCCAACTGTGGCCGCAGTGCAGTGGGATGCTACAGCGAAACCAGACCCTTCAATCTCTGCTTTGCACTAACTAGTTGCGTTTGACTATGCTCGCACATACTCTGATTTTATACTTTTTTAAATAGACTCCTTCAAAGGGTTTCGTCCTCTTGAGCCTTCTATCTATAGTTGTGTCGCTGAGAAGTTGGATGACCTCAGCATTTACATGCTACTAAAAAGTTTTGGTATTGAGGCGTTTGGTTATTATTTTTGAGGATAGTTTATATATTTGAGATAGTAGGCTGATGGCTGATCTAAATTTTTGGTGTCGCCCTTTTTGATTATCATGAGGGCATTTAACTAGCCCTTGGGTATACCCTCGTATAGTAAAACATGTTGAGAAGATCAACAATAAACACAAAGAGAGAAATCGTCGCAATCAAAGATAAAGAAGGAAAAATAATTTAAGGAAGACATGAGATTACAAGAACAGTATTCTATGTTACACTTGTACTTGTAAGTTTGCTGATGCCAAATAAAGGTAAATTTATATCAGAACAGTACAAGAATTCTATGCAGACTTATATGAGATGAAGGTAATGGGCGATATATCCGAACAAGACTAGAGAGTTAGAGTCATGAACACCAACTCTGAGGACATACCGGAGATATCACAAAGGACGAAATTAGAATAGCCCTATTTCATATAAAGAACGGACGGAATAATACTGGACAAGTTAAAACATGGCTGCGATATAGTAGTGCGAACCGTTTGGGGTAGTTCGGAAACGATAAACCAAAACAGCTAAGGTAACTGATGTGGAGATACACAACGGGAAACTCTTAATAGTCCGAGGACAAAATTGGCGGCGCCTCCACCATATATATTGACGCTCAATAGTTATCCAGTTATATTTAAAACGTAGTTGCGAGTATTTTACGAGTCCCTATTTTAAGTAAAAGTAGCACACGCGACCGCAGTGTTGTTATTTAGGCTACGAATGCCCTGTGAACAATCACGAATTGTTGCGCCCCAATTATTTGTTATGGGCAACAAAGCGGCACAATTGAAAATAAACCGAGCGGGCCAATGCGTGTCGCAACATCGGTTGATGGATTTTACGAGGCTATCGAGTAAATCTTTCGAGCGTGATTACGACCGATGACACGTGTGAATTAGGAAATGGCAACGCTTATTCATAATCGCGCGCGCGGCAATTTTGGCAGCGCTTCAAGATCGGGCTTTTCTTCGGGGAAAAAGGCAGACGACGACGCCCGTTTAACTTATATGTTATATAATGCCCCGGTATAAATAGGCGCACTAATATTATATGATTATGCAAATGCGTGCGATGGTCCATTGATTTTATGGAGGACTTTATTATCGCTTCTGCCGTTTCGCTGCGCGCCGGCTATTTTATTATCGGCCTGACGTAATGATAATAATAACAATAGGTGGCCGCGTATGCAGACGAACGCGGGCAATTATCGTAAAATATTACGCCCTGGCCCACACGAGTGCGTGTGCGCCGCTGCTAAGGCCAATGCCAGCAAACGCGGCCTTTTTTCTCTCCCGCAATCGCCTAGGCCGCAATCCATTAGTCACGACTTTTCCCTGGCGTGAACGGCAAGAACGGGGCCCATTTCCGATTTGCGCGACCGCCAATTGCATTGCATTACTTGGCAGATTTCAATTGTCAAATTTTCAACTGTTTGCGTGCACTCAGACACCTTGGTGCGATCTTGATAACCTTATGCACTTGTTGGACAGGTGATTCAGTGCTAGCTATCATTCTTCTGGCTCTTCTTATAGCATGAATAGTAATTTTGTATTGACCTATACGTCTTGAGAAGAGGCGTCACAACGACCCATTTAGCTAGTCTATCTCTATCTTTCTATCTGTAACTACTCTTTTTCATGCCACTGCAGGCGTATTGGTCTCTTTTCTATCTATATTACAGCTGACACTAAAGCTGGACCTACAGTTTTAATGTGGATTATGAACCAAGAACTAACCGCAACACTAAAAGAAACTAACAGAACCAGAACAATAATTATAGTATATGGGCCAAATGAAGATGATGTAGTGAGCAACAAAGAAGTATTTTGGGAGCAACTCAGCGCTACAACCGAAACAGCCAAAGGAGAAGTTTTCGTTGGGGGTGACTTCAACAGCAGAATTGGTAAGGAAGTAAAAGATAACGACCTGACGAGAGGAAGATATGGCGAAGACGTACTAAACCAAAATGGGAAGAAAGTGCTAGATTACTGTAGAATGAACAACCTAGTAATAACGAACACACTATTCAAACACAAGGACATACACAAATATACAAGGGAAGTGGTAAGCAGGAACGAATAATCTATAATAGATTACGTTTTAACAGAAAAAGGAAAAAGGAGCAAAATAATAGATACAAGGGTAAAGAGAAGCTACGAAATTGGAAGTGACCACTAACTAGTTGCGACGACAATTAAGGAAGACTACCAAGATAGTGACAGAAGGATCCAGCGACCAAATATAGCAATAAACTACAAGATAAGATCATACAAACTTGGAGAAAAAGCAACAGCAATACAATATATGGAGAAAATGGAGATGAAGATAGAAGCGACCAACGATAGAGAAGAAGTAGAGGAAATGTGGAATAACCTAACGAAAAATATGCTTGAGACAGCAAAAGAGACATGTGGTATGAAGAAAAGCACAAATGAGAAACAACAGACAGCCTAGTGGTCGGATGACATGGCTGTTAGTTCATGCCTAACACCTTTCTCAGGTCCAGAGCAGATGATAGTACGTATAGATGAGTATCATCTGCTCCGGACCTGAGAAAACTGTTAGTTCATGCCTTTCTCAGGTCCGGAGCAGATGATACTCTCATCTGTACGTACTATAATAGGTAGTACTAGGGGGTTTCTGGACCACCAAGTCCAAAATCTACATACATATAGCCGAAATATCAAACACAACGCTTCTTTCGTTGAATGTAAAATGCCAATCCTAATAGGAAATATGACTATTGTATATAAGCCACACTATGCAAGGTGGATTAAGAATACTCTACTCTATACTCTATACTCTACACAGAATAAGTAATTTGAACAGCCTCAATTCTTCTTTTTTCCCCTTCAACTTTTTTTTGTCATAACAGTATTTGTTCTTCCCACTGCCCACCTCAGTCTCTTCAGATAACGCCTGTTTTATATCTTTGCTTAGCGTTCATCGCTTCTACATCGCCATTATCATGTATTGCACTATGTATTGTGAAATGAGCGGTAATATCAAAAACAAAATGATAATCCTTATAGGAAATATGACATCCACTATATATAGCCCTATGTGGTAGGAGGGCCATTTGTTATACGTGTATCAATATAATTTTTCGTTACTTCCTGCTATACATTTATTGACATAGACTAATGAATTTGCAGATATATTACACTATAACGAACAAACTATAAATTATAAGACCACACGATAATGTTTTAAAGATATCTGACCATCATTTGCATTCGTATCTTATTAAAGACTTGTCATCATTTTCTATAGTAATTTGTATGTACCATATAAAGGATGAATACTTTTCGCGATTGAATATGCTCATCTATGATAATCGAATATACTGATCCTGTTTATTTGTATGCACCATATAAAGGATACACACTTTTCTCGATTAATATGCTTCCTTAATGTTAAATTTTGTTGTGAAATCGAAAAAAAAAACTAGCTATAAAATAAAATAGTTTTGAATGAAATTACCATTACCGTCTATTGTGCCGATCAAAAATATGGTGGTAATATAAATTCTCGTGGCTCGAATAAAATCCATATTTATGAAATGATCGGCACGCCCCCCGCGATAAATAACGGGGTAAGTGGTGTTTTGGCGTTACAAATTAAGGCGGACATGTTAATAACGGCGCGCGGATAATGCCGATAATTGAATTACAAACCTGATTTTAATTGGATATCGCCTTTCATAAAATATATTCACAACGTCGGTAGTCGCGCAAAGTTAGATGGCATCTAATTTAATTCCAGACGCGTATAATTTTATTACGGTTGTTATTGATGCGTCCGCTATTAGTCAAAATATTTGTCAATTATTATTAGAGCCGATTACTCAGCATGTTATTACATCTTCATTGATTAATACTGAACGGAGTTGATGAAAGGAGTGGCAGAATTGTATTCCCATGTTCGTGATTACCAGCGCCGTTTCCGTGATGTCGCGCCGATAGAACTGGTAGTATAAAAAGAATGAAATATAAACGTATCCGATTTAATTAAGCGTAAAACTTCCAATAAGACCGAGCCGCGGCCGACAATGATCCTAAATCACACGACACCTCTATAACCACATTCCCATCGGTGGCTAATATATCTCGATATATATATGTACATATATATACTTTTTGTGTGTGTTGAACATTGCTACCTACAATCGTCAACACATATAATTAATAAAAACGTCAATTAAAACTATACATTAGTGCTATCAGCTACTACTGATGTTTAGTAAGGTCATTAATAATTAGATTTTAAGGGTTTTAATCGTAGGTGGGCTTTAACACTAGCGAGGGCAAATGATTTATCGAAGGCACTTTTATGTAATCGCTTACGATTAAAAAGGCTGTAAATATTGGGATTACCATGCTTGCCGGGTTTGGAATGTGATAGATGCTCGCAAATTATATAAATTTCGAAAATACATAAACTAGTGCGTTGTTAGAGGCAATTTTCTTGCGTGGAGCTTTAGTACTCAATTGATCCCATTATGCTGCTATATAAGGGGCTCCAATATCTGCATGAGATGTTAGCTTAAATAGCGTGTAAGCTAGGAGTCGTCACGGCTCGCAGATACCCGCTTGAATTGTCGCATGCGAATGATAATAATTTATATGCAAAAGCCGCCCTGGCGTCTTTTTCCACGACCAGATCGTTCCTGGATACGCCAGCGCCACGCATTCAGATGATATCAATTGCGCGTAGTCCGTAACTCCATTACAGGCGCCGCACACCTTATAAACACGCATTGTCTCAAACCCCCGCGCAGATTTATTATTTAATCCACATATCAATTTGCATGCCGAAATTCACGTAAATCACACCGGTCGCGCCGATTACATTATAATTTCAAATCCGACCGTTTACGACTTATCGGGCCGCCCGGCAATAAACAAACTGCGGGTTTAATAGAAACAACAGGCTATATTTCAATGTGCCAACGCACAAGTGACAAGGAAATCACCAGAGCGGGCTATTAAATTGCGACCAATTGCGCTGTTATGGTGATGCTATATGGGCGATTCACGGCGCAGATGATTTTACGATACCTTTCGTTCGGTTATATGAAATTTGCATTCAGGCAATTGTATTCGATGTGCACCAGCCTCTCCATCTCAAACTCACGACCGTGAATACCTCAGTTAGAGATTGTTAATCTTAGTTAAATTCTGCTATTGTAGGCATTATTGCCTGTTTTTTCCTCAGTGTATCCATCTTTTACTTGGTCTTCCCATGAATCTACACCCTATTGAGGATTTATACCCGGTAATCCTGACAACTCTGTTGTTGTCCACCCTTTCTATGTGTTTGTTCCATTCTTTTCTTCATTGGGGTATTGTGACGTAAAGTAATTAAAAATCACCCTCAAGATGAAAGATGTGTTAGTCTTCCCATGAATCTACACCCTATTCAGGATTTATACCCGGTAATCCTGACAACTCTGTTGTTGTCCACCCTTTCTATGTGTGTGTTCCATTCTTTTCTTCTTTGGGGTATTTTGACGTAAAGTAATTAAAAATCACACTCAAGATGAAAGATGTATATTTACACAATAGGTTACAACTACTTCAATAACCGCAAAGCTTGAATAAAAGTGTTGAACGATGTCTACTTCGCAAAGGACAAATGCTCTGGACGAACTCTCTAACACTGGCAAGAGCAAAGGCCCTGCATGAACTATCTAACGCTCGCAAGGGTAAAGGCCCTGCACGAACTGTTTCCACTCTTGATCTTTGCATCCCTTGATACCTTCGAGGCGGTGGACTTAGCTGAAAGCTGGTCCACCAATTTTGTCATGTTGCCAAAAGTATCTTCTGCAGCCGACCGACCGCCAGATGTGGGGATTTCATAGGCGCAATGGTGATCACTAAAAACTGTTCTAAATCCCGCTAAGCCTTTTATGGCCGGGGTGCGATGCAACCTTTTAAAGCAGCCATAAATATTTCAGAATCGTTATGTAGGGGATGATTCGGGTTATCCTGCCCACGCAGTGGATGACCGTAACAGGTTGATATCTGCGACACTCTCATATCGTCGTTTCTAGCTCGATCTCGTAATGTCTTGTCGTTCATCCAACTAAGGATCTGTGATCTGCATTATGCTAGTGTGTGGTCCTGTTTGGGAAGCGAAGCTTATGATTGGGCGTATGACGGCTCTGTATATTCTTCCTCTAACCAGTTCTGCGGTATGTTTGTTCCGCAATATTGAGTTCTTGAGATAGCCAGCCACTCGATTGGCCCTTGGACTTCTTGGAAGAGCTCTCCATAGCTAGAGATGGAAACGTCTAATTAATTTTATGAGGAGTTCTTGACAAAGTCAACTACTCGGTTGGCCCTTGCGGTTTGTACTTGGACTTCTCCTTGGAAGAGCTCTCCAGAGCTAGAGATGAAAATGTCTAATTAACTAAATGAGGAGTTCTTGAAACAGACAACTACTCGGTTGGCCCTTGTGATTTGTACTTGAACTTCTTCTTGGAAGAGCTCTACATAGTTAGAGATGGAAACTCTAAATTACTAAATGACGATTCCTGCTCAATAATGCCGCCTCCAGCTCGAGTGTGCATCGTATCGGTTTTTGAGTTCTTAAGACAGCCAACTACTCGGTTGGTCCTTGCGGTTTGTACTTGGATTTCTTCTTGGAAGAGCTCTCCAGAGCTAGAGATGAAAATGTCTAATTAACTAAATGAGGAGATCTTGAAACAGCCAACTACTCGGCTGGCCCTTGTGATTTGTACTTGAACTTCTTCTTGGAAGAGCTCTCCATAGTTAGAGATGGAAACTCTAAGTTACTAAATGAGGATACCTGCTCAATAATGCCGCCATTCAACTAGAGTTTGCATCGTATCGGTTCTTGAGTTCTTGAGACAGCCAACTACTCGGTTGGTCCTTGCAGTTTGTACTTGGACTTCTTTTTGGAAGAGCTCTCCAGAGCTAGAGATGAAAATGTCTAATTAACTAAATGAGGAGTTCCTGAAACAGCCAACTACTCGGCTGGCCCTTGTGATTTGTACTTGGACTTCTTCTTGGAAGAGCTCTCCATAGTTCGAGATGGAAACTCCAAGTAACTAAATGAGGATACCAGCTCTATAATGCCGCCATCCAGCTCGAGTTTGCATCATATCGGTTCTTGAGTTCTTGAGCCAGCCAACTACTCGGTTTGCCCTTGCGGTTTGTACTTGGACTTCTTCTTGAAAGAGTTCTCCAGAGCTAGACATGAAAACGTCTAATAAACTAAATGAGGAGTTCTTGAAACAGCCAACTACTCGGTTGGCCCTTGCGGTTTGTACTTGGACTTCTTCTTGGAAGAGCTCTCCAGAACTAGAGATGAAAACGTCTAATTAACTAAATGAGGAGTTCTTCAGACAGCCAACTACTCGCTTGGCCCTTGTGGTTTGTACTTGAACTTCTTCTTGGAAGAGCTCTCCATAGTTAGAGATGGAAACTCCAAGTAACTAAATGTGGATACCTGCTCAATAATGCCGCCACCCAGCTAGAGTTTGAATCGTATCGGTTCTTGAGTTTTTGAGACAGCCAACTACTCGGTTGGCCCTTGCGGTTTGTACATGCACTTCTTCTTGGAAGAGCTCTCCAGAGCTAGAGATGAAAACGTCTAATTAACTAAATGAGGAGTTCTTCAGACAGCCAACTACTCGGTTGGCCCTTGTGGTTTGTACTTGGACTTCTTCTTGGAAGAGCTCTCCATAGTTCGAGATGGAAACTCCAAGTAACTAAGTGAGGAATCCTGCTAAATAATGCCGCCATCCAGCTCGAGTTTGCATCGTATCGGTTCTTGAGTTCTTAAGACAGCCAACTACTCGGTTGGCCCTTGCGGTTTGTACTTGGACTTCTCCTTGGAAGAGCTCTCCAGAGCTAGAGATGAAAATGTCTAATTAACTAAATGAGGAGTTCTTGAAACAGCCAACTACTCGGTTGGCCCTTGTGGTTTGTACTTGGACTTCTTCTTGGAAGAGCTCCTCATAGTTAGAGATGGAAACTCCAAGTAACTAAATGAGGATACCTGCTCAATAATGCCGTCATCCAGCTCGAGTTTTCATCGTAGCGATTACCATGCATTTTTTTTTGAACAGATATTTTCATATTGAACCCTTTGGCCGCTTTATTTAACTCGTATAGCATCCTCCGCAGGACGTCTTCATTGCGAGTTCTGGATAGTTCTGGATAGTTGGCTGGAGGGTAGCATAGCTACAGACACTCAGGCCTCAAAATGGGCCCATTGTGAAACCTAAGGCTACTCACTCGTCCTACCAGTCAATTTTTCGTGCGAGCTGTAATACTCTGGCGGGTGAGGAGTTGCCAATCTTAGTCATACTCCACTAGTATTAGATGTGTTTACTAGAGTGATCAGAGTTCAATCATCATTCAAAGCCCGAATAGGTAAAAGGCAGCTTGAGCCCTCTGTTGTTTAATATGGTAATAAATGAAGTACTTTCAAGAGTAAAAACCAAGAGATAATACAAGATGGCCCATGAATTGAAAAAAATCTATTTTTAATTCTTGGGCCATCTTGTATTATCTCTTGGTTGTTACTCTTGCAATTATTTCATCTATTACCATATTAAACAATAGAGAGCTTACGCTGCTTTATACCTATTCGGACTTTGATGGGCTTTAGAGTTTTGTTGTTGTCTCTAGCTTTGAATGTGTTGATCTTATACACGTCTTCTATCGTTTTGATTATATCCAGTGGTATCGACTGTTTGTGTAGACGTTTTGTACTCTCACCCTGTCAAAAGCTTTTACGACATCGTACAACTAACCCCCTAGGAGGAAAGTTAAACGCCATCTTGCGGCACCACATGAATTAGCAATGCACACCCATATGGTAATAACTGTCGACATGCTCATGCCATCAGGATCACCGGGTAGTGCCCTCTATAGAATAATAGTCCAACAACACAAGCCCAATCTTATACAACATATATAAGTGTGAATCCACCTCTTAGCAATTTACATATCTAGATTTCGATCTTATTAGATCTCATCAGTGTAGCTCAGGTAGTGAGGATGAATTCACACAATAACTCGAGTGGTTATATACAAAAATGATACAACTAACCCCCTAGGAGGAAAGTTAAACGCCATCTGTCGACACCACATCAATTAGCAATGCACACCCATATGGTAATAACTGTCGACATGCTCATGCCATCAGGATCACCGGGCAGTGCCCTCTATGGAATAATATTCCAACAACACAAGCCCAATCTTATACAACATATATAAGTGTGAATCCACCTCTTAGCAATCTACATATCTAGATTTCGATCTTATTAGATCTCATCAGTGTAGCTCAGCTAGTGAGGATGAATTCACACAATATCTCGAGTGGTTATATACAAAAATGATACAACGAACCCCCTAGGAGGAAAGTTTAACGCCATCTCGCGGCACCACATCAATAAGCAATGCACACCCATATGGTAATAACCGTCAACATGCTCATGCCATCAGGATGACCGGGTAGTGCCCTCTATGGAATAATATTCCAAAAACACAAGCCCAATCTTATACACCATATATAAGTGTGAATCCACCTCTTAGCAATCTACATATCTAGATTTCGATCTTATTAGATCTCATCAGTGTAGCTCAGCTAGTGAGGATGAATTCACACAATATCTCGAGTGGTTACATACAAAAATGATACAACTAACCCCCTATGAGGAAGGTTTAACACCATCTGGCGGCACCACACAATTAGCAATGCATATCCATATGGTAATAACCGTCAACATGCTCATGTCATCAGGATGTCCGGGTAGTGCCCTCTATGGAATAACATACTAACAGAGTGCTTGAGATATCAGTACAAGGCCAATCTTATAAAACATATAAAAGTGTGAATCCACCTCTTAACTTTCCTCCTAGGGGGTTAGTTGTATCATTTTTTTGTAACCACTCGAGATATTGTATGAATTCATCCTCACTAGCTGAGCTACACTGATGAGATCTAATAAGATCGAAATCTAGATATGTAGATTATTAAGAGGTGGATTCCCACATATATGTATGTTTGAATTGGATGAACAACTAGAAGAAACTACTCTATATGTATTTGTTTAATAACTAGAGATAGATTCTGAAATCTTAGTGAATACGACTCGTTTCTTTGTTAAAAAAATGTGATTCGGTGGAAATTTCACGCTCCGCCACGCCGCCACAATTAGATTAGACAACATTTATCAACCGCGTTATGCTTTATAGTCCCTCGACAATGACCTAGTGGGCTAAAATATATATTCGTCCATATAGGCTATTTATAAAGGCGTATTCTCGCGATGCGAGAAATTGGAGGAGCACGTGGCACGGGCGGGCAAAAAGAAAAACGCGCGCAGAAGAATGCCCACGACCGAAATAGAGCTGTAAAACCGATTACTTTTTTTGTCAATCGCCCGCAAGGTACAAATGGTTCTACTTCCGACGGCGGCGGTGCGGCGCCCCGAAATAGTTTCAATTTGGGGCGGTTGTAACGCGATGTGAAGTACTGGTGAAGTGTGATAAGTTACGGGCGTAATTGCTCTGCCTATTTATAAAGAGGCTACTTACAACTAAGCCCCATTAGATTATGTCACGAGTTTAAATTGTCCTGTGAAGTTGGGTAATAATATTACTGCTGCGACAACAGTCTGAGGTGTAGGTGAAGACAAATCTGAGGGGAATGGGTAGTTTAGGAACTGAGGTCATGTAGAGAATGAGGGATGTTGATTGGTAAGCCAGATAAAAATGACTGAAAGCTCTGGTTATGTGGAGTAGGGAAACACCGAATACATAACCGGTATAGGGTTGAACAGGGAGCACAAAGTATGCATGACAAGAATCAACATTAATATTAGGAAAGATTTGATCATATAATTCAAAGTAGAGATTTTTTAGGATGAATATGTTTGTCTCGGACACGAGACAATCAGAGACCGGAACGATAAACTAAATCAACGATGCTTTAGTTTATCGTTCCGGTCTCTGATTGTCTCGTGTCCGTACAAGTATGCATGACAAGAATCAACATTAATATTAGGAAAGATTTGATCATACAATTCAAAGTAGAGAATTTTTAGGATGAATATGTTTGTCTCGGACACGAGACAATCAGAGACCGGAACGATAAACTAAAGCAACTATGCTTTAGTTTATCGTTCCGGTCTCTGATTGTCTCGTGTCTGTTTATCCATGCGAGCTGCTCCTGAATGTTACCTTAGTTGCTTTCGTTAATCGTTTCTATATGCCCGAACTGAATGCGCATACGGGTGTTACAACTGTGAACTTTTTTTTGGAAAATTGTATATAAAATGAAATGGCGAATGTGTTGCTTTTTCTGAAAAATAATTTTATAATTTCTAAAATAACGCGGAAAGGGATGAGATAAAATCGTGCGCTGTAGCAACCGACCACATAAGCGCCTTTCGTTTATCTCTCTGGACTGGTACGGGCTTATTGTTTCTTGTTCTATTTGCCGCTTCCGATGTGCACAATTCTACCTCGGCCCTTACAACCGGGAGCGCACGACCGCTATACTGCACGCCACGGGGCGACTAGTATGCCAAAACCATGCTAAACGAAAGCGCCTATAGATAATCGAACACGAGACGAAGAGCCCAGAACAGCTCCCGAACGATAAACGAAAACGGCTCCTGTTACTTGGCCGTTCGGCGAAGAGTAACTCCGGTGCGGATCATTCGAGGCCGCTACACATGTTAAACGAAAGCAGCTTATATATATATATATATATATATATATATATATATATATATATATATGCGAATCATTTGAGGCAGTTACACACGAAAAACGAAAGCAGCTTATTTATTATATGGCGTGTTTGTTGGTGTGGTGTGTGGTATCAGATTTTAAAACAAAATGTCAAGAGTACGAAACAAAAATATTTGGGAGGTCTTATTAAGTGGCAGGCACTTAGCAAGTAATCTTTGATCGGGCATAATATCGCCTAAATACTTAATGATAGCTTTCTGCGGCGAGCAGAGAAAAGTTGTTTGCTTTGAGCGCACCACCACTGCCCGGCTGGGGGTTATTGGCATTTTGCTATTAAAACTTTTGTAGACCGCGGAAATAATTAAAGCGGTTTGCCCGCATTAAACTTGCAGATGATTCATATGAGAATGCAAGTCGCGCGGATATGAAATAATTGTCATTGCTACGCGCGTGCAAAATTTTGATTGTGGGTGAAGTTCCTGAATTATAAATAAAAGGCTTTACGGGACAGTTTGAAACTCCTGTGTGGGCTAGAAATGTGTGGACATTAACTATCATAATCGTAACAGAGGATTTACATTTGAAAGTGCCCACGTGCGGAGGGGTGCTTTTCCAAGGCGACACCGCGACAAATTCCCGCATTGACAGTCTTAAGTGCATAAGAACGTTTCCCAGTCGCGACAATACTATAAATTCCGGCCGCGCTTATTATTAATAACAATAGCATGCATATAAATCTATGCATTACTCGCGAAAAGATTTTACTCTAATCTCAACAAATAATAACGGTTATAAATTATTCATAACGTATGAATACACTGATGGCGCGTTGCCTTATAAGCCCCGCAAACATGCCGCATTCATCAAAACAACACCCAACATCCCAATAAAACCGTAATTGTATAACACGGCGGCCCTTCGTAATACGCATTGTCTTTGCCTCTTGGGCCCTCGACGTGAAATATCGATGCCCCCGCGCGCTGACGTTAGATTAATATATCTCCACGACCACTTGCAGCTATTACAATGCTCGCATTATGCACACGCACCACGAGTTATTTCTTGTCGCCCCAACACGGAACAACACACATTTAATTTACATCACCACCGAGGTGGGAATACTCGACTTATTTGGCTAATGGCCAAGTTCAGCAACCCTAAGGAGCACCTCGTAAATTTTGTCATCATATGTACTTGTAAAACAAAATAAAATCATTCTATTCATACAATATATCTACGCCCATTTATTTTGAATGGCCGCCATAAATAAATGAACAGCCAGTAAACATGTATCTTGAGGAAAAATTGAGAAAATGTGGATTTGATTCACCCAGCTCAGTGGACGAGTGGTTAGAGGCGTCGTCCGTGTCAGATTGGGAAGCCTGAGTTCTATCCTCAGAAGAGCGAATTTTCGCGAATAACCTTTCACAGTTTTCTATGAAGTTAAGGCGGAGTTCTGACGGTTGAAAATAAATATGCAATTTAATTTCGATTTAGAGATCATTCAATTGTAGGAATTTGATCAAATTTTTGTGTGTGTAAAGTTAAAGTAAATTATAAAAGTTATTAGGAGTTACTTTTTCTATTTTTGTATTAATTTTTTTAAAAATTAATTCATAATTATTACAAATTAATGCATCTTCGCGATTCGAAATATTCAAAATTCAAAAACTCTTTCTTTGCATTTGGCATTAGTTACTTAAGTATCAACGTAAAGCATATTTGTAAGTAACTAATGCCAAATGCAAATAAAGAGTTTCTTTCTTTGTATTTGGCATTAGTTACTTAAGTAAAGCATATTTGTAAGCTTAATAAGTAAACATATTAAAGTTGATATAATGCCTCCTGTACGACATCGTGCAAATTTTCCTCAGTTCAAGGTTGGATAATAACCATATATAAATATAATTACAAACAAATAAGACAGGAGAAATCATCAGTATAGCTTGTAGTATAGATCCATTTATAATTTTAATTATCCAACAAGCTACTAAAAACGTCATAAAAATGTGCATCGAAACAAGCAAATATTCGCGAAGCCGCAATAATTTTCCCACCGTACACTAATTACAAACATTCTATTTCGGAGTGCACGCCTGAGAATTTTACGCGAGTTTCTCGGAACACAAGAGGGGCACTGTCCGGCTATTAATACCTCGTTTCCCTGATTTTCGCCAAACAATCCGCCGCCCGCCATTCCGACGCTCGCTCCTCTAATTAAGACGCCCCCTCCTACCCCCCCGATCATCAGCCGTGAAAAAATGCGGTCGTAAAAATCACGGCGGACACCTCGCGCGATTTACGACCGCCTGCGATTTCAAATTAATTATGCATTAATTGGCTCGTAAATACGCGTTTCCTCAAGCCACTATTACGTAAATGCGTAAATCATTCTGAAGGGTGGTTTTCGGATTATTTTATACAAATCCTGCGTTTAGAGTGATTTCTTATAACATCTAATTTAAACGAATAGTTTTCTCCATAGGCTTTTCTTGCGTACATTCCTACCTGACCAATTTACGCAAGAGGAGGCTATGGAGAAAACTATACGATGACTATAGACTCTTACAGTTTGGGTTCTTATTTGTATTTCTTGTTTTATAATTGTGAAATCGATTATTGATTTGAGATTCCTTGTTTCTTGAGTCCACGTGTATTTATGTATTGATTTGTTCGTGGAATCCGTTCAATATTGTGAGCTTGTTTTCTGGCTAGTTCTGGATAGTTGGCTGGAGGGTAACATAGCTACAGATATTTAGGCCTCAAGCTGAGCTTGTTTTGGTCTTTCTCCGTTATTGTTAGTTGTTTCTTCGTTCCTACTACCTCGTTAGTATCTTTTTGTCCTACTCTACTATTAATAAAGTCTTCAAGGACTATTAGTCCAGTCGACAAGTCATAAACAGGGAGTTACCTGCACAAAATTTCGAAGTTAATGAAACTGGGATATTGTTGGGGTTTGGTGTGGAGTGAGTTTTCGACCTCCAAGGACCTGTGGAAACTTGGGGAGGGACAAAAAACCTTGAAATGTTCGGGTTTTTCCTGTTTTTCTTTATATCTTCTAAACCATAGGGTTTTCGAGGAAAATGTTGTACAGCTTAAAATTTCCTTCAATTTTTATTGGTAAATTAAAATTTCCTTCAATTTTTGTTGGTAAATATTTTGTATCCAATATATACCCAGATACAGTAGTTCAAAGATTCTCAACTTGTGAAAAATACGAGAAAAATTAGTGTTTCTGCTTCTCACCTTTTAATTTTCAACATATCTATCCGCCTCATTTGTTGAGCGGGTGATATTTTATTGTTCATCTACTGGCCGGCCAAGCCATCACACTACCACCAGCTGAGGACGAGGACGCGAGCAACTCCACACCTCAAAATATCGCAAAAACATAAATATTGGTGAAAGCGTTGTACATATATAACAACTAATCTGCTCACCACTGATCATTCCAAATAACATTGTTAAATTCCAAGTCGACTCGAAAATGTTTATTAAAAGAGACAACTCGAACATCGATCGGTATCGTGGAATTGAATTAAATTTGAATAAATATACCGTTTTCTATCCGGGATACGTAAATGGGAAGATTCCCAGTTAAAATCACTGGGACGGTAATTACAGGCCGCGTAATTAACGTCAAGCGCATATTTCCAGTGGATTTATCGGCGCTGCGGGCGATTGTAATCACGGCCGCGTAATAAACGAGTGCGGCGCCCAAAAGGACGGCCGTCACATGTGCGACATAATTAAATCGGGGGAAATAAAATGTGTTTAGAAAACAGTCCGTCACAATGCGACGCGTTGTCTGCCAGCAAAGAAAAATGCACATAAAGTGCCCCAATTTATTTAACAAACATGTCGAGAGTGCCACTACGACTGCACTACAGATTGTTTATCAATAATTAACAATCATAAATCGCCGTTTTGTAATTAATTGGTGTAAACAAAACTAGCAACAGCACATTCTCGTTTCGTTTTTCTGTGGCTTGTTATCGTTTATGTTTATAATTATTGCTAATAAACTAATATTGTTTAGAAAGTTATAGCTAGTAGTTGCCATCGAGCATACTATTACAGTTATGTTTATGTTTTTTATAGGATTGGGTGCCTGAACCTCACTACAGATCCTATTTAAGTAAAGTTGAAAGCATAGTGTAATATATTACACTATGGTTGAAAGTATACACACTATTTAAAATAAGTAAGAATATAAGGTTATTATGGTATATAACGTGTTTTGTACTCTTTGGATATGTCGTGTGTGTGTGTGAGGTGTGTATGGAAACTGCAAGGACTAAACTAAAGTGCCTTTCGTTTATCACTCTGGTGTGGTACGGGCTTATTGTTTCTTGTTCTATTTGCCGTTGCCGATGCGCATAATTCTACCTCGGCCCAGCGGCGCACGACCGCAAGACTTGAGCGATACTGCACGCCATGGGGGGCGACTAGCAATGATAAACCATGCTAAACGAAAGCGCCTTATATATCCGAGTTTATAGTGTATAAGCAACCTCGTTATCAGAGCATTTCTCAATCGTGGCATTGAAGAAATATCGCCCCATCAGCCTTACACTATTCCACCTTAAAACGATGGAAACAATTATGGACAATAACACACGGTATGGTCCACTAAAAAGTAAGCCACTTCAGCATTGAAGTCGCCGCGAACTATTCTCCTCTCCGCTCCTCGCCAGACCGTATCATTCCCGCAATGCTGTAGAAGAGAATTGACCCCTGTATGGTAGAGATTTTCAAGGCCAGTTATCGGCTGGCATACATACCAAAACGAATGGCAAGAGGCCAAGGTGATTTTCATCAATAAGCCCCGACACCCCTCGAGAAGGCAAATATCGCCCCATCAGCCTCACACTATTCCACCTTAAAACGATGGAAACAATTATGGATAATAACACACGGTATGGTCCACTAAAAAGGAAGCCACTCCATATTCACCAATATACTTATCAACCAGGCAAGTCGATAGTGGATGCAAGTGGTCACAACCAACATTGAGACATCCCTGCAAATAAGGAATAAAATACCTATGACTCCAAAGTGATCTGGAACTGTAAACAAACATTGAAGCTATCGAATTATCAAAAGGGAACAGACTCACTCGAATGTGGATCATGGACACGAGGGCAGTCAGGGAAACGAAGCAAGCGCAAAAAGCAGCGCTTTATGGAAACAGAGCCAACATGCGGGCGCACAAGAGACCACTACAGTCAATTAATCTAAAAGTGGGAGGTAGAGCAAAAGCAAGCCTACTAGAGACATACTCCAGGACGAAGACAAGTCAAAATTCTCATTGATTACTTGGCGGTAGGAACAAAACAAATCCTCTTAAGAAATGAGATGAGAAGTGTCTTAAGCCCAATTCACACATAAGGGGCGTCGGGCGGACATTACACCATATGTTTACATAGAGGCGGCGTGGAAGAGTTGTGCCTCTCGCCTCGCAGCCACCGTGTCTCAGGCGAAGAGGCTAAGGCGCGGTGCCGGCACGGCGAGAGGCACGAGGCACATGCCCGCGCCTCGTCACCTAAGTGGGCATTGCACAGGCATTCTTAGGTTCAATTCAGACATAAGCGGCGTCGGGCGGAGGTGCGGTGTAGGCGAGGTGCAGACGCGACGTCGCACAGGTGATTGTGATGTGCATATGCAGTGAAGGGGTGGACATTACACCATATGTTTACATAGAGGCGGCGTGGAAGAGCTGTGCCTCTCGCCTCGCAGCCACCGTGTCTCAGGCGAAGAGGCTAAGACGCGGTGCCGGCACGGCGAGAGGCACGAGGCACATGCCCGCGCCTCGTCACCTAAGCGGGCATTGCACCATATGTTTATATAGAGGTGGCCTGAAACCGTCGTGCCTCTTGCCGCACCGGCACCGCGCCTTCGCCTCTTCGCTTCCTATGTGTGAATTGGGCCTAACGGGACAATGTCCTCACCTAAATAAAATAAGCGAAGCATATGTGAATCGGACATAGAAACTGTCGAACACATACTGTGCGCATGCTCAGCACTTGGGGCAGAAAAGGCTTTCCAGCTTTGGGAACGCTAATCTAACGACCCTGGAGATGAGAGGGCAAGCCTCTCAGGGCCATACTAAACTTCGTCCAAGAAGTGGAATTTCTGGAAGAGCAATAGAAGTAGGGTAAAGCAATTAATCAGGATTGGTCGCAATGCAGAATTGCGACCGCTTTAAAAAAAAATCTCCTTCTCTAGCTCCCTTTTCTTCGTTAAGTTTCATGGCATCCTCCAGACTGGAGTAGTTCTCCTCTATCACCTCATCAGGTTTGTCGCCGATTGGAGGGTACGCTTGTATTATGTTAGTGGCTTAGAATGGCAAACTAAGTTCTTAATGTTTTCAGCCACAATATCTTTCTTCTTATTACGGCTATTCATTTCGCTGCGACTTTTCTCTGCAATATGTTTGCAGTTGGTAGACATTTTATTGTCTTGATTATTTCTTTCTCATTCTGCATTCTGCTAAGAATGTCCACTTTTGTGGATATTGTAATTGTATTGTCTTGATTATTTCTTTCTCCTTCTGCATTCTGTTAAGAATGTCCACTTTTGTGGATATTGTAATTTTAGTATCTTGATTATTTCTTTCTCCTTCCGCGTTCTGTTAAGAATCTCCACTTTTGTGGATATTGTAATTTTATTGTCGTGATTATTTATTTCTCCTTCTGCATTCTGTTAAGAATGTCCACTTTTGTGGATATTGCAATTTTATTGTCTTGATTATTTCTTTCTCCTTCCGCATTCTTTAAGAATGTCCACTTTTGTGGATATTGCAATTTTATTGTTTTGATTATTTCTTTCTCCTTCCGCATTCTGTTAAGAATGTCCACTTTTGTGGATATTGCAATTTTATTGTCTTGATTACTTCTTTCTCCTTCCACATTCTATTAAGAATGTCCACTTTTGTGGATATTGCAATTTTATTGGCTTGATTATTTCTTTCTCCTTCCGCATTCTATTAAGAATGTCCACTTTTGTGGATATTGCTATTTTATTGTCTTGATTATTTCTTTCTCCTTCCGCATTCTGTTAAGAATGTCCACTTTTATGGATGTTGCAATTTTATTGTTTTGATTATTTCTTTCTCCTTCCGCATTCTATTAAGAATGTCCACTTTTGTGGATATTGCAATTTTATTGCCTTGATTATTTCTTTCTCCTTCCGCATTCTATTAAGAATGTCCACTTTTGTGGATATTGCTATTTTATTGTCTTGATTATTTCTTTCTCCTTCCGCATTCTGTTAAGAATGTCCACTTTTATGGATGTTGCAATTTTATTGTTTTGATTATTTCTTTCTCCTTCCGCATTCTATTAAGAATGTCCACTTTTGTGGATATTGCAATTTTATTGCCTTGATTATTTCTTTCTCCTTCCGCATTCTGTTAAGAATGTCCACTTCTGTGGATATTGCAATTTTATTGTCTTGATTACTTCTTTCTTCTTCCGCATTCTGTTAAGAATGTCCACTTTTATGGATGTTGCAATTTTATTGTTTTGATTATTTCTTTCTCCTTCCGCATTCTATTAAGAATGTCCACTTTTGTGGATATTGCAATTTTATTGCCTTGATTATTTCTTTCTCCTTCCGCATTCTGTTAAGAATCTCCACTTCTGTGGATATTGCAATTTTATTGTCTTGATTATTTCTTTCTCCTTCTGCATTCTGTTAAGAATGTCCACTTTTGTGGATATTGCAATCTTATTGTCTTGATTATTTCTTTCTCCTTCCGCATTCTGTTAAGAATGTCCACTTTTGTGGATATTGCAATTTTATTGTTTTGATTATTTCTTTCTCCTTCTGCATTCTGTTAAGAATGTCCACTTTTGTGGATATTGCAATTTTATTGTCTTGATTATTTCTTTCTCCTTCCGCATTCTGTTAAGAATGTCCACTTTTATGGATGTTGCAATTTTATTGTTTTGATTATTTCTTTCTCCTTCCGCATTCTGTTAAGAATCTCAACTTTTGTGCATATCATTATAGTATATCCCAAATATATCTAGTTTGAGATTAGTTTCTCCACTTAGATATTGCAAGTTATATAAATGAAATTCACATATATCAGTGGTTTCCTGTGAGCATCATATTATTATCAACAATCCAGCCAATAAAAACTAAAAACAAAATGATTTATGAGTATACCACTAATTAATGAATGAATCACATGTAACATAAGCTGGCTCGTTTTTTTTTAACGGTGCTATTAACATCCAATAAAACTATTAATATCTCGGAATTGCAATAATTACGAGGCTAGTTTTATCAAAACAAGCCGGCAATTAATTACATAAATAGTGACCAAACCCGCACTAATTTTAGCCGTCTATTTGTGTTTTTTTTTTTTTGGTGAGTACCCTTGACTGAAATTAAATGGCGATTCGGGTGAGGTGAGTGGGGAAAAAAAGCTGTTCTAAACGGCGCGGCGGCTCGTAAATTACAAGGCAAATAGGCAAAAGGACGGGCGTTAAACAGCACGTGTTTGAGGTGGATCCCAACACAGATTTTTTTTTTCACTGACCGGTTAAACACGCGCACGTACAAATTGCAACGGCAAACACGAAAGTGAAAGCTGCTACCATTGATAAGAATGATTTTGATCATACTTCATTCATATCTAGAAACATGAAAAATTAAGGATATGAATTATTTTATGCAGGCTTTATCATATCTACAAACATAAAAAGTGAAAGCTACTTGTAATGATATGAATGATCTTGATTCTACTTCATTCAGGCGTTATCTACACTTTCTTTTCACTATTTACATCTTTACTTGCCGCCATAAAAAAATGAATAAGAATGAAAGTCACGTTTTCTGAAATTTTCATCAAAATACATCGACGTTTACTGGGATTCAGTTATTTATGGCGGCGAGTATATATTAAAAATTTTAAACAATAAATAAAGTAGTAAAAACATAGTACTCATCTCTAAAAAAGAGATAAAAGATATATTGAAATTCGCACCGTTTGCGACAACCGAAAATAGACAGGGTACAATCGAATTAGACTATTTTTAGATAATGCTGAAGAAGGTTTATATATATATATATATATATATATATATATATATATATATATAAACCTTCTTCAGCATTATCCAAAAATAGTCCTTATTAGTAATATATTTTTAGAAGTACATATGTTAAAATTACTATACCGAGATATAGAAAAGAACACGACTCTAATTACAATAAGATTAAATCTGTTTGTAGTTTGTAGTTGTAGCCCCATTAAGTTGCACCTTATGTTATTGTAGAAATAATCCTGATGGTGGCGAAATATAGATTGAATTTATAAAGCAGTTTCCTTTAAGTCTGCTTATTGCTTTCCTAAATCTTTCTAGCATCTAGTTTTCAGCAGAAAGAAAAAGAAAACACAAATTGATACAACTAACCCCCTAGGAGGAAAGTTAAACGCCATCTGGCGGCACCACATCAATTAGCAATGGACACCCATATGGTAATAATAATTGATTTGGTGTCACCAGATGGCATTTAACTTTCCTCTTAGGGGGTTAGTTGTATCATTTTTGTTCATAACCACTCGAGATATTGTGTGAATTCACCCTCACGAGCTGAGCTACACTGATGAGATCTAATAAGATTGAAATCTAGATAAGTAGATTGCTAAGGGGTGGATTCACACTTATATATGACTTAAAATTGAGTTGTTATTACTTATTTTAATTGTAATATCTCGCTATTTCGTTTATTTAAATTCTGATTGAAATTTAAAGGTGCGTTTATAGTATCATCTTTGAGCATAATTGATTTAAAATGAAATTTATTATAAATACACGTTTGATTCGAACTAATGGCATACACGTTATCATTTTGACCCATAAAACAAGCGAGGGGATTCAGAGATTACTAAACTATCTAATCGGAAGCGCTCAATATGGTTACATGGTACCGAACAATAGGGCACATTCAGCTGGTTGCAAGTCGGTCGGCGGATTAATTAATTGGTGGCTGATGAACACAAAAAATAATAATGAAATGTACGCATATATCACAATTGTGGTCCGCAATCTAAATGCGGCCCCCCGTCGTAAAGCGCGCACGTTAAATTCTGTTCTTACATCGTTAAGGAACGCGCGCAGCGTCGTTATTTTTACAGGTAGCAATTACATAAATCTCGCTTAATTGCCCGATGTAAAATGTTATTGTTTGTTTAAGAAGTAGACCGCGTTTAATCAGCTGATGATGCTGGTTGGGATGGAATGGGCTGCCAACACCACGCCGAATTGTTAGATTAATCATTTAATGTTCGCAACGTTGTATATTTTATATAGACGTATAGAAACGGCGAAGGTGCTGGGATATTATCGAAAGCATGTCTAACTAGCAGCACCCACGTTTTAAGCTAAAAACCATTCAATCTGAATACATACACAAAAGAAATAGCGATTTAAAAAATCAGGACCAAAGGATGATTTTGATGTAATAGTGAAGTTTATTTGTTTCAAAAAAAATGCTATTCATCTTATTTTTGACTTAAAAATAAAATCTCTTTAATCTGGTCTATTTGCTAAATAAATATTGCGTTTTCGCGTTTTCCCGGTGTTTTGGTTAGCGCCGCCGCCGCCGCCGGTAAGTGATCGCAAATATTTGCTTTCGAAAGGGAAAACATCGGGCGGCGAGCGCGCAGACGGACGGATATATTATATCTGTGCTACGGATCCTTAATTCATGCCATAAATTATGCCTGGATTCTTTATTCGGCCCCCGTTCGGCTCGGATAATTAACCGGGCGCGCAGGCCGCAACCGCGTAGAACAATCGGTATTCTACGAATCCGCCGCGAAAAAAGGACCCACCGAACTAACGGGATTTTTATTAATGCGACCCGCAGCCCTCGGACGTCCCGTAAATCATGCCCATGTTAATTGTCAACCGCCGCCGCAAATCAATTTTCCACGGCCTCCAACGCGCGCTTAATTAGCCGTCGACGCGCTAATCAAAAAAATCGCCGCCGCCAATTCATCACACGCGGCGAACGGTCTTTTTTTTATTACCATCGGTTAATCAACAATGGGAGAAACGTTCACGCTTTCAACAGTTTCATGCCGTACAGCCGTTTTGCAATGAATGGGCCAATTCGATTGTGCCCCGTCTATTTTCGGTTGCCGCAAACGGTGCGAATTTCAAAGCGTACCAGAGTCTGATTCATTGCGGATGAGTGGCCTATAAAACAAAACGAGCGCTTGCAAATGATGGTTTATTAATTATAATTAGAAACGTTGCAATAGGCACGGCATTAATCCGAGGCGTTCGTATTAAACGGGCTGTCACGGCGAGGCGACGATGAGGATGATTAGATTGATCGCCTGCTAATGCCATTCTAAAACTATAATGAATGACTAATTGGTAAATACTGTTATGCATGAATTTTAAATAAATGTGAAGGTGCAATTAAAAAACGAGATTTGAATATAAAGAAGCGCGTTCAATTAAAAACAGTGCAACCCCTAAGATAAATAGAGCAGATAGGCGGGTTTAAATAAGGGGGTTGAATCGTTTGAAATCTTAATCACCAACCTGAATATATTATATTATATTAATAACACAATTGAATAATTATATACGAGGTTGGAATTCCACACCGCTCTTGAGACACGTCTGCTTGTGGTTGCAATGATTATTATTTTATTATCTGATTAAGAGAATTATTTACATGTACGCGTACGCGCATAATAAATTTTATTTTACACGCGGAGCCACCCACCGGCGTTCGCATTGTATTGCAATTGCGCCTATCTTGGGTCTGAATTAAACCGCGGCGCTTCCCGAGAATTTCGACCGAAAGGAAATCCAACAACCGCAGCGGCCCACCTTCGCTTTTATTAATCCGGGCGGCCGTGAATTCTCGTTAATTTATAAATAATATAATACGGCGGCCCGTCGCGGCGTGATGCATTGCATTTTGGCCGGCTACTAATTTTATCCAGGCACTTGGGTATTTACAGCGCCGCCCGCCTCTTAGAGTTCCCCATGGAACAGTTTCTTTTTGGATATCGATGTGACACACTAACGCCCTGCATACTTAACTACACTATTTATGTAATACTATCGCACGATAAATTCTGCAGCTGTTCCCATTTTACTTCCACGCTATGATTCATTTACATTAAATATACACAATATGTACCCTACCGCACCACAAATTCCGGCCGCGGCGCAATATTATTACCGTTGCTAATTTTAAATCAACACTATTTTATTATAATCTTGCTTGTTGCGCTTGTACTGTTTAAAATACGATAGATTTTTTCACAAACAAGGATTATTCTCATATACTATGCTGGACCTCAGACTGCTTCCTGTTTTTGTTCGCAAGACTAATTTGTATATACTTGATTACATGCTTAATGTATCAGCTATGTACAGGAAATTAGATTCGATGTTTAAGGGATGCAAGGAAGAGAGTTCTCGTTCTTAGAGGATTGTACTGTATAGTAAATCAAAAGGTGAACATACGACAAATTTAAATACATGACAGAAAAGCCTTTACTCGATAGCCTTAATAAAGATAGACTCTAGACTATAAAATACTAAAGTATTAAACATTGGGAGATCTCGTTGAACTTCTGAGACTTCTCAACGAGCCATGTTAGTCGTACGCCCCAACCGGCGACAAACCTGATGAGACGATAGAGGAGTTCTACTCCACTCTGGAGGACCCCATAAAACTCACAAAGAAACTAAGATAGACTCTAGACTATAAAATACTAAAGTATTAAACATTGGGAGATCTCGTTGTACTTCTGAGACTTCTCACCGAGCCATGTAGGTCGTACGCGCCAACCAGCGACAAACCTGAGGATGAGACAATAGAGGATTTCTACTTCACTCTGGAGGACACCATAAAACTCACAAAGAAACGGGAGATAACAATGGTTTTCGGCGACTTTAATGCCGGAAAGGGCTCTGATGGCGAGGTTTTAGGACACTGTGGACTTGGAGAACGCAACGCCAGGGGAGAGCGCCTAGTAGGTACATAGCACCGTAAATACCTTCTTCAAGAGGCAATTTCTTCTTGCAGTGCATCTCCTATCGGAACTTTGCTATCATCACAGCTATCCGAACCTTATTGGCTGCTGTTCGAAATAATTGAGTGTTACTGCAGCTAAACCAGTCCCTTAGGTTTTTAAGCCAGGACATTAGGCGTCTTCCGATGTTCCTTCTTCCTCTGATCATTCCTTGTACTATCAATTGTAGCAGCGCGTATTTGGGTCCTCTCATTATGTGGCCTAGGTATTGTAACTTTATGGTCTGAATTGTTTCCAGTTTTTTTTGCATTTTATTCAAGACTTCAGTGTTAGTTACCTTATCTGTCCATGGAATACGCCACATTCTCCAGTAACACCACATTTCGAAAGCATTTAGTTTGTCTTCTTAAGAGTCCAAGCTTCGACCCCATATACAGTAATGTAGAAAAGACATAGCACCGTAGCATTCTTGTTCTAAGTTCTAGGCTTATATCCCTACTAGTAAAGAGCTTTTTCATTTTCACAAATATTGATCTCGCTATTTCAATCCTTATTTTAATTTCTTTTGTTTGGTTACCCGATTGATCTACCCAGGTTCCAAGGTACGTCTGCACATTTTCTATTGCAGTGTTCACTACTCTTAGGTTTATCTGATTTTGATTCGGCGGGGCCAAGTAGCAGCCCCGACGTCTATATACGTAGAAGTCTCAAGCCCATTGTGAGGATCACATATTAAGAAATCAAATAGATTTTGGTCTCATGAAAAATAAGCAAATAAATTTGGTAAGAAGAGCGACGACATCGCTGGGACTGACATATTAGCGACCACAACGCCGTAATTATAGAAATGCAGTTTTGTACGAGACCAACGCATGGAAAAGCTGAGACGTATCGACGTCAAAGGCTTGTCAACTTCGAGGTGTCTGCTCAAACAACCGAACAGCTCGAGGCCCATCTAGATATATATTATCAATTGCCTTTTACCTTTCGGTGTAGGCTATAAACTAATCCATCTAGATACTGATGAGAATTGTGGAGAAGAAGACGTAGAAAGAAGACTTTTATTGACACACAAGAAAGTGGCATAGGATATACACGGTTTGGTAAGAAACAACAGTTGATGACGGATGAGATTCTACAGTTTATGAGTACAGGAAACTGAAATCCAGAAATAGTGACCGATACCGCTACGGCGTAGTTATGCTCATTTCTTCTGAATTTGAGAAGTCAGTCATCGTTTTTGTCACATTTAGAAGTGGCGTTATACTTCTAACCGATCCATGAACGTGATACAAGCGTACAAACGTAAACCACAACTGGTCACAAACGTGATGAGGCGATAGTGCAGTACTACTCCACTCTGGATGACGCCATGAAACTCACGAAGAAAAGGGGAGATAACAATAGTTCTGAAGGACTTTAATATGCCAAGACTGGGGAGGTCTCTGATGGCGAGATTTCTGGAAGCTATGAACTTGGAGAACGCAACGCCAGGGGAGAGGGCCTAGTAGGTATAATACTGCACCGAAAGTACCTTCTTCCTCCGACCTCTACATACGTAGTAGAACTCTCAAGCCCATTGTTAAGATCACATATTAAAAAATCAAATAGATTTTGCTCTCATAAAAAATAAGCAAATAAAATTTGTAAGAAGAGCTGGCGCTGACATTATTAGCGACCACAACCCCTTAATGATAGAAATGCAGTTTTGTACGAGTCCAAGGCATGGCAAAGCTGAGACGTATCGACGTCATAGACTGGTCAACCCTGAGGTGCCTGCTTAAACAACCGAATAGCTCGAGGCCCGTCTAGATACAGATGAGAATTATGGAGGACGTAGAACCTCAGTGGAATATGCGGAAGAAGGCTCTCGTCGACACACAAGAAAGTGACATAGGATATATACGGGCCGATAAGAAACAGCAGTTGATGACGGATGAGATTCTACAGCTTATGGATGAGAAAAGGAAAATAAGTATCCAGAAATAGTGACCGATACCGCTACGGCGTATTTATGCTCATTTCTTCTGAATTTGAGAAGTCAGTCATCGTGTTTGTCTTATTTAGAAGTCGCGTTATACTTCTGAGACTTCTAAAACCGTTTCATGAACGTAATATAAGCGTACACACACAATCACAATCGGCAACAGTTGATGACGTGTGAGATTCTACAGCTTATGGATGAGAAAAGGAAACTGAAATCCAGAAATAATGACCGAAACCGCTACGGCGTAGTTGTGCTCATTTCTTCTGAATTTGAAAGACCAGTCATCGTTTTTGTCCCATTTAGAGCTCGCGTTATACTTCTGAGACTTCTAAACGATCCATGAACGTGATATAAACGTACAAACGTACACCACAATGGGCAGCAGTTGATGACGGGTGAGATTCTACAGCTTATGGATAAAAAAGGAAACTAAAATCCAGAAATAGAGTCGCTACGGCGTAGTTGTGCTCATTTCTTCTGAATTTGAAAGGGCAGTCATCGTTTTTGTCCTATTTAGATGTCGCATTATACTACTAGACTACTAACCGATCCATGAACGTGATACAAGCGTATAAACGTACACCAGAATCGGCAACAGTTGATGACGGATGCAATTCTACAGCTTATGGATGAGAAAAGGAAACTGCAATCCAGAAATAGTGACCGAGTTGCTACGGCGTAGTTGTGCTCATTTCTTCTGAATTTGAAAGGGTAGTCATCGTTTTTGTTCCATTTAGAGGTCGCGTTATACTTCTGAGACTTCTAAACGATCCATGAACGTGATACAAGCGTACAAACGTACACCACAATCGGCAACAGTTGATGACGGATGAGATTCTACAGCTTATTGATGAAAAAGGAAACTGAAATCCAGAAATAGAGTCGCTACGGCGTAGTTGTGCTCATTTCTTCTGAATTTGAGAAGTCAGTCATCATTTTTGTTCCATTTAGAGGTCGCGTATACTTCTGAGACTTCTAACCGATTAATGAACGTGATACAAGCGTACAAACGTACACCACAATCGGCAACAATTGATGACGGATGAGATTCTACAGCTTATTGATGAAAAAGGAAACTGAAATCCAGAAATAGAGTCGCTACGGCGTAGTTGTGCTCATTTCTTCTGAATTTGAAAGGTCAGTCATCGTTTTTGCCCCATTTAGAGGCCGCGTTATACTTCTGAGACTTAACTTAACCGATCCATGAACGTGATACAAGCGTATAAACGTACACCACAACCGGCGTAAAACGTGCACTTCTACTCCACTCTCTAGGGCGCCATGAAACTCACGAAGAAAAGGGGAGATAACAATAGTTCTGGACGACTTTAATATGCCAAGATTGGGGAGGGCTCTGATGGCGAGGTTTCTGGACACTATGAACTCGAAAAACGCAACGCCAGGGAAGACCGTCTAGTATAATTATGTATAGAGCACTACCTCTCTGCCGCAAATACCTTCTTCAAGCAGCATCCCCAATGTCTATATATGTGAAAGTCTCCAGCTGATGGTGTTTGGGTTCAGAGGTGGGATGAACACACGAACAAGTGTATCCGCTAAATACCTCGAGATCCTCGTTTACAAGCGAGGAGAAATCAACTCAAGAAGTGAAAGTCATGCATGAACACATGAAAAAGTGTCATCCCTTAAATATCTTGAGATCTTCGTTCACAAGCGAGGACAGCTACCCCAGAAGGAAATCAACTCAAGAAGTGAAAGTCATACATGAACACACGTACAAGTGTCATCCATTAAATATCTCGGAATCCTCGTTTACAAGCGAGGAGAGCTACCCCAGAAGGAAATCAACTCAAGAAATGAAAGACATGCATTAACACACGAACAAGTGTCATCGCTTAATATCTCGGGATCCTCGTTCACAAGCGAGGACAGCTACCCCAGAAGGAAATCAACTTAAGAAGTGAAAGTCATGTATGAACACACGAACAAGTGTCATCCATTAAATATCTTGGGATCCTCGTTCACAAGCGAGGACAGCTACCCCAGAAGGAAATCAACTCAAGAAGTGAAAGTCATGCATGAACGCACGAACAAGTGTCATCCATTAAATATCTTGGGATCCTCGTTCACAAGCGAGGACAGCTACCCCAGAAGAAAATCAACTCAAGAAGTGAGTGAGTGTATGAACACACGAACAAGTGTCATCCCTTAAATATCTTGGAATTCTCGTTCACAAGCTAGGAGAGCTACCCCAGAAGGAAATCAGCGCAAGAAGTGAAAGTCATGTATGAACACACGAACAAGTGTCATCCCTTAAATATCTTGGGATCCTCGTTCACAAGCTAGGAGAGCTACCCCAGAAGGAAATCAGCGCAAGAAGTCAAAGTCATGCATGAACACACGAACAAGTGTGGAGAGCTACCCCAGAAAGAAATCACCACAAGAAGTGAAAGTCTCCAACCAACTGTGTTTGGATTCAGAGGTGCGATGAGCACACGCACAATTGTCATTCATTAAACATTTTGGGATGCTTGTTCACAAGGAGATCATACCTGTGCATGTTTGTTTTGATCACAAACTAAGAGAACATACCTGTGCCCTGTACATGCTTGTTTTGAAAGCGTCTCTATTGCGCTGACCAGTACTGCTTTGCCTTACATTCATGACCCTGTTTAGTCCTTCGTACCGGTCACTATTTCTAGATTTCAGTTTCCTTCTCTCATCCATAACCTGTAGGCACGATTCTTTACTTACCAATTATTGTGTGTAGTTGCAAATATACACCCGTAAAATTCGATTAATTTACAAAAAATTTAAAGATTAATAGTTACTCTTTAAAAATGCACATAATCTAACACGTGTTTGTATCCATTTCCGTATTGTAATGATGATTGTTGGTTTTAAAAACGCCCATGCCATGTCATAAAGACATCCTTGTACACATTTTTCTCGTCTACGTACGCTATTATTGAAAACTAATCGTGAATGAAGAAGGCTGTTGTAGTCATATACAGAAACGATGAATAATAATCAATCAGGAGTACAAAGGGGTATTTAATACAATCGAGAGACCTATATTTTAGGCGATCGTCCTACCACAATTGATAAGTAAGGATTGTAGGTGGCGCATACGGCGGTGATATGTAAATTTACAAACTATCACAAATCGTGAACATAGCTTGAAAACCCCTACACAAACGAAGATACACAATAATTGTACACGGCTAAAACACAAGGGCCTAAATTTTAAACTTACATTGATTATCTCCTTTTCAAAATGAGGCACGCGCGGTTACGACGGGGTCAATGGGTGCAATTGGAATTTTGTTTAATGCTTCATTTGAAACTGTCAATTTTCGTTACAAATTCGGCAAATAGCGAAAGCTAACTTTACATTCTAGCACTTTTTTTTAAAGATATATGGTACATATCTCACAAAAATGGGGGTTAATATCGGCTTAAACAACTATATTTTGGGGTAATGACTAAAAAAGTTCCCCGACCGCTGATATATAGTACATATTCTAATTCACACGCGGCGGTACATATCATCCTTTACAGATCTATTGCGAAGGACATACGAATTTGTATTTAGTTAAGTGATGAGATTTTACTGCCGTTCAGCCGTTCGTCACGTAGGCCACCACTGGCTGCCTTGTGATGCAACAATTTCAATCTCCTAGGCCTTAAGGTGCCCATAAATACGCATTACAGTCCCGTAAATGAACTTGGGACGCCGGAACTTTCACCAAAATAAGCGCGCGAGCTTATCCATCAATGAAATCTAACACCGGCAATAAACTAAACGATCTTTTCATAAACCGCCTCAAGAGCAAACAAATAGCATCACAACAACATCACAAAAACATCACAAAACAATAATAAAGATAACAGAATTATTTATCACGCCCGAATCGGATGGGCTGGATTCGTTTTAATTGAGCAACGCGCTTTACTATATTCAAATGAGCTTGGGGTGATACCCATGATGTTAACAGACTCTTTTTTTGAATAATATAATAAATAATAATAAAGATCAATTTACCATGCTTTAATCAGGAATGGTTGTATGGATTTTAATTGGATTACATGTTTTGTTTGATTCAAACAAACTAAAATCAATAAAAATCAACATAATTTATTTTCATAGGAGCATTTATGCAGTAGACAATTAGTAAATTAAGGATTATACAGATATAATCACGATTCAGCGTGAAGATCTACTAATTAAACACGCACCTCCGCACTCACCTCAATGCGATACCAGTCGATTTTTTTCAAGTTGAAGGGGTCTTATTATGTAGAGTTAAAAAACTGTCCTTATAAGATCATAAGTCCTTATAAATTTTTCTTGAAATAATAAACGTAGGAACCCAACTCAGTAGCCGAGTAGTTAGAGGCGTCGGCCGTCTCGTACTGAGCATTGGGGAGCCTGAGTTGGATCCCCGCCAGGACGAATTTTCGCAAATCACCTTTCACAGTTTTTCTTTGAAGTTAAGGTAAATACCGGGTGATTAAACTCCTCTGAGCTTCTCCCTTGACCGGCGGAAAAGCTTCACGGCTGATAGCCTAATAAAGATAGAAGTTTTTTTTTAAACGTAGGAATTCTGTTTTCTGTTTTTTTAGAGAGGGAAATCAATCTTTAGTAGACTTTATTGCTCTTTCCGCCTAATTAATTTTCATTTTCTAGAAATAATCAATTTTAAGAAACAGAATTTACCCAGCTCAGTGGCCGAGTAGTTAGAGGCGTCCGTCCATCTCGTACTGAGCATTGGGGAGCCTGAGTTCGAACCCTATGGAGATGAATCACCATTCACAGTTTTTTAAAGGTTTTCTGTTAGTTAAGCAAACTTATCCCCAATGGGAGCGAATTTTCGCGAATCACCTTTCACAATTTTTCAGAGATTTTCTGTGAAGTTAAGGCAAATACCGGGTGAGTAAACTCCTCTGAGCTTCTCCCCTGGCCAGCGGAAAAGCCTCATGGCTGATAACCCCATAAAGATAGATCAGTTTTTTTTAAACATAATTCCAAATTGATGTCATGCCTTTGCATGACATCTGTGTATAATGCCATTCAAGAATGCAGGATCCTGAAATGCTTAACTAATTAATTAAATGAATAATAGATAAAAATCTGTTCAAAGTAAAAGTTTAAAACCCACTGAATCAAATGAAATCGCCCGTGTAGTTGCAAGGATTAACACAGTTTGCAGCTCCTGAATGTATGCGTTTAGTCGACTGATTATACCATTCGGCGTAATTAAGGAAAACCGCGCCTTAGAAATTGCACTTTCTTAATCAGCCGTCTCAAATCAGGAATTCGCTGTTTTTGCGGGACACGCGTTGCACAATCGCGCGCGAATAGTGAATTCGATTACAGTGCCGGCTCGGGTGTTCATGACCTCCGCATTATTTAATATTTCCAATCAAGACATCTAGAAGTGCCCCAGTTGCATACCATAACAAGATTTAAAGAGCAGCCCGCGACACCCACGCGGCGGGCGCACGTGTAAATATTATTCCAGTCTTTACTCCAAAAAGATAAGGAGGCAACAATTAAAATGCGGTTTATTAATTGGGTGAAGTTTGTGTAGGCATGAGCGGTGTTTATATGGAGATTTAGATAAAAGGGCAGTGGACAGCGGGGAAATTGTTGTTCGAATGAATTCGGTCGCCACGATCCTAAAGCCGCCTTATGCAGGCCGAAAGATGTAGGAGAGAGAGTGGAGTTGGGAAAAGCGTGTGAATCGAACATTTTTTTAGTTGTTTAATTGGAAAGTTTGATAAGAAAATCTACACTATGTACCTATTCAATTTATAAATTAATATATAATAGTATATTATTCAATCAGAGTATAATGAGGGTTATTCTGGCTGTTTCAGTTGAATCCCACTGCACTATAGGTGATTCGTACCACCTCCCGTGGCTTTATTTCTGTAGAATGCTATTTTTTTGGCGGTGGTCAAGTGGTGGCAGGTCCAATATAACCTCATCCCACTGCACTATGGGTGATTCGCACGCCCTCCCGTACCTTCATTTCTGTAGAATGCTATTTTTGGCGGTGGTCAAATGGTGGCAGGTCCAATATAACCTCCATTGCGGCGGTGGCGGTTGTTGCCATCGTCCCTAGGCAGGTCATTATTTGCACTTTGACTAGTATTTTCCAGCTTACCCCGTCTGTTTCTACCACCAGATTGTTGATGCGGAAGTCATAATGATGACTATAACTCGATTGTAGAGCCAATATACCATTTTCTGGTATTAGTCCCCATTAGCCGACATGCCCTTAAAGCTATGTTCGAAGTTTTCGTCATATGCAGGTCACTTTTGAGTTACACCTATATATTTGACCTGTCCCTCAATTTGTATATCCTTGTCAAATGCCATTCTAAAGAGTGATTAGGATGACATTAAAAGCCCAGCGGACTGAATGCAGAGTCACACAGAAGAAGGACAATAACAGTGGCAATAGTACCCTCAGAAACGATGAAGATACCACACACATCACTCGTAAATTCAACAACCACATCCAACATTTAGTCTAGTCCTCGGTTATTGAGGTGGTGGCAGCGACGACGTTCCAGTAGCTCAACAGTTGGTGTCCACCGGTGGTTCCCCTCCACATTGGTGGCATCGATTCGGCAACTGTACATCAATATTGGCGTCATTGGACAGCGTTATATACATGTTGGTGTAAGAGATGGATTTTCAACGTCTGCACATCATATTTTCAGTTGATCCTTTATGCCGACCATGATATTTCTCTATTGATCTCTGGGTGTGAAGACTTATGTTGTATTCTGGATGTCGCTCAGTTCTTTTAATCTCTCGTCATATTAATTGAATAATTATTAGATACCAACTCCTATATTTCTATTTATATCTTATGTTTCTGAAACAGGCTGTAAGAGATGAATTTTCCACGTCTGCACAACAATCCTGTTGCTATATTTTCAGTTGATCCTTTATGCCAGCCATGATATTTCTCTATTGATCTCTGGGTATGAAGACTTGTCTTGTATTCTTGATGTCGCTCAGTTCT